>CM061531.1:309353920-309790957 GCA_030545055.2 Neoaliturus tenellus | reverse complement strand
CATTAGAAAGACTCAATCAACCATTTGAGTAATACAGTAAGAACTAACTCTATTAATATTTTACTAAACAATAACAATATTTCTAAAAAATATTAACTATTGTAAGCCATATTTTTAATGTGTTTGTAAGGTGCACAAGCCTAAAAATTAAGATACGTAATAATTTATTCTTCATACGACATTTACATCTCATTGACGTCTAATTTAGTGAATAATAATAAATTGTAGTGTTTACTATGGGTGAATGTTGATAAAATCTTATTAACATCTTGTACTCTTGGCATAACATTAACTAGAGTTCCCTGATTCATCATATGTGTTAGAAAAATTTAACACATATTTATTTACATGAAAACTAAACTGTTTCTATGTTAGCAGACAATTCGCTTATTTTCGGCAGTAAAATATTATTTATACAAATACAAACTTTGCAGTTTTCTATTACATTTAAATATTGTTGCAAAGACTGAGAGAGCGATTGTTGCATCTAAACTTTAAAATACGTCTAGAGTTCATGTATTGTTAGTTTAACAATGATCGAATACGAAATGATTCCGTGAACTAAAACATTGCGTGACACCTGGCGAAGGGCATCTGCCCAAGGCATATTCCTTCCGCTCCCCTTGGGGAAGACCCTTCCCTTCCCCAAGGCCCTTCGCCAGGTGTCATGCAATGTTTTAGTCCACGGATTCATTGCGTTTCCATCCACCGAGGCAAGAGGATGTCTTATTCGTTCACCTTACTGGAAGGTACCTTTTCTATTGAATCTGAGGTAACCGTGTTTTAATTCAAATATATTATTGTTAGTTGTGATGATTTACATTCATATCCTTTTTATGGCTTTTTTAGGAAACAAAACTTTTATAACTTACTATGCACTACCCATGATAAATTCTTGTTCAGTTAGGTTAATTATGTTGAATAAAAATATGTACTTTATATTTAACGTGAGGATAGTACTTAAATTTTTTACAATAAGATACTAATATAAAATTGTGATGATTGGAAATATTTGATTTGAAGAGAAAGTATCCTGCATGTTATTTAAGCCATGTATACGATCATTGTTAAACTAACGATACATGAACTCTAGACGTATTTTAAAGTTTAGATGCAACAATCGCTCTCTCAGTCTTTGCAACAATATTTAAATGTAATAGAAAACTGCAAAGTTTGTATTTGTATAAATAATATTTTACTGCCGAAAATAAGCGAATTGTTGCTAACATAGAAACAGTTTAGTTTTCATGTAAATAAATATGTGTTAAATTTTTCTAACACATATGATGAATCAGGGAACTCTAGTTAATGTTATGCCAAGAGTACAAGATGTTAATAAGATTTTATCAACATTCACCCATAGTAAACACTACAATTTATTATTATTCACTAAATTAGACGTCAATGAGATGTAAATGTCGTATGAAGAATAAATTATTACGTATCTTAATTTTTAGGCTTGTGCACCTTACAAACACATTAAAAATATGGCTTACAATAGTTAATATTTTTTAGAAATATTGTTATTGTTTAGTAAAATATTAATAGAGTTAGTTCTTACTGTATTACTCAAATGGTTGATTGAGTCTTTCTAATGTAAATACTGTTTTTCATATTTTATCCATATTCCTCGAATTGTATAACCACAACGTCTTCATCCATACAACAAATAAAGTGTATTTTTAGTCTTGACATATATTACTAGCGTACATGTTGCTTGAAATGGAGCAATTTATTTTCAATAACTAATAAAGCAAATCATTTTCAATAACAACTTTTTTTGTAGGCCTGCATACATACACTGTGTAATTTTTATCAAAATTACCCTAGTATTTCGCGTAGCTTAAAAGCCTACATATAGTCGCTTACGGACAGAAGCCCCCAGTCAGCTACCTTTACATATTATTCACTTTGATACATTGATAGTAAGAATTTGACTCTAGCTGAATGCCCTTGTTTTACCCAATAATTCCATGTAATAATTTTAATTTCAATTTACCATTATAAGAAATTATTAATTAGTCTCAACCTCTTACCTCCAAATTTCTAAGTGAAAACATAAGTTTTAATATGTGTAAATAGTATCACAATTTGAGTAAGAATAATTTATTAATATACCCGTTATAATGGCAATAAGATAGATAACGTGTCCGGCAACCAACACCGCCAACACTTATGTCACAATTAAACTTCTTTCAATACAGTTCAGCACCATTTACACTATGGATTACTACTCTATTTTCTCGATTAACCAATCGTAAGTATTATGAATCAATAATTGAACAAACAGTGGCGCTTCTAGCAAGTTTTATTGTCAATAGCAACCCCACAAAATTTAATATAGAAGGCTAAAATTAATTAAAAGATCGCATTCACTCATTGACGTTATCTAGCTATCGTTTTAAAATTAAATCAAACAGACATTGTCATGTTACTTTGATGTTAATTGTGATCTATCTACGTGCTTTTCTTCTGGAGGACGTTTTACGTTATTCATCGTAAGTATGCCTCATAGCTTTTTTTACATATCGTTATTTTGTCTCCAGTCCCTTTGCCAATACCTTTAATTTGGGACCACTCAGTTAATTCTATAATTTGTGAAACGCTCAAATTTTAATCAAAATATTTGTCACGTGCGTAATTAATGCAGTTCGTTGACCAGGTACACTCCGCGCTTTAACATAACGTCTTTCGTGTGAACAGGTGGATAGTACTTTCGCTGAAATCTGGTGTTTACTTACAGCTGTTTTACTTGAAAACCAATCAATTTCTTTACCAATGTTAATCAAATGGGAAAATAAAAACCTTAAGGGCTTGTAGGGCCCATCCTTTTAATTGATATTTTCCAATTTACTCCAATTGACTTCTTAATTTGTTATAAGAAATTATGGTTTATAGCTCTAAATAAAGAGTTTATCAAGACGGGTGGGTTTGCAAGCGAGCGTTTTAATAACAAGTAGGCCTATAGTTTTACTTATTGGAAATAAAAGTAGGTTTTTATTACTTTAACCAATTTTACAGAATTTTATAAAATATTTACAAAGAATCGATTAAAAAAACACGGTAAGATTAATTAATATCCAAACAAAATTTATTCTGAACTAATCGAACAAAGAATTAAATATATATAAGACAAATGGCAGAGACAATCTTAACGTTGCTCTTATTGAGGAAAATTCCAACATGTCGGCACTCAAACGCCCTCTTAATGTTTGTTTTACGTTTTATAAATGTCAAGTTTAATGATCAAAGGAGGAACCATTTGATGAGCCTTCATTCAGTCTTCAACGAATGTGGTGAGAAAATCAATTGCACTATACGTAAGATTACATTGCAATAATTAAGAAAAAACATAATAGCTGTAATTTGTATGAATTCGGTTATAAGTTAAAATACACATGTCGCAGCAGACCTGCGCACTCAGCGAATTTCCAAAGAAAATTTTAGAGTTTGTATTTCCCATAAACACCATAGAAATGAGTATGTAGGTTTGCTGCCATGGGATATTGTTAAAAAGTTTGTGTTAAATATTGATAAAATGTTGGCGAAAATGTAATAGGATAAATAAATTTAAAACGGTATCAATATTCAGCACTTTAAAATTTTTCCCATATAAACCTATGGGGGGAGGGGGGTTGATTATGTAGGTTTGCGGTATGTAAGCAAATATCAGTCAGACCTTAATTAGTGAATATACATATCAAATTTCAGAAAATAAACATTTAAAACAAGTATCCCTTTTTTACAACATTTTTATTTAGACTAAATATTTTCAACCTAAAGGCCATATTCAGAGTCATCTAATCTCACCTTATTTTCTTGTATATTAATTTAAAACATTAATATGTTATAATAAATATGATAAATGAAATAAATATATAAAGCATATAGAATAATGAATTATATGGAATAACATACAACATTTTAGACCGTACATATATATATAACATTATTTTAAGTTGTTTTTTTTAATTCATTGATTATTCCAAAGAGAGGATGTTCTTGTCGAATTTGCATTGCATTTGAAATATTTTCTGGATCTTTCTCGCAATTTAAGAGTAGTATATACATTTCTTCTTTCACATTAAGCTTTTCTACATTTCTTTTTGTATTCCAAGATTGCCAAATTTTATGTCTGTATTTAATAGATGCTCCACAAATTTTGATCGCATTCTGGTGTTGTTTTTTTTTTTTTTTATCTAAGGGCTTGTAAATGTTCTTTAACCCTCATTTTATTTTATTTGATCCTATTTCCGTCGGCAACAGACATATTTACACAAGTATACAATATGTGATGATTGTGTGTTACAAAATACAAGTATTGCATTACTCTACTCTACCGTACTCTAAGTTTCGTCCTGTATGGTCAATAGTATTGCTTACACTCAGTGCAATAAATTTGTATATGCCAGATTTACTATATTTATCTCTCAGATTGTTTTTTATTATCTTAAAATTTGCACAAATAAGGTTGAAAGCAGTATTTTTTTCCTGTAACCTAATTTATGTTGGAATTTTTGAAAGTTTTTCTTACTATTTTTTCCATCTTAGAGTTATATGATAGGCGCATATCATCATCATTTGTTTTCTTATTTTTCGGCTTATCATACTCTCTATGGTTTTATTTTTATATCCATTTTTTATTACTAAATATTGTATTATTTCATTTTCTTTTTTAAAGTTGAGGCTGTCTAATGGTATATTTATTAGTCTATATGGATTAAAGAGTGAAATACAGCCATTTTTTATGCGATGTTTGGTTTGCGAAGGAATTATAATGTCCGTAGTCGTTCCTATATATGTCACTAGATACCAAATTTTACCAAGGTATGTCAATAAATAAGTGAGATAAACGGTTTTATTTATTTCCCATTAGATTAACATTGGAAACCTGATTTTGGTTTTTTTCCGTAATCAGTTGAACAATGTTAAAATTAAAAAACTAAATTGTTTGTTTTTTAAGTTCTTTTAAATATTATTTAAGTTAAAATTGCTGAATTTGAAATTAAAGTCCAAAAATGCAGGAAAACTCATTTTTAACCCATTTGATTTGCTATTAAACCCCGTTTCCATGACCCGATCATGCTGGTTCGCGAACAAAAAAAAAATAGACCTGGTCTTACAATTTCATACAAAATTTCAACAATATTGGAGATCTTCTTTAAAAGTTATCGCTTTAAAGTTTGGCTTCTGGGGACATATAAATTAAAAAGTAACTTGTTCCCGGGCTTAGGTCTTACCACGGCTACTACCGTAATAGCATATTCCCTATAGAGAAAGTCACTAAAAGGTTGTAAATCGAGAAAAGGTATAAAATGAGGAGTATTTGGAGGTTCCATCATTCGGTTTTCGACCATTGCGGTGTGAAGATCATATACGCTATACGGACGGTTACATTGCAGTAATTAAAAACGACGTAATTTGCATTATTTTGGTTAAAATTGAAAAGAAATTTAATCCGGGGAAAAAGAAGGTATAAAAGAAGGAGTCATCGGAGACTCCATCATTCAGTTCTCGACCATTGCGGTGTGAAGATCACCTGCACTATACGGATAGTTACATTGAGTAAATAAAAAAAAGCTTTAATTGTAATATTTAGGTTAAAACTGAAAAATCTTGAAAATCTAGAGAGCAAGAAGGTATAAAAGGAGGAGTCATCGGAGACTCCATCATTCAGTCTTCAACCACTGTGGTGTGAAGATCATCTGCGCTATACGGACAGTTACATTGCAGTAATCAAAAGTTATAATTTGCATTATTGTGGTTAAAATTGAAAAATTTTAATCCAGAGAAAAAGGAAGTATAAAAGGAGGAGTCATCGGAGACTCCATCATTCAGTCTTCAGCCACTGTGGTGTGAAGATCATCTGCGCTATACGGACAGTTACGTTGCAGTAATCGAAAGCTATAATTTGCATTATTTTAGTTAAAATTAAAAAAAAAAATTAATCCAGAGAAAAAGGAAGTATAAAACAAGGAATCATTGGAGACTCCATCATTCAGTTCTCGACCATTGTAGTGTGAGGATCATCTACGCTATACGGAAGTGTTAATTTTGGATAACCTAAAATTACAAAGTGGATTAATTCCGACAGGTTGTAACGAGTTATATACGTGTTTCAGGGCATTGAAGTTTGTCTAAAATGAAGAGAAAGATCTGCGACAGATGTAAGAAGACCATATCATCAACAAACCTTTCGCGCCACTTGAAAATATGTTCTAAAGAAAAACCGAACACTATTCAGCCCCAGAGACCTTGTGATAACTGCGGAAAATTGATTACTTTGACAAATATAAGCCGACATCTTAATCACTGCAGAGTGAAGCAGAGAAGTGATTCCACGCCACCTCCAAAGAAGAAATGTCTAGAAAGTGTAAAACCTGATTACAACATCAAGCCTATCGCCAGTTCTTCTAAAAATATCGTGAGATCAGAACTACTCTCGATGTCTTCTTCTACATCAAACATTGAAGACATTAAGGACGAATTACAAATTACTGAGTTAGAAAAAGCGTTTAAAAATAGAATGAAAACTTACATTATTGAGAACAACCCAGGCATAAAAGATCCATTGAAGTTTTTTCAGTTGTCAAAACAACTACTTAGTGATAAGGTAAGAGAAAACTTACAAGATCACAATATTAAAATCAATGTTGTTCTCTTAACTCAGTACAAAAAACTAAGTAACGATGAAGAAGTTACACAAGAAATGAATTTTAAAACGGAAAACATAACCCTATTTCCAACCAACGATATCAAAGAACAGCTGGATAGTGTGCAGGAAAAGATTCTACGAGAGATGGATGAGTTTCAAAATAAAGGCTCGGGCTGGACTCTTAGAAAAATTAATAATCTCGAACTGCGGATCAATCGTTATGTTCCCCTAAGAGGCTCATCATACACTGACTTACCGAAAACTCTTAAACAGAAGAAAGCAGTTATTAATATTGAAAACAACGATGATAAATGTTTTCTCTGGTCAGTTCTCGCAGCAGTTCATCCTGTACGGAGGGATAACCACCCTCAAAGAGTACATCATTACATCCAATATAAACACGAATTTGATGATGCTCTGCATGGAATAGGATTTCCAGTGGCTTTAAACAGCATAAAGATATTTGAAAAGCGAACTGGAATATCTATTAATGTATACAGCTTTGATGAAAATAATGTAGTGTACCCGCTTCTGGTAACCGAAGAAGAGAAAGATCGACATGTAGATTTACTTTACCTAAGGAATGAAAACAATTCACATTATTGTCTAATAACAGATCTGAGTAGACTAGTGCGATCACAGATAACACAGCACAATGGAAGAATTTGGTTGTGTAAAAGATGCCTTTTACATTTTAGAAAAGAAGATTTATTGGTTTCGCATAGAGCGTATTGCAAGCAGCACGACCCAGTCAAGATTGTGATGCCTAAGAAGGAAGACACAATTAAGTTTAAGGATCATAATAGAAGTATGAGAGTGCCATTTGCATGTTATGCAGACTTTGAATGTATGCTAACTCCCATAGAGCAAGTCAATACTGAAGAGGAAAACATGAGATCAAACACAAAAAGTTATCAAAAACATGAAGCTATCGGGTTTTCATATTATATCGTACAAGCAGAAAATGATTATGCCAGTCCAGTAATATACTTTGGTGAAGACGCTGCTCAAGTTTTTGTAGAAATGATTCTTGAAGAGTCTAAGAAAATCAAAAGCCTGTATTCCAAAGATGCCGCCCAACCCATGATACTTTCAAAAGAAGATATTACAAAAATTATAGAAGCAAGAAAATGTCATATTTGTGGAAAGGAATTCACAGAAGAAGACCCTTTAGTTATGGACCATGACCACATAACGGGAAAATTCAGAGGAGCCGCACACAACAGCTGCAACTTAAACTTCAAAAAACCTTCATTTCTCCCAATATTTATCCATAATCTCTCTGGTTACGATACTCATTTATTCATAAAAATGTTTGGGTCCCATAACGTGTCTATTGATGTAATCCCAAACAGCGAAGAAAGATATATATCGTATACTGTTCATGTACCTGGAGGTATTGATCTAAGATTTGCAGACTCAATGAAATTCATGTCTAGCAGCTTGGACTTACTAGTTAAAAACTTGTCGCATTCTCAATTCAAGCATACATCAAAGTACTATTCTGGTGAACAGCTTCAACTCCTTTTGAGAAAAGGCGTGTACCCGTATGATGCTATGGACTCTTTGGAGAAATATGAACAAACATCTCTACCACCAAGGGCGGACTTTTACAACAAATTAACCATGTCTGATGTTGAGGAAGAAGATTATCATCATGCCTGTAAGATTTGGAACGCTTTTGAAATACAAAATATGAAGGAGTATACAATTTTGTATAATAAGTCAGATGTACTGCAATTGGCTGATGTAATGGAAAATTTTCGAGACCTGTGTATGCAAATTTATAGCCTAGATCCTGCTTGGTACTATACAGCACCTGGACTTGCATGGAGTGCAATGCTCAAGACAACCGAGATTGAACTGGAACTACTAACAGACTATGACATGATTTTGATGATTGGAAATGGCATACGAGGAGGTTTATCGCAAGTTTCGAATCGCTATGCAGCCGCCAATAATAAATACATGGAAGATTACAACAAAGCTATATCCTCATCTTACCTAACATATCTTGACGCCAACAACCTATATGCATGGGCGATGTCCCAGTGCATGCCATATTCAGAGTTTAAATGGGTAGAAGACGCACACCTTATTGATGTCACAGTAATTCCTGATGATTCCGAAATAGGATATATATTAGAGGTTGACTTGGAGTATCCAGAAGAATTGCACGATCTGCACTCTGATCTCCCCCTAGCTCCTGAACACAGAGTTCCTCCAGGATCGAAAGAAGAAAAGTTACTTGCAACGCTGTATGATAAGGAAAAATATGTCATACATCATAGAAATCTTAAACAGTACCTGTCTCTAGGATTGAAATTGAAGAAAATCCACAGAGCCATCAGTTTTAAGCAAAAAGATTGGCTTAAACCCTATGTAGATTTAAATACTAATATGAGAATGAAAGCCACAAGCAATTTTGAAAAGGATTTTTTCAAACTAATGAATAATGCTGTCTTTGGAAAGACTATGGAAAATATTCGAAATCGTGTTGACATCAGATTGGCAACTCATGAGAAACAGGTCGACAAGTGGCTGGCACAACCCAACTTTAAAAGAAGAACTATTTTTACTGAAAATTTGGCTGCAGTACACATGAGGAAGACTAAATTATTCTTCAATAAAGCAACATACGTAGGAATGAGTATTTTGGATGTGTCTAAGACACTAATGTATGACTTTCACTATAACGTGATAAAAGACCGGTATCAGGATAAAGCTCAATTACAATATACCGACACAGATAGTCTAACCTACCATCTACAGACAGAGGATTTCTACGAAGACATGAAGGAGATGATTGCCTACTTTGACACGAGCGACTACCCCTCTACCCACCCCTGCTTTAGCACCACAAACAAGAAGGTTATTGGGAAATTTAAGGATGAACTCAATGGAAGAATCATGTATGAACACATAGGTTTAAGATCAAAAATGTACGCAAGCAGATCTGAGAATAATCATGTTATAAAAAAATCAAAAGGTGTTAAGAAAACAGTTGTCGAAAATTGTATCACCTTCCAAGACTATAAGGACTGTTTGCACACAAAAATTGATCAATACTGTTCAATTAATATGATCAAGAGCTATAAACATGACTTATACAGTGTAAAACATAACAAGATCGCTTTGTCTGCCCATGATGACAAACGCTATATACTACAAGATGGAATCACAACCCTTCCCTGGGGACACTACAAGATTTCAGAAGAAGAATTCATGGAAACGGAAGTCAATCCTGCTTTTTCCCAATGAGCCACCACTCTATTCTAAGGACACTTCAAAATAACTCCAGAAGAACTAATAGATGTGAAGAGCAAGACCAAAGCCTTGGAAAGAGACAAGCCGACGAAAAAAAAGAAGATTCAAGAAGTGGGATAAAAGAAGAATGAAGAAAATGAAACTACACCTTCCCTGGAGAACACTTCAAAATCACTCTAAGTAATAGATATGAAAGTAGATCAGACAGGTTTCTCAAGATATCTGATTACATAACTGTAAATATATCCTCAATGTTGCACTATGGTATAATATCTAGATAATATAAATATAAGGAAAGTATATGTTTATTGAGATATACAGCTATAGTGGAATATTTTGCCTAAAAACCACTTTAAAAAAAGGTGTGGCTAGGCCCGATCTTTAGGGGAACCACGTCATGGTCTAAATCCATGATAAAAGCTAACGCCATGGGAATTACCACCTCGAAAGAGCTCTGGTCATGGGAGGAAACATTCCATGCTGTATTATGCTCAGTAAAAACACTTCACAAGACAGGCTCATGACATATGTTTAACATTATTAATTTATATTTTAGAACAGATATTGCTATTCCAAGAATCTCTGTGAGACTGTGATTTGTTTATGGTTAATAGTTGTTTGTACATTTCAGTTTAAAACAGTACAGTAATATAGTAAAGCTGTGAAATCTTTCATTTAGTATAACCGTTAATCATGTATATTTAACATTATATACATTGATATATTTTGTAAAGTATAGCGGCGAATGCATTTCATATGGTATAACCATTGATCGCGTTTTACATTGTAGTCATTGATTCATTTTACATTGTATAACCACGGGTACATTTCATGCCGTATAACTTGATCAAGAATATTCAACATTAAATTTATTGATGTATATTATATAGCATAGCCACAGTTTCGATTTATATATATTGTAATAGTTGATTATGTATATTTCACATTATAATCATTGATACATTTCATATAGTATTGCCTCAGTTACATTTCATTTATAGTATAACTGGATAAAGAATATTTTACATTGTAGGTCATTGATGCATATTATATAGTATAGCGGCAGTTTAATTTTATATAGTGTAACCGTGGATAAAGAATATTTAACATTTTATTCCTTGATATATTTGTATAGTATAGCGGCAAATTCATTTCATATAGTATAACCGTTGATCACGTTTATTTATCATTATATTCATTGGCTCTACATTGCATATAGTATGACTGTGAATTATCTATATTTAACATTATAGTCATTGGTGCAGAGAATAGTCGCTGATTAATTACATGTAGTATAACCGTTGATCATGTTTATTTAAAGTTATATTCCTTGATATAAGTACTGATCGTGTATATTTATCGTAAATTCATCAATGCATAATATATAGTATAGCCTTGGGCACATTTCATATAGTATAACTTGATTAGGAATATTTAACATTATAGTCATTGCTGTATATTATATAGTATAGCAGCATTTTCATTTTATATAGTGTAACTGTTGAGGATGTGCATTTACATTATAGTCATTGATGCAGAGAAGTAGCCACAGGTACATTTCATATAGTATAACAGTTCATCATGTATATATATCATTATATTCATTGTCTTCTTCATTTCATATCGTATGACAGTGGATCATGTATATTTAACATTGTAGTCATTGATGCAAAAAAATAGCCGCTGATAAATTGCATATAGTATAACCGTTGATCATGTTTATTTAACATTATATTCATTAATATATTTGTATAGTATATCTGTGAATGCATTTCATATAGTATAAGCATTGATTTCGTTCTTAAGCATTGATCGTGTATATTTAACGTAAAAGTCATCAATGAATAATGTATAGTATAGCCTTGAGCACATTTCATATAGTGTAACTTGATTAGGTATATTTAACATTATAGTCATTGATGTATATTATATAGTATAGCAGCATTTTAATTTTATATAGTGTAACCGTTGATTATGTACATTTTCATTATATCCATCGATACATTTTATATAGTATAGCCACAGGTAGCATATAAACATCATGTTCCTTCCCCTTACAATGGACTCGTCCACCTACTCTTCCTTCGGAAGACAACAACCGCCATTTTAACAAATGGGCGTGGCCTAAGTCAGCTGTCAACCAATCAGAGAAGAGGGGGGCGGTGTCTATACCAGCTGTCGACCAATCAGAGAAGAGGGGCGGGGCTTATGCCAGCTCTCGACCAATCAGAGCCCGCTTCCTTAGGAAGGCGCAGAACTCTCAAAAATCATCTACTAACAACAGCTGACCTAACAGCTGATAACAGCTGATAGTCTATCTATTTGATTTAGCGAGCTGGGATGTATACATTGCAGCTCTAGAGCGAGAATGAAATAAAATCAGAAAGGAACTGTTTTCCGTACTGGTTAAAGATGTGGCAATGTGATTATTTTCATGCAGTGGTAGGAAGACAAACATATTCTGTACAGAATAATGATTTAACTCTGAAATTTAAAAATCCTCATGTAAAAAAATTTAACAATATTCTATAGCTATTTGTGTAATAAGATCGTAACGTCATTGCCACTCGAGAATTGTAGATGGCCGCACGAAGCGTCAGCTGAGTGCGGCCAAACATTTCGAGAGCGGCAATGACTATTTGCGCTCGTAATACACACAAGATCGTTCCTACCGACATAATTGCTACAGATTACATGTTTTATTTTATACAAAATACAAAATGTGGTTTTTTTATTTGTTTCTATTGGAACACACTGTTAACTATCAAACATAACCTCAAATTAAAAAAGAAGCAATTACTAAACGACAACAATGAATAACAGCTGTTTCATGGTTTGTAATAACAGCTGACTTAAATTGTTGTTTGATCTAGCGTGCGGTAAAGAATCATTGCCGCTCTAGTGCGGAAATGAAACGGAAGCCGGAAATGAACTGTTTTGCATAGGGGTTACATGTGTGGCAATGCAATTATTTCCATGCAGTGGTAGGAAAAATGAATTTTTTTCACAACGTCACACTTATTCAACATTCGAAGTATTTTAGCCCATATAAATTACTTAATATCCAATTCCCACCTCAATTATCTTCAATAAGAGGGTAATCAGTGGTTATAGTATATTTAAAACATATTCTATTATAGTTTTAATACATGTCCGATATTCTCTCTTAATCATTGTTTCATTTTCTATGTAGGCCTAGCTATAAAACTTGTATATTATCAATAGTGAAGTGTCTTGGAGTTTTCAATTAGGAAGGCAACTTACATTTATGTATTATAAGATTCATTCATTATTCTACTTTAACAAAGCAATAAAAATTTCCAACTAATGTTACTTCTATTACAGTGCTATCATCCCATCCCATAACTTATAACATATCCTTGTTATCATCGGAAGAATTTCTTTTGAAATAGGTGAGTCAAGGAGGCTACTATCTCCCCCTTTTAAAGATCACGGCCCTTCTACGGATATTAGATTTCTCAAAGTTATAAACCGTACAAACTCATTTCAGTATGTTTGGAATAGAATTAAATGCCGCACCTCCAGAATGTACACACACTTATTAGCAGGTGTTGTGTAATTCGGTTGGTATTTATTTTACTTTTAGACTATTTCTAAAACTGTTTTTCTTAGTTTTTATTGAACTAATTCATCATTTAGTCAACATGTCCATATTTATTGTAGTATTTTTTATAGTTTTTTGTTTTCCTCCACGTCCTTTTTGTTTTTCACAGTAGTTTTCTTTTCCTCTGTACTTTCTACTTCCCTCTCATTCTCTCTCCCTCTATGACCGCAGCGTCGCCGGAGTGGAAGGGCAGCGGATGCCCGCCCCCAGGTCTGTCCCTGCACGGCCGCCGGGTGACCGCCCGCGCCGGCGCCGCCCCCGACTACGCCACCGTGGGGGAGGTCCGCTTCTCCGCGGAGTTCCCCGCCCCCGTCCAGTTCGGCCCGCTCAAGAGGATCTGCAAGATCAAGTGCATCGGCGGCGAGTGGGTCGGCCCGCTGTGCCAGCAGGACCAAGGTGAGTGAACGAGCGATGTTGCCACTTTAGGGACCAGAGAAGAGAGGGGAAGTCGAGAATTACGTACTTTGTGGCACGGACTGTCAACACTGAGCTTCCAGCGTTGTCTATGCAATGTGTCGAGCCTAAATAAAAAAGGGGTGAAAATAAAACAGTAAAAACAGTTTATAAATAATGTAATTAAAATAATAATAATAATAATAAAGTACACCCACTGTCAATACGGCAAAGTCGCAAAATCATTAACACGCCTGAATCCAAGGTCACGTCTGTACACATACGCTTCTAAGTGGTCAAATTTTTTAACCAAAATGTCACTTCTTGAACCAAAGTCCAAGGCTCTACCATGTTGCGTTATCCAAATGCCCTTGATTAATGTTTGGGATAGTGTAAAATATTGAGCCTAAGCTAGTAGAAAGGACTACAATAATTACTGTAAACTGAAAAATTAGGCCTACTAAAAGGTTAAAAATAAAACGTTAAATAGCAGTCGTAACAATACTCTAAAGAGTGACAAAGATCCTTTTTTAGGTGGTGAATTTTATTATTTAACCATTTGAAACCTAGATACCGTTGGCACATTAAGACAGAATGTGTACACCAGAGAACAATGTAACAACAAATTAATGTACATCAAATCTTTTATTATTTGATGATTCAATTTTTCAAGCTGTCTTTTGGCTATAACAATATGCATGTATTTCTTCGTGTGCCAAACATCTATGAATGTTTTGAAAAAACAGAAAAATAAAAATTTTTAATATTACATGATTTTTTAATAAGTATTTAGAGACAGATATGGTGATTTGATGAGGCTGATCAATGAAGTCATAGAGGTAAAGGTAAATAAAGCAGATTGGAATGGAATTGAATTTTAAGTAGCCAAACATCGAAGCGTGTTTAACTAGAGGAAGCCACAAATGAGGCACATGTCATCTGCAAAACCGAACATATGTGTTTGTCCCCGGCACACAGACAGTAGTAAACGGATTTTGCTGAAATGCCAGAGCTCTTTAGTGCACTATACTGTGTGCTAATTAGTGCCACCTTTATGTTATCAAAATATTCTTTTGACGACAATTTTTAATATCGTATTATTTTTTATATGAGAACATATTGTCGAAATATGGTCAAGTATTTACCTAATAATGAATTTTGATCTTAAATTTGATTCGAATTGAATGAAAGTAGTATAGTCAAGACAAATCAGGTGTCAGTTCAAAGAATAATATCTACAAGGTGGCCCGTGCACAAATTGCGCATTTTATGATTCTGTATGAGTGAAACTCACCTACAGTACGTGAATGTTGATTATGATGTGACAGAGATCTTTTTTTGTTTACTATCTGGCTTTTAAAATTCATCTGAGGGTAATCAGCTGTTAAATTTCAATTCACGTTAAAGAACTTGCAATAAAAGTTGGTTGACGTTTTAAAGCGCCCTCTAGAAATAAATTAAAGGCGAGGGGTTTGAAGCCCGAAACAATATGACCTTTTTAATTAAGATTCGTCACTGCGGTATATCCTAAGCTTTAAAATGACACCTCAATCTTAAAAATCGGTTCAGTAGGTCGAGAGAAAAAGGGACGTAACAGACGAAACCCTTATAGAAATAAGAAGATAGATATTTCTGATCCATAAAGGAAATACAAAGTAATGATTGAAATGTTACATTGTTGCACAGATGCTGTGGCAGGAGCAAGGTTTCAACCGCTTCTGAGAAGCTGTACAATCATCACCAGTCCACCCCACACTATAATATCATATCGTAACGTTACCATAACGGTAAGTCCATTCTAGTCTTTGACAAAGAATAAATAAATAATTCATACTGTTCAGATTTATCCATTTAGAGATTTACTACACATCCCAAGCAGCATGAAAATTGATGAAACTTTGTTTTAAAGTCGTTTTGAAACAATTTAAAAATAATTTTGGTTGTAAAATTTTTTTATAAAAAGTGTGTAACAAGTTTAAACTTGTTTTGATAGAAATGATAAAAACTCGCATTAAAACAAGTTTTTAACAATCCAAAATGTTTTAATATAGTTGATTAACTCTCTTAAAAAAAAAAATTAATAAAAGTTTTAAACAAGTTCAAAATTGTTATGATATAATTGGTGAAATCTATTTCAAAAATATTATATATTTTTACAATAATACTTATAATAATACATATAATAATACTTATAATAATACTTTATCATAATAATTATAATAATAATTATAATAATACTTATATATAATAATGAGATTGAAACAAAAGCTACTAACATCACATACAGACATATAAAAGTTGTACCACTCGGGATTTAACACAGTTTTATACTCCGATTTTTTTCATTTTCACGATAATTATGATTTAATTGCCAAAACCATGTAAGATAAGTCCTAATGATATAAGACCTATAATTTATAATATTATTCAATATCATTCTTATTATTTCCAAAGTATTAAACGTTTTTTGTTTCATAATCAAGAACAAGCTCTAAATGTTTTTCTTACCCACTTGTGCGACATATTTAATTAATTGCGGTGAAGATTTTATTTTTATTAATTTATCAAACAAAAATTTTGGTTCCAACACTATTCACATAACAATCTGTCGACTTAAAAAAATAAATAAATAACTTAGTTGACATTGTTATAGCATAAAAGTGAATTTAATGTATCACAGTTATTTCGTGTAAAATTTTTCTAATCTTTTTTATCATTAAACAATTTGTTTATATAAGTTATTAAAACACTTGAAAATAGTAAATTTTTAAGTCACTTAGAATTTTAGTTTACTCTTAACATTCCAAAACTTTTGACTTGTAACTCTTTCAAGTGTACAGTGAAATCAAAGCTGTAAAAGTATAAGCCTCAAGCAGTAATAATGAGCTGGAAAATAAGCGTCCCGAGTAGTTGGTAGTAGTTGGTAAAGGCAACAGAACACAGTAAGTGAAAGGTCGCTGGTTTAAGACTATGAAAACACATCATTCTGGATAGATTTTATTGAAATTTTTTCAATCAGTTGGCTGAAAAAAATCATTCTAATATAAATTTTTAGAAAAACTATAATTTTCAATCTATAAAACCTTTTTTGTAATGTAAAATTTTACTTAAATCTTGTTTCAAACTAGTATCAAAATTGTTTTTTAAACAGTGAAAGTGATAAACACAGTGTCAAATAAAGCTAATAACAAAGTGGCTGGTATAAAATGCATAAGTGTTGAAAGTTGACTAGACAATGTTATGCTGTTGGGAAGAGAGAATGGGATCATCTCGACGCTCCTTTTGTGTAGCTTCACATTAGCAGCGAAACAAGCGAGGAAGTCGCTTTACATTCGGAGTCACATAACACTCCGCGATCTTGATATCATCTCTACTGTTCATACTCAACAACTTTATAGCGTTACCGTTTAAGGAATTTTAAAGTATTCTTTGAAATATATTTTTTATGTAAATTTTGTTATTTTCATAATTACTGTAGACAAAAGAAATTATAACAAAATTTTTAAACGACATTTATTTTACACCAATAAGTTGAAGGAATTTTTTTATTTTATTTGGTAACAGGTTATAGAATTAGTTCATTACTTGAGAGGAGTATTATTAAGTACAATTACTAACTCGAGGTAAAACAATAAATTTGAGTCCTTAAGTTTGCCAGTTTGTTCATGAGAAAGGTTAGTAGTTTTTTTAAGGTTCGTAGCTGGACTCAGCCGCCATTGTTCATTGGGCTATTTGTTAAAGATCCCGACAAATGAATCAACTGGTCATTGTTGGTAATAAAGGCTCGAATGGTTCATCACACTCAACCTTTTAAACGCAACGGATTGTGATGGTGTTTCAAATAAAGTATCAAAACTAAAACTGTACAGACAAAATCATTTTTTAAATATTTCAACAAATTGCTCCTACCAATACTTTATAGGACAAATAAAGTTAACCGAAATTGTCAACCTTATTTTTTTGCAATACCGTGGTACTGAGGTAAAAACAATATTTAATATGAAAAGGTTGTTCCTTAAATAAAAGAAAATGGGGCTAATATTGTTTTTCTTTGTCTCAGTTACGTTTACGCATAACGCATTAAGTTTGCCATATGTTATATATTACAACACTATACAAAACCTTTCAAATCTTAGTATGTTTTGAATTTCAACAGACAATTGTAAGTATTTTTGAGAGGTTGTTGTTGACAATTTTGTAATGTTCAGCCGAAGAACGAGATCTTCCCGCACAACTCGGTGGCCCAGTTTCGCTGCAAGGAGCCGCTGGGGATGTACAAGCTTCTGGGCGAGTCCGAGCTGCAGTGCAACAACGGCGTGTGGAACCACCGGCTGCCATCTTGTATACCCACCACGCTGCTCACCAACTACACCGGTGAGTAAAAGCCATAGTGCAAGAACGGAGTGTAGAACCACCGGCTGCCGTCCTGTATACCCACCACGCTGCTCACCAACTACACCGGTGATTAAAAGCTACAGTGCAAGAACGGTGTGTGGAACCACCGGCTGCCGTCCTGTATACCCACCACGCTGCTCACCAACTACACCGGTGAGTAAAAGCTACAGTGCAAGAACGGTGTGTGGAACCACCGGCTGCCGTCCTGTATACCCACCACGCTGCTCACCAACTACACCGGTGAGTAAAAGCTACAGTGCAAGAACGGAGTGTAGAACCACCGGCTGCCGTCCTGTATACCCACCACGCTGCTCACCAACTACACCGGTGAGTAAAAGCTACAGTGCAAGAACGGTGTGTGGAACCACCGGCTGCCGTCCTGTATACCCACCACGCTGCTCACCAACTACACCGGTGAGTAAAAGCTACAGTGCAAGAACGGTGTGTGGAACCACCGGCTGCCGTCCTGTATACCCACCACGCTGCTCACCAACTACACCGGTGAGTAAAAGCTACAGTGCAAGAACGGTGTGTGGAACCACCGGCTGCCGTCCTGTATACCCACCACGCTGCTCACCAACTACACCGGTGAGTAAAAGCTACAGTGCAAGAACGGTGTGTAGAACCACCGGCTGCCGTCCTGTATACCCACCACGCTGCTCACCAACTACACCGGTGAGTAAAAGCTACAGTGCAAGAACGGTGTGTGGAACCACCGGCTGCCGTCCTGTATACCCACCACGCTGCTCACCAACTACACCGGTGAGTAAAAGCTACAGTGCAAGAACGGTGTGTGGAACCACCGGCTGCCGTCCTGTATACCCACCACGCTGCTCACCAACTACACCGGTGAGTAAAAGCTACAGTGCAAGAACGGAGTGTAGAACCACCGGCTGCCGTCCTGTATACCCACCACGCTGCTCACCAACTACACCGGTGAGTAAAAGCTACAGTGCAAGAACGGTGTGTGGAACCACCGGCTGCCGTCCTGTATACCCACCACGCTGCTCACCAACTACACCGGTGAGTAAAAGCTACAGTGCAAGAACGGTGTGTGGAACCACCGGCTGCCGTCCTGTATACCCACCACGCTGCTCACCAACTACACCGGTGAGTAAAAGCTACAGTGCAAGAACGGTGTGTGGAACCACCGGCTGCCGTCCTGTATACCCACCACGCTGCTCACCAACTACACCGGTGAGTAAAAGCTACAGTGCAAGAACGGTGTGTGGAACCACCGGCTGCCGTCCTGTATACCCACCACGCTGCTCACCAACTACACCGGTGAGTAAAAGCTACAGTGCAAGAACGGTGTGTGGAACCACCGGCTGCCGTCCTGTATACCCACCACGCTGCTCACCAACTACACCGGTGAGTAAAAGCCATAGTGCAAGAACGGAGTGTAGAACCACCGGCTGCCATCCTGCATACCCACCACGCTGCTCACCAACTACACCGGTGAGTAAAAGCTACAGTGCAAGAACGGTGTGTGGAACCACCGGCTGCCGTCCTGTATACCCACCACGCTGCTCACCAACTACACCGGTGAGTAAAAGCTACAGTGCAAGAACGGTGTGTGGAGCCACCGGCTGCCGTCCTGTATACCCACCACGCTGCTCACCAACTACACCGGTATTGCTTTGCCCTGAATTATTTGATTTTCTGTTGTTCTAAGTTTAAGACTTCTTCTTAAGAGAGAAAGATAGGCCTACATTTGACCAATCTGTGAAAGTTCAATGTTCTGACAGTATGGATTCAGAAAGTTTTAATCAACCATATATTAAATCGTAGTATTCCACAATTGTTATGGAAACAGCCATGGGCGAATTCAATTTAACCATAGAGTAGCACTTCTATTCACGCTTGTTCTAAATAAAGCCTTTAGTTTGGCGAGATGGTTATATATGCTCGACCAGTTGTGCGACACTCTCCGAATTCCGGTGTATCGGTGTATCTATTGCTTCTCAACAGATATCACCAGTGATCTATGACACCAAAAACGGATACCGGACGGTAGAGGTGAGGCTCAGGCCTTGTTAGTCAAAAAGGAAATTTTGAACGTCACCAACATTCTTCTTAGATTCAAGACGACGGAATAAACCAGCTATAGTTGGGAAGGCTATTCACGGTGCCACACCGATCGCAAATGAAGCTGAACCACAATTGCACAGCTGAATTTGAACAAGTTCTTGTGCGTTGTCAACGAATAGAGTGGCCACGGGTTATCTCTCACCTTGAGCAAGTCAGAATTGTCATCCTAATGAAGAAGTAGATTGACGAAAATTAATCCATTGAAAGTAGGAAATGAAATGTTCCAGACTACGTAATCTGCCAAAATATCTACGGGCTTTTTTGGACAAGCCTTATACAACATCAAGCAGCTTTTAATGCCCCATCCATTCATTATACAGTGTCCGATCCAGGTCTTCTGGCGATCACTAGAGTTAACCCTATCCATCTTTTGGTGCTTGAAAGAAAGGCTATAGATATATCAAAGAAATGTTTATGTCAGCAAGAACATGGCAAGAACAATAACGTGTAAATTTATAATTGATCAGTCCAATCCGTATACAATATAACGGTAAGTTATTTCTTAGTGATTTAACGATTCTACATCAAACCAGAAATTTAACAATCACACTGTGAATGTTTCGGTAGTGATGGTTGTATGACTATGGTTGTTAACCATCTGGCTATTGACTTATCTGTCACTAATTCAGCCACATTCCTAAAATCTTCGATGTGAAGAGCATTTAAAAACTATGTTTTTTCAAAGAGAAATATTTTGCTTAAAAATATGGTCTGTTGCGGGAACAAAATTAGAAAATTCCTTACTTCTTTAGGTTGGAGGGAAAATGTTTAATATAATAATGACAGTGTCTGTTAGCTTGTAATGTCGTTTATGATATTTTCTGGTAGAGTGAGCTATGTGTTTAATCTCCAATCACATCTCTTTATTGTAACCCTCCTTGTTTGCCCACAGAGGACTCCCCACCGACGATCCTGATCAGGATCCCCTCAGGGTCGGCTTCCGTTGAGCCCTCGGGAGTACTGGCCGTGTTCCCGGAGACCATCCTCCACCTGGATTGTCTCTTCTCTAGGAAGATCGGCAACCCAGAGTGGACCTGGACATCGACCTACAGACAATACCTCACAGGTCAGTCAAGCCATTGAATGTGCAAAACAATAACATATTATGATTTAAAAAACAATTAACTACTTTAGTTTCCTAAGAAATGGCAAAACTAGAATTATTTTCAAGGAAACCTATTATATTGTTTACAATTATTATTATTTAAACACATCTATAGTTCCATAAAAAATAAAATATAGGGTTGTTTATTTTTATACAGCGTGTAAAAAATGTCCGCCCCCCTTGTTTAAATTTTTTATTTGTTCAGATAAACAAATATCATCGGGTGATAGTAACTTAACACAAAGTACCTTTTGACGTTATCAAAAAATGTTTAGTTATGTTAGGGAGACGGCCCACAAGGAGTCAGAGGGAAATCTTAAATGTAAGCATAGGTTGATATTTTACATCAAATTCTCACTTGGCAGAGTACAAAGCTGCAAACTAGACTTAAAATGGATGACCCAGACGGAAATGGTAGGCATTCAAAGTTTCCATCAAAATCATATGGGTAAAACTTTAAATGCAATAATTTTATTAATACTCAACCTTTTGACGTCAGGTTTGTGGCTGATTACTCCTAATGCAAAGACGTTTAAAATGGTGTATGATGTGACAGAGGCTAAGGAAGTTCCAATTTAAATATCCTCTATGGGACGTCCCCCAATGAAGCCTTACAGAGATATGCTTCAGCTTTCGTCACAACATACATAATTGTAAACATCTTCGCATTTGGAGTAATTAGCCACAACTTGACGTCAAAATTTTGAGTATTAAGAAAATTATTGCTTTTTAAAGTTTTACCCAAATAATTTTAATGGAAATTTTTAACGAATACCATTTTTGTCTGGGTCATCTATTTGAAGTCTAGTTTGCAGATTGTACTCTGCCAAGTGAGACCTTTAATTTGATGTACATATCAACCTATGCTTACAATTAAGATTTTCTTCTGACTCCTGGTGGGCTGTCCCCCTAACATAACTAAAAATGTTTGATTACGTCAAAAGGTACTTTGTGTTAAGTTACTATCACCCCCCCAAACAATATTTGTTTAGCTGAACAAATAAAAAAAATAAAGAGGGGTACGGACTTATTACACCCTGTACAATCTAGAATGGAAAATATGCCAAAAAATTTAAATTAATAATTATCAAAATTATTAAAGATTTCTTTTCCACGGAAACGTCATTGATTTATTCGTTCCTTTAAAACTTAAAAATAATTTGGTTTGAAATTAAAAATAAATAAAATAATTAGCTGCTAAAAAAATTGGAAAACGGTTAATAATTTAGAATAGCAAAATAAGTAAAGTTTTGATTATTTTTTAAGGTAATGTACATTATTAGTAACAAATTATATACTAAAGTAATGAAAAATTATTATTTTTACTGTATAATAAACAATTGATTTTGATTATCTTTACTTACCTACTTGCGTGCCCTTTTTTATTTCCAAATTATTTTATTTTTATTATTCATTAGTAGGCTACAATTATTTACTTGGAAATGTTCAATTTTTACGTTAATTTGTGAGAGAACTGGTTAATAGACTATAGATTAGAACCAAATTGAGAAACTTATAGTTTAGTAACGTTTACTTTAGTATGGAAAATGAAATATGTTCAATACATTGATAAATAATTTATTGAATTATATTTACTTAAAATAATATTTTTACGATTGAAAAAATAACGTTTCCAAATATTCAAAATTAGAAATGGGAAAGTGGGAAAAAATAATGTATATCAAATAAAATAATATTATATTTATTGGTTAATTTGAATTCTTAAATTTATTTTGGTTTCTTAGATGAAAAAATGTATTATTATCAACGAAACGTATATATTTTGACATTAACATGTGATAAGAATATGTACAATGAATTACTAAACTAAATGTTTAATATCTCCTATTCATAAAACAAAATTTATTAAATTTCCAAGAAAATTATAGCCATAAATTTATACTGTACTAAACCCCTTTGATCATATTTTAGTTTCCCACAAAACCACTTAACTATTGTTATTTATGAGAATGTATTTACTTTAAAATGATTTATAGAAACGATCATATGCATAGTTACAGAATATTAAAACTACTAATGAAAACGAATGTAATTAATTTAGTGGTATTACTTATATATTATACGAATACATTACTGTATTTCATGTGTTATAGGTTATTTAATCATTATCTCGCGTTTTATTCTGATATTCTTTTGTTTTACTGAACCATACTATTTAAAAATATACCAATTTATAACTTATAGCATTTTTCTATATTAAACTAAATTAAATAAAAAAAGTATAATTTAATTAGAACATATCAATTGAAAAAATAATCTCTTCGAATGAAAATTTTTGTTTCACAAAACAAACTTGTTAAATCAATTAGATTTTGACGCCAATATGCTAAAAACACTTTATCCAGAAAATTTAATTTAAAGCGATTCCACTTTGAGCGAACCAACAAGATTAAAGAGGTTCGGTCCATTTATCCGCAATAAAGCAGCGAGTCCCCAAGGTTGTTGGACATCGACGCTCGCTTGCTGTGTCTTGTAACCTAGATAACTTAACGGCTTTTGTATCTAATCGTAAAACCGGAATGTGATCATGCCTTTAACAGTCTCGATGAAACCGCTGATTGCTAGTTCTCGAGGATGACAAACCACATAAATTCACAATCTTCTTAACACTTACAAGTTTACCTATTATTAACACATTATTGTTTGGAATATAAAATAGTTTAACTTAAAATTATTATGTCCACTTAAAATTTTAATTAAACAGACCGATTAACGATTAGCGAATATGATTATTTAACTATTTGACAAAGTATTGACTGAGAGTTTTAACAACTATTACTTAGTTTTGCTGTTTCATTAACGTGCATATCCCATTATTCTAAAATTTTAATTTCTTTATTACTTTTATATTCAACATAATATAGGTTTTTTTAACTTGAAATATGAATCCTTTTCAATTAAAATGTTTATGATAAATTGGTTTCATACAGCAAGGTTAAGCATCATATTGTCAATAGTTAACCGTAACTAAATAATAAAAAGCTATGGAAAAACACGTTAATTTTTAAAATTAATAAAAATGGTAGGTTAAAACTACCCCAATAATGCAAACTGCATTTTAAGACTAAATTTGTAGAAGTAAATGATAGCTCTTTGTGCTTAAAAATGTATACACTCTATGTACAAAGCACTAGAGTGAAAATGCATTAGTTTTTTGCAACTAACACGCCATAAGAAAAATAAGTCAAATATAGTCTATATAGGATTGAGAACATAAGATCCTACCATCTGATATCGATGCAGACTAAAAATACTGACATAGATAACTTATAAATAGCTATTCTAAAAAAAGCGATTGATGCTGTTAGTGATATTTCCAAGATTATGTTTCTTTCTATGATTATTGTATTTTTCACTGTTTTAACGTAGGGAAAGTTGATAGCAAAAACACTTTTCTTTTTTATAGATTTGGTTATAATTTAAATGGCCAATATTCAAAAAACTTTTACCAAGTAGAGATGCAAAATGAGTTAATTATATAACAGAATTCAAATCAAATCTTCCAAATTTCCAAAACAATATAATTATTGTAAAATCATGACTTGTTTAGAATAACAATTAGTGTGTTTGTGTAGGGTAGGCTATACCTGCTGAGGAGCGGGAGTAAAAGAACAGACTGTTCATCCAGTATACCAAGCCCCAGAACACGGGAGTGTTTATATGCCAGACCCCCATTGGGCTCATACATTTAATGTACAGGTCCTATGTGAATAACAATCTGTTTGTGTCCATGTAGGGTGGGCGATAGCTGCGGAGGAGCGGGAGTGAAAGTACAGATTGTCCATCTACTACACCAAGCCCCAGGACACGGGAGTGTTTACATGTCAGACCCCCAGGGGGCTCAAAAACAGCCTTAATGTACAAGTCCTAGGTAGATAACAATCTGTCCGTGTCCGTGTAGGGTGGGCGATAGCTGCGGAGGAGCGGGAGTGGAAGTACAGATTGTCCATCTACTACACCAAGCCCCAGGACACGGGAGTGTTTACATGTCAGACGCCCAGGGGGCTCACAAACAGCCTTAATGTACGAGTCCTAGGTGGATAACAACCCGTCTGTGTCCATGTAGGGTGGGCGATAGCTGCGGAGGAGCGGGAGTGGAAGTACAGATTGTCCATCTACTACACCAAGCCCCAGGTCACGGGAGTGTTTACATGTCAGACGCCCAGGGGGCTCACAAACAGCCTTAATGTACAAGTCCTAGGTGGATAACAATCTGTCTGTGTCCATGTAGGGTGGGCGATAGCTGCGGAGGAGCGGGAGTGGAAGTACAGACTGTCCATCTACTACACCAAGCCCCAGGACACGGGAGTGTTTACATGTCAGACGCCCAGAGGGCTCACAAACAGTCTTAATGTACAAGTCCTAGGTGGATAACAATCTGTCTGTGTCCATGTAGGGTGGGCGATAGCTGCGGAGGAGCGGGAGTGGAAGTACAGGTTGTCCATCTACTACACCAAGCCCCAGGACACGGGAGTGTTTACATGTCAGACGCCCAGGGGGCTCACAAACAGCCTTAATGTACAGGTCCTATGTGAATAACAATCTGTCCGTGTCCGTGTAGGGTGGGCGATAGCTGCGGAGGAGCGGGAGTGGAAGTACAGACTGTCCATCTACTACACCAAGCCCCAGGACACGGGAGTGTTTACATGTCAGACACCCAGGGGGCTCCTAAACAGCCTTAATGTACAGGTCCTATGTGAATAACAATCTGTCCGTGTCCGTGTAGGGTGGGCGATAGCTTCGGAGGAGCGGGAGTGGAAGTACAGACTGTCCATCTACTACACCAAGCCCCAGGACACGGGAGTGTTTACATGTCAGACGCCCAGGGGGCTCACAAACAGCCTTAATGTACAAGTCCTAGTTGCATAACAATCTGTCTGTGTCCATGTAGGGTGGGCGATAGCTGCGGAGGAGCCGGAGTGGAAGTACAGACTGTCCATCTACTACACCAAGCCCCAGGACACAGGAGTGTTTACATGTCAGACTCCCAGGGGGCTTACAAACAGCCTTAAAGTACAAGTCCTATGTAAATATCAATCTGTCTGTGTCCGTGTAGGGTGGGCGATAGCTGCGGCAGAGCGGGAGTGGAAGTACAGATTTTCCATCTACTATACCAAGCCCCAAGATACGGGAGTGTTTACATGTCAGACCCCCAGGGGGCTCACAAATAGCCTTAATGTACAAGTCCTATGTGAATAACAATCTGTCTGTGTCCATGTAGGGTGGGCGATAGCTGCGGAGGAGCAGAAGTGGAAGTACAGACTGTCCATCTACTACACCAAGCCCCAGGACACGGGAGTGTTTACATGTCAGACCCCCAGGGGGCTCACAAACAGCCTTAATGTACAGGTCCTATATAAATAACAAATCTGCCTGTGTCCATGTGGGGTGGGCGATAGCTGCGGAGGAGTGGGAGTGGAAGTACAGACTTTCCATCTACTACACTAAGCCCCAGGACACGGGAGTGTTTACATGTCAGACCCCCAGGGGGCTCACAAATAGCCTTAATGTACAAGTCCTATGTGAACAACAATTTATCTGTGTCCATGTAGTGTGGGCGATAGCTGCGGAGGAGCAGGAGTGGAAGTACAGACTGTCTATCTACTACACCAAGCCCCAGGACACGGGAGTGTTTACATGTCAGACGCCCAGGGGGCTCACAAACAGCCTTAATGTACAGGTCCTATGTGAATAACAATCTGTCTGTGTCCGTGTAGGGTGGGCGATAGCTGCGGAGGAGCGGGAGTGGAAGTACAGACTGTCCATCTACTACACCAAGCCCCAGGACACGGGAGTGTATTTATGTCAGACGCCCAGGGGGCTCACAAACAGCCTTAATGTACAAGTCCTAGGTGGATAACAATCTGTCTGTGTCCATGTAGGGTGGGCGATAGCTGCAGAGGAGCCGGAGTGGAAGTACAGACTGTCCATCTACTACACCAAGCCCCAGGACACGGGAGTGTTTACATGTCAGACCCCCAGGGGGCTCACAAACAGCCTTAATGTACAGATCCTATGTGGATAACAATCTGTCTGTGTCCATGTAGGGTGGGCGATAGCTGCGGAGGAGCAGGAGTGGAAGTACAGACTGTCCATCTACTACACCAAGCCCCAGGACACGGGAGTGTTTACATGTCAGACCCCCAGGGGGCTCACAAATAGCCTTAATGTACAAGTCCTATGTGAATAACAATCTGTCTGTGTCCATGTAGGGTGGGCGATAGCTGCGGAGGAGCGGGAGTGGAAGTACAGGTTGTCCATCTACTACACCAAGCCCCAGGACACGGGAGTGTTTACATGTCAGACTCCCAGGGGGCTCACAAACAGCCTTAATGTACAAGTCCTAGGTGAGAACTGCGCATCTAAAATGTTAATATAGTGTAATGCTAATATCACATTTGAAAGTAATAAATACTTGTCGTACATATCTATCTGTTTTAAATACTTATGATACGTTTTGAATAGAGTTGTGCTAATATACTTATTTGTAATTATGGCCGATATTAAAATTGGAGTAAGCTTATAATAACCTCTCGTAAGATAGTATATCAGTATCTTAGTTTAGATAATTAATTGTCACATGTAAGTATGAATTTTAGTTGTATTATGTCGGAATAATTCACTAACCACTTACTTCAACCTATTTTTAATGTCTCATAACTGAGAAAATGCGTTCTTTCAAATCCTTAAATATATTTAGAAGTAAATTATATTTAAAAATGTAACAATATACTTTTTGATACATTAAAAAATAATATATATATATATATATATATCGTACATATATATATGTATATATATCGACTTATATATATATATGTACGTATGTATATATATATATATATATATATATGTAAAATAATATTATATGTATATATACACACACACAAAGAAAATTCTCAAGTATTTTTAAGCCATAAATTTGTTATATTATTTGCTATGCCTTTTTTCAAAAAATTGAATCAATAAATTCAATATTATTTTGTCAATGATTGTATATTCTTTTAGTGACATGAATTCATAACATTTTATTTTGCCCACGTGCCATAGGATGTCCAACTTAACTCGTTTTATCACTGGTAAAGTGTCTCCTTTTACCTCCCAAAGAAGTTAATGCTACAGAACCCTAGTTATTTTTAATAGGGTTGTTTTGGGGGGAATGTTTTGTTCATTTCAGGAGGTTCATTGTCTCCTTCAAGTATTAGGGAAAGTCGATCATTTCTTTTAGGCCTGCAAAGTTGCCATTTGGTACCTAAAAACATGGATTATTTTTTACTTAAAATTTTTTCGAAGAAACTATAACGCCAAAGAAGACACAACCCATTAAAATAGATCCAATGTTGTTCCTTTTGGTTTGATTCACTTCTCTGCATTACACCCCATGTTCTTCCCCCAGCGGTGGAGTGTGACCTGCGGGACGTGACGTCACCGGACCGCCATCTCAACTCTCGGATAGAGGGCAACAAGCTGGGCCAGCGAGCGTACTTCCAGTGTCCGCTGGGCTTCCGGCTGAACGGTACCTCCAACCTCACCTGCCAGGCGTCAGGTACAATACGTTGCACCCTTACAACAGAGTTATATACAAATTATCAAGTTTTAATTCGGTCGATAATTTTAAATTCTTCTTTTTTAGTTAAGGCTCCTTTCTAAACATATTAATTAAAAATGAATACAAAGTTCGTTGTGGCGCAAGTTATTTGCCATTTCAGTTTATGCTACAATAAAAAATAAACAACTTATATTTGTGTTTTATAAGTTAGGTATTTGATTCTTGCACCAATAAAAACAACTTACACTTTGATTCCCTCTACTCAAATTAATCGCCAAGTTACTAAGCCATTTTTTACCAAGGTAATAAATTATTATATATTTAGCCGATGATCTCAAATGCCTGGTACAATCTATTTTGTCAATAAAGAAAACACCAATTTCAAGTACTACATATTTTGACATTAATTACCAAGTCCATGGACCATGTCTTATTGCCAATAAGCTTTAAGTACATGAATATACAAGAATAGTATATTTTTGCCAATGATCACCAAGTACATGGGTCGTGTATTGTTACAGTCCTGACTTATTACCACGTTATTGGCCATATATTGTTGAAAATAATCACAAATTTAATGGATTCCATGCATAGTTGCCTAAAAATTTTGGACCATGTAGTTTTACCGATAGTTACCAATTCAGGGGATTCCATTTATTTTCGTTCATGGTCCTACGCATAAGAGACAAGTATCTTGGAAATGGCAACCAAGCCCATGGATCATGCATTGTTGCCAATAATCACCAAGTCCACGGACTACTCGTGTTTTCCCTGCCAGGTCGGTGGTCATCGCCGCTGCCTCGGTGCGAGCCCATCGTCTGCCCCGAGCTGGCTACCCACGACCCCTACCTGCGTCTGTCCGAGTACAACACCAGCTACGGCGGCCGCGCCGTGTTCACCTGTCCCTGGGGCTTCAAGCTGGTCGGACAGCCGGGCCTGGAGTGTCAACTGAGCGGGCTCTGGTCCGCCCCCATGCCTTCTTGTAAAGGTGGGCTACGAGACAATGTTTCAACTTCACCTTTTTATCAAAGTTATTTTTTTATCAGATTGGTTAATGGTTTGTAAGGTACAACTTAAAGGGATTTAAAACCACTCAGAATGATTTAATACCCACTATTGTCTTGTCTTGGAACATCATGTTTCATGTCTTTTCATTGTTTCATGATTAAGTGGCCATCCAATTTTGTTATGTTCTTAAAAACCGAGATAGTGTGATGGAAGCTGTAACGATACACTCATGTATAATGGCTTTCTTTTATCCTACATTTCCACCAAAAACAGATATTTTGTGTTTCCTTTTACTCTAAAATGCCACCAAGAAACGATATTTTTTATATAATCCCTGGTAGTTTATCTAAAAGACCACGGGATTGGATCTGATCTTCTGATTATGATGTGAGGACCATAAAGAGGATCACGCCAGGAACAGGAGAGCTAGATTTTAGAAAGCTATCAGGTTAAGTTCTTGGGAAGAATCTTCCATGAGGTTAAGTGAAGAAGACTTATTTATTTGTATGTTATTTTTCTAAGACTTGTCTGCTGCAGCTATCCGGTGCCCGGCGCCGGTGGTGCCCCTGAACGGGCGGCTGGTGGAGGACGCCACCCCCGGCATCTACGGTGTCGGTGCCGTCATACAGTTCTCCTGCAACGACCGGCACCAGCTGGTGGGCGAGGCGAGCATCGTCTGCATCGAGTCAGGCGTCTGGTCCCACCCGCCGCCCTTCTGTGAGTCATCCATCTGCTCTCTAATCAAATGCAGATTTATACATATAATAAAAATACAATAATATGCATAGTTTACTACATCACCAATAACCATATTTATAAATTGTACTGTGATTTTGGAATTTCTAACAAGGTTTTTTAATTGTTATACAAATGATGTTACTCTGAATAAGGTTAGAAAGTCAATCACTTTAATCGATATTACTTTATTCAATTACGAATAGGTTATTATGTCAGTTTGTTTTGATACTACCAGAACCTGTGGAAGAACCTATCGGAGTCTACTTTAAGAAAAATGACAAAGACGTTGCACAGCATTAATTTTTGTTGTTAAACTAAGAACAGCGCCTAATAATGTGAAACCAAGGACATAACTAACTTTTTAAGGAGACTAACTAAAAAAAATAATTTGTTTTTATTTCTGTCAACACATATATAAATAACATGTTATTAATCTCCAATTTCAAGCAATGTTTTGAGTTGACACCGTATTTTTGTTGCAGGCAAGCCCAAGTGCGACTACCCAGGCGAGCCGGCCAACGGCAGGATAGTCCCGCTCAAGTTCTCCTATGACCCGGGTGACCACCTGAAGGTGACCTGCCACGCCGGCTACGTCTCCAGGATGGACGCCCGGCCGCTGTGCCAGCCCGACGGCTCGTGGTCCATGCCCGTGCCGGAGTGCACCAACTACCGGGACGTGTGACCAGCGGCCAACACCACCGGGGCGGGGGTAGACCCTGCCGCGGTCGAACAGGTCTCCACCGAGGAGGCGGTGGAGGCAGTGGAGGCAGTGGAGGTGACGCTCCTGGAGCACTCCACTGCTGCAGTGGAGAGGGAAACGACTCACTCACTCGAACAAACTGAAGCAACAATCTCCACAGAAACGTTTACCCAACTAACTACAGACTCTGCACAGTTGGAAACAAAAACTGAAGCGACTCTCAATCAAACTCCATCTTCAAACACACCTTCGGAAGTTTCCGACTCGAGTTTGGTTAGCGAACACACACCGACTGATTTCGTGTCGACGGTCACCGAAGTTTCTGATGTTTTCACTACTGAACTGACTGGGAGCCAAACTAGCTCGGATTCGCAAACACCGCAGACTGCGATCAGCATATCAACCAAAGTGACGACGCTCCATTGGACTGACGAAGACTACCTGTACTGAGTCTACTGCCGAAACATTAGCGTAGTTGCGAGTTTTAATGCTTGATATTTTGTTATGCTTATATCGTAGTAGGCTTTACGCTGTCTAGAAAATTGTTTCAGTTCAGATAAAGTCTTGCGAAATCTTTGTTAAAGTTTGTACACACAAGTTGTAATATCACCTTTCTCTAAAGAATGTTTAGATAAAATTTTATCAAGTTATAATAGATTTCAAATTGTTATAAATTTTTAAAGATGAAATAATGTATTTATTTGGGATACATTATAGGTGTGAAAAACTGGTAAAATTTAAAATAATTGATGTACTTAATGTGTACTTAATGATGTAATATAATAATACAAAACACCTTATTGGAAAAATAATGCTGTTAGATCATAAATATTTTTTATCATTAAAATAATTGAAAAGATAACCAATTATAAATTTACCATGATGTCGTAAAGTAAAAAAAAATTAAAATATGGTACTTGTTTATCTATATTATATAATGAAAAACATCTCTTAGTATTATTTACGAATATTAACGTACTGGTAGAAAAAGGTACAAAATTACCCCTGTGATAAGTAGTTCAATAAAAAGAATTTTAGAAATTTTGTAGGACGAAAAAGTGTTTCAAATGTTATTTTATTTGTTTTATTTGGCCATTGTATGTTACTGTACTTATAATAAATTTATATTGTAATTTGTAAGCTTTTGAGTCACAAATATGGTTTTAGTATGTCTAAATAAAATCTCGTATAAATGTTTCGACATTTGTATATATTGTACAGTTAGATAAAGTTTTAAATTGTATATTTTATCACTATAGTGATATGTTGTTGTAAAATAGCTAAACGAGCAGTGTATGCCATTTAATACAAATATAAATTATTTTGTTAACATGTGATATTATATTATGACAAATATATTGTTATATTTTTTACTGAAGTGAACAGTGAAGTACAATATATGTGTGTTAAGATAATGATACAAATATACTAATTGGGAGGTACTCGTAAAACTTGCTTTTTATTAATATGTATATAAAACCCCACCTGGTCCTCTTTCCTTTTAATAATTTAAATGCAATAAAAACTTCCTTAGCTTCAGTTACTATACTAAGGAAATGGAATTTTTAAATTGGAACATATTTCATTCCATGCTATTTCCCTCAGAGACTTGCTGAAGGTTTGCGGTTGACAGACAATGAATGCTGAACTGTCGTCAGTTTAGCGGCTAGATATAGCTGTCTGGAAAACATCACCGTTGTTTACTTTAGTTTCAACGGTTCCGCCTTCTGAGGCGTACCCTGTCGGGAAATGGAACAAAATGAATTGTCAACCCTCCGTGATGTAGTGCAAACCACAACTACTTTTATAAATAAAAAGTAGACATAACACTTACAATACATAACTAAACATAAAAAAACCAAAGTGGAGTAAAATGTTGCTGGTTGGTCATGAGTATGCCTACACGTTTGTACACATCAAATATTAAAAAAAAAATTCTATAATAATGCCGATAATAAAAATGTTTTTAAACCCTGAAACAAATACCGTAATATATTGTAGATTATATGTATAATATTAGTTACATTGAGCAGTATAGCGATTTTAGTTTACAATACGGGTTTGACTTCCCGTCTATAGTTGTGTATAATTTTAAGGCTTTGTATTTATGTTACAAGATGGTTTATGTATAATTTAATAAATATTATAAGTACTGTTAATATCAATTAAAAGATCGAATTACAGTTGAAATCATTAATCACAGGTCAGGTACATTAAAGAAATTATCTCGATAAAATTATTAATTAAAAGTATATTTTTTATGTAATAACTAAGGCATAGGCTTACTGCTCCGAGTTGAATTTTTTAGTCAATTCAGCTACACGAAATTCATTAAACGAATGTCTAAATGTTTTATGAGAATCACCCAGTCCAAACCGTGTACTGCAAGGTAACTTCATATGCGTCAACCAAGCTTTTAAAATGGGCATACAAACGTTTTGCGAGTTTGGCCAATCCGCTGTGTATGTTAAGCGACAGTCTTAATCATATTCGTGGGTTGTGTTATGGAGCGAACGTCATAAAGGCTGATGACGTCATAAGTTACGCGGGGTCGTTTGGGAGATTAACAGTCATGGGTTGCACCGGAAATGGGACCTTCCGTGTAATGTTGGCTGTGTATGCTCAATCCTTCAGTTTATCATGGTTTTGTTTATTTACAGTTTACGAATTCTAAGCAATTTAGATTAACTTCTTGGTAAAATTGTTTTGTTAAATAAAATGTATTATGGTTTTATTTTATATATTTTTTATTGAATTTTGTTGCCTTTCTGTTTAAGGCTATTAAGAAAAAAAAACTGCTGCCCTAATGATAAATCTTACTCGTTTTTAATTTGAACAAAATTGATAAATTAGGAGACACTTTGAGATAAGAATTAAAGTGTCATTAGTTATTTTTATTATTTGATAATGCTGGAACATAATTACTTGATATCCTAGTCCTGCTAAATCAGTGCTGATAAAGATAACCTTTTATCCTAGTATTGCTTTATGTGTTCAAGTAAGTTGTTCTTTGTGAGACCTCCTCCAATAGGTCAATGAGGTAAAAAGTACTTAGAGGAGTGTCTTCGGTTTCTTCGTTTGCCAGCCAAGAGTTATTACACAATTTTCTTTAAAGTCTGCAAAAATATATGTTTATCATTTTTTAACAAGTTTGACAAGAATTTTAATTATAAAATTCGGAATGTCCTATTATTTTTTAACTAATTTCCCAACGTGTTTGAATTTTATCTTAAATGGATAGTTTATAGTAATGAAAAATACTGCAGTTTTGTATATGTACAATTTAAAAATATTCCCATCATTTAAAAAAGAGTATTTATTATTTTGGTTAAGTTATTCCTAAATTTCAGGTTTCAATCTTAGAAAACATTTATATGATCAATATATATATGCTTATATATATATATACAAATAGCAGCCAATATGAAAACATTCGACCAGTAAAGGGTTTGCTGACGCAGCCAACTGATGCTGATAGACCTGGACTGACTCAGCACCAGCACCCATTGATTATACAAACATCCGGCAAAGGTAACTTCTACATCGGCTCGTGGGTACTTTGTATGCATTCCCCAATACAAATATTACTTCCAAAATTACTTATAATGATTGGAAGCACTCTACATACAACGACACGCAAACTGGTTGTACCCATCTTATGTGTGATTTGATACAACTTTACGAGTTCTATTAATATCACGACAACTTGAACTTTTGTTGGTGTTTTTTTTTTTTTTTTTTTTTTTTTTTTTTTTTTTATTATTTAATTATAAAAAAACATAATCCGATAAATCTATTCAATGTTCTGCAAGAAGTAAGTTATATTTTTAATCTTGGTTGTTCGTTTGTAAAGTGTTTTGTGTTACGGATAACTCATAACAGTTATTGCGTGAGCAAAAGCATATTTTAGTAACAATAACATATATTACAATAACAGGTAATAACATATATAGTCATATATTACAATAACATAAAACAATAAAAATATAAGATAAAAGCAAGTTTGGGTTTATACGTTAAGGTCTAACAAAATGAATTTACAATTTTAATTGTTACAAAACAAACGGATGACCTTCAATGCCCATATTACAACTTGATAGAACCAATAACTTTGTAATTATTTAGCCACGTATCTAAATGCAATTTTCACTTCAACTTCACCCACTTCATCTACTTAGGTTTTGGTAGAATGTTTGGTAGTAGAAGAGGAATGGTGGGAGGGGGGTATCAGTCACATTGACACATTTATCAGAGTTACCGGGGCTTGGAGAGATGACGAACGTCAACATGGCTTAACAAAAGCGTGTTTGTGTAATTGTTGGCTTCTATCTCTGGGTGAAGAATAACCTTCCTGGTTGTGTTACAAGCATTATAACGGCTTTGGATTTATGATAGAATATAGAAAAATAAAGTATAGTAGATACAAGCCTGTACATGAAACATTGACTTATGGCTAATAATTAATTTGTATTACACTAGAACCACAGTAAATTTAGACATGAAGCTTCTATAACTTTATAAAATAAAATAATAATTTACGTTTAAACCCAGAATTTTAGGTAGAATTTAATTTAAATATTTACCTAATATAAAGACTTAATCTTCTCTAAAACGTTTTCACTATATAGAAAATATACTGTTCTTTTCACGAAGATTTTCTTCGAAAATAAGTATAAATTACCTCTTTTTTTTAAACAGAAGTGTACGAGAGAACTAATGAGGTAACGTGTTTGTACTAAGTTAGTCTTGTTAAAAACATACTTTGCTCAGTAATATAAGTAAACTTTAAATTTGATAACGCCACTGAAGGTTTCATAAACAACTTTCAACGTGTTCAGAGCTTTTTAATGAAACTGAGGGAAATTTAAAACAGTTTAAAATTTAATCTGCAAGTTTTCTAATTAAAATTATTTTTGACGCTACATTTGCTTTTGAAAAATTAATCACTTTAATGTTTGATCATATCATTAAGTCGCTAATTAAAAACCCACTTTGTAAAATATTCAGAAATCTGGCACTTTAGGTGATATAAATGTATATAGTTTTTGCTCTAACTTATTACACTCACCATATATAAAAATCGTTTCCGATTTTTCGAGATGAGAAAATTATACAGAATATAATATAAGTATTAACAAAATTACATAGGTAATACTTGTATAAAATATCCATCATACAAATAAACATTTATTTCAACTTTCTTTTTCAAACATAACTTTTAAGGGGTAAAACTTTTATATGCTGATCGTAATATACAGAGTGTCCCTGAACTTTACATCGACCTTTTCAGGTATTATTCCTGGCCTAAGGACAGCCAAAATATCATATTTAAAATATGCAATACTCCTAAGTTATAACCGTAAAGCCTTCATTTTTTTAAGAATAGCCTAGTTTTTTTAATAAGAACTGTATGTTGTAATATATCAAATCTTGGTATACAGCTTTTTGAGGTAAAGGCCTAATTGAAGAGAAATAATCATTATTTTCCAATTCATGTGTTCAAAATGGCGACTATTTAATATATTTATCTTTAAATTGCATAAAAACTACATAAGGTATCAAAATTAATGTCTTACATATTTTTATATAAAATTTAAAGATATAAAAATTAAGCAAATCCGTTCATTAACAAGGGAGATAGAGTGATTTAACTGAGGCCAGTCACGGTCATATAGCTCCTCTACGAGCAGTTTGGGTACACGGCCCATTGTTGAACTGACGCCGTGACCGCGCTCTATCACATGCAGAACTATTTGTATTTAAATAACATCTTTCTCGCTCTTTTATGAACTAATTTCTTTAAATTTTATATCGTTGGATTTGAAATGAAATTTTAACACATGAGAATTTATAAAGTGGTGCTACCTTATGTAGGTTTGATGCAATTGAAGGATAAAACTCTTAAACAGCCAAATTTTTGAAAATTTTAATTAAAAAATATTATTTTTTTAAACAACTTACTTACTTCAAAAAGCTGCACTCTTCCTAACGTAAACAATAAACTGGTTATTGTTTGTTTACTAATTTTACTTAAAATATAATGCCTGTCTAATACTCATGACAACGTAACACAAAGAAGCTGTGATTGTAAACCAATTAGATAATAAAAAACATTCCATAAGGCCATTCAGGTTCATAAGGCTCCATAAGGTCCATAAGGTCCATAAGGCTATTTCCAAAAGGACATTGGCAGGACTGCCTGCATCTGAAAGGAGCAAGATTTTATGTGAAATGTCTATTCTGAATTTTTAACTTCTTTTATTTTAATTGCGTTAAATCTGTGTATGGAGTAGTGATCTACTTTGGTGTGAGTGTATTATAGCCCGCTATGAGCTAAGTATTATAGCCGTCTATGTTTTTGTATGTCATACAAAAACACTAGACTTACTGAATTGTAGGTACAATTTTGGGCTGGGAAACTAACAACTGTAAAAGTCGTCCGCTAACACGTGATTGGAGACTGTCCAACATACTCGAATAATGTATTCTCTGTAATATTTTTTTTCATATCGGAATAGTAATGACAAGGAGTCAGCACTATTCTAACGCGTAGTCGATACACGTCTTATGTCGCCTTCAATCTGCTGTAGGATAAGACAATGTTGTATAATGTAGTTCCGATCCAGAACAAACACTCGGCGACAGCGACACAAATGGAGAGCATCACAAACATGTAGTAGATACGCGTCTACACATCGCTTCTGAAGTGACTTCGGTAAGACTTGTTACAATTCCTATGAAAATTGCTGGGTAAAATGTGCAAGTTGCATTACATATTAATAAAGTTAAAATTGTAATAAAACGAATACTTTTTAATTATGTGAGAAACATATGTATAGGCAAATTTATGTCTATCAAATATTCTTCATGTTTGTTGAAGAATGATTAGATAGTCTAACTATAGGTCGTTGTTTTTAGCATTTAACTTCTCGAGAATTTTTGGGTGTGGGAGGGTTTTGAACAGTAGGCCCCTAAACATAATATTTAAACTTGTGACCAACGTGTTCGAGTACCAGATTTCCTTAAATAACGTTTTGAATAAACCTATAATATCTTTCAGTGACTGATAGTCAGCTGTTATATTTTTAAGCGAGCCCTATGCCTAGTTATAAAATAACAGTTTTAAAGTAAACCGAGTAAACAGCAACAGTAACAAATTATATTGTAAAACTGATACACCATGTTTTGTCCGATGAAATTACCAGCTGGATTGAACAGTAAAATTATATATATATAAACAAAAAAAAAAAAAAAGGCCTCAGCCAATGAAATTTTAGCAAGGATAAACAAACACTTCCCACCACTACCTCTGCCCCTCTCTTCCGACGAATGATCAAGATTAAAAAAAAGGTTTATCTTGACATAACTTGTTGATATACACTTTTTTATATTTTTACCTTTTAGTAAACTAGATAGTAGAGTAGTGTAGATGATTAGAGACTTGTGTTATGAAACAATTCTAATGAATTTTCACGGTCTTTATAATTAATATTTTCTTCAATTTCCCTTGCGTCACTAAACTACCTCTCCCATTTATACTGACCTCTGATTTGAAACCTTACTAGATAAAATTCCCATTAGCAATTCCTAATTGGGTGATCCAAAAATACCAAAAGTAGCTACTTGAATGATGAGAGTAAATAAGTCGTGCACAAAAGTCAAAGTTTATGCAAACTCTAAATATTCCTCCATTCTCATTTTTTATTGAATCACAATTTCTGATTTGCATTTAATTCCAAGCTAAAAAGTATTTATGTAAATGTTGGTAAAATTTTATCCTAAAACAGCTTAGTTCGAAACATATATTTTAGTTGTTGAAATGTAAGGTAGATATGTCTATTTACTCTTTAACTCCTATTTTAACCATGAATATTAATTTTCATTGATAAACATACATTTCGTAATTATGTAAATAAAATTTTTTTAAAGTGTATAAAAATAGTGTGGTCATTACGTGTTTTGGTGAAGATATATCTAGAAATTTGCAAGTTCCTCATCCCAAAGGCCAGGTTTCATTCACATTGACAAACACAACGCCGGGATTACGCAATACGAAAGGTATTGAAATTATTTTAAGGTGGAGTGCAGTGTTAGTGTTATCGCAGAGTGCTATTGGCTCCTAAACCAACACAAAAATAATATAGAAGGTAATCCAATCTTCGCTTCAACTTTAGAGTTACCATGCCACTGACATTTTCTAATAATGTACGTATTTTTTTTTAATTCAAATTAATATGGTATTTAAAATTTTATTTAGATATCTATTAAGTTACTTACTAAAACCATTCTAGTTCAAAAAGGATATTAAAAATATATTTTTATATGTGAAAGTATACTACAAGAAAAAGGGGATAGAGAGTTTATTTAGCTTTTTTGGGGTGTATGAGTATTTATTATATTTTGAGAAACATTAAATTCTTAAAATTTGGGAGAATCTATATTTTTAAAAGGCAAATAACCAGTAAATAACAATATATTTTGAATGTAATTAATTTAAGATTTTTATAAAACTATTAATTTTAGCATGGCAAAACTATATGAGATTTAATTTGAATTCTTTCACTTCACACAAAGAAATCCTATTGTTTCCCCTTAATTAAAGAACTGCCTCAGCGAGAAATGGTGGCCTTCTAATCTCAAGGAGAATGAGGAGGATAATGCTTTTATTTAAGATTTTTTATTTGTATATTTCTTGCAAAAGTGCAGGAAAGTAGTTTTTTATTTTCATCAATCATTTATTTTTTATAATTTTATTTGAAAAAAAGAAAAGATTTTGGATCTTTACACTTATTTAACGCCTACAAACGTAGGTTCAGTGACATTTAGATGTGAGGAGAGGACATAACATTGATGGATGCCACTGAATGTGGGGCCGTTACTGAGATATTGGACCACCCTGCACCTTTATAGACCCGACAACCGTACACTGTACAGTGTCAATGCGTTGTACATAGCAGCGATAATACTGGGAATCAGTCTAAGAGTTTGGTACTATAAACATTAGTAATCCTTGTTATTTATATACAAGTCATTTCAATGATTGGAGTTACTAAATGTGAGGCCATATCTCTTTTCAACGGATGTTTACATTGGCCTATTTGTGGTACAAGCATAAATTCGTAAAAAATATTTAGATTTTTTGAACTACACTTTAAAGATTGCGTTATCTTAATAACATAAAAACTATTGGGTTTATTTTTTTAAGACATTAAAACGTCTGTGCAGTGTAATATTTGCACGACTAATAAGTTTTTATGCAAAAGATGTTAGATAATTTAATACATACAAAAACTTAATCTCTAGTTCTAGAAAATATATTTTTCTTTTAAAAATCTTAAGATTCAAAAATTTTCTCTAACATCTAGATGATAGTGAGTTGTATCCTTACTTCCAGGGGGGTTGGGGGAGTTTATCCTTATATGTCCCTTGTTAACTAATAAAAATCAATCACCGTCATCAAAATACTTGATGAAGAAAAAAACAAATATATTGTAAATAGGCACATGCGTTGCTGGAATAAATACTAGCTTCGGGAATTAAACTCACATGTGACAAAAATTTTTAAATTTAAACAAGGTATTTAAACCAGGGACATAGCGCTCTTCACAGAGATTTGTTGGGAGCCTGCAAACTGGCGATCAAATTACAAAGATAAAATCATTACGTCCTATAATAACTAACACTTTAGTGTTAAACCTAAATATTTTGTTCATATTGTAATTAAGATAAAGGGTCATATTAAATATATTATACTTATCTCACCCTTTACAATGTATGCAGAATTTGTTTAATACTAACATAATTATTTGTTGTATTATATAAAACCTCTGAGTTTAGTTCCCTTATGAGGTAGTTTTAACAAAGATAAGGGGTATAACATTGTTGATCACAAAAAATAAAAACAAAAAAACCAGACTGCAATAAAACGTCAAATAACAACAAAAGATACCAGGGATCCCAAGTGACTCTAACCATACAACCCCACGTCAAACTGTTCCACCAGGAATTGAGCGTCCGATCCCCTAAACGGCCCGTAACTTTGGATCTTTTAGTACCTTCAAAACAAAACAAAATCGGAATGTACACAAATTAACTAAGTATGCTACAGTGTCGAACAAACAAAAGTTCAATACGTTATTTCTTTAATTGAAGATAGTTATTTTTCCTAAACTTATTAAAAGGGGAAATTAGCATGTTAAAGACAAAAAGTATTATTAATCCAATAAACATTTAAGAGGAAAATCAGGACGAGTTTAGGCAGAAAAATGGCATGTCATGAACAGGATACGGTTAAATTTTGCTTTTTCATCCGAGTATTTTAAAACAAATTAAATAAAAAAATTCATATTAAGTTAAAAAAAGAAAAACAAAAGTTAGAAATGCAAGGAAACTCATCGCAACTAAAAAGAATATCTTGTATAATTCGTGATTTACAACTTTTAATACAGTATGCATATAAAAATGTTACTAATAATTATTTACATTTCTGAATATAATTTGTATCCATTCACAAATACTTATACATTTTGTATATTTTTTTGTTCATGAACTAATATTTCATTCCTATAGTAACTTTTTTTCGTGGCTCTTTTAAATTAACTATTTTAAAATCTACCTTCATATACTCCAGAAACCTGAAAGTTCTGCAAGTTTCTTATCGAGAGAGTTGAATGCCGGATATCCTTATGACACATTCGACCTCGGTCGTTTCTTTAAATGTTCTTTGGGCAAAGTTAATGGCTTTGAATGCTAAGTTGAATTCTAAGTAGTCTGCAGATTTAAGTGGAAGATAGTATTCAGAGTTTCTATACTAACATCTAAATATTTCTTATTAGGTGTATAAAAAGTTGAAATTTTAAATAATTTTGATGTTGGATACTATGGAATAACATGAAATTTATCATATAAGCTCTCAAGAATAATAACCCAAATAAGAATAGTATATTTGTGATAGCCGTTAATGCTGAAATGGTCAAATGAGGGATTGTTTTACTTAATAGCAAAATTTAAATAGTTCTACACACTGACAAAAAATAGTAATAAGTAATACATTAGTGAAAACAAATTTATCTGTTTCTATAAAAATTTTTTAAATGCTTTTGTTTTCAGTAATGAAACGACTTGATGTATTAATATTTATTTATTTGCGATTTGAACAGTGTTTTAATACCTTGAAAAAAATTGTTTAATGTATCGGGAAACACAAAATGAAAAGACGTTTCGGCAACTCGAAGTCAATTAATAGAATATTTAAAGTAAACTATTGTTTATATGCCTTCTACTTAAACAAATTCTTAGAGAAATAAAAAGGAAAATTATAAGAAAACAAAGATGGAAATCCTTTTTATTTGTATTCATATAAAAATCTTTTGAAAACAAATTCTAAATAGGAGAAGAGTTGAATCCAGAAGGGGTTTCTTATCAACCACCGTTTGGTTGCGGATACCTTTATCTTTCAACGTGATGGAAATAAATTGTTTGGAAGACGGATTCTTTAAGGGGAATTGTATTTGTGTGATTCGAATAGATTTCTTCCTCAAAGGATAACAGAAACTCAATGTGTTAAAGGGTTTAATGTTGAGGTCTAGTTTGTTTTGTCGTATGCAATAATTACGGGGTGTAACGAGAGGAAACGATGATTTAAGTAATAATGCAGAAATAAATAATATTTTAAGATAAGCAATTTTTCAAAGATTAGAGTCTAATCCACGGTTTGTTTTATCTTTGTTTTGAAAAATAAATTTCTTTATGACTGACAAAAATATAATTTTTGTTGCATCCATGGGGTAGGGTTCAAACTATAAGAAAACTTTCAAAATTGTATTAGATTTATTCTAATGACTTTGAATGTCAATGGCTAAAACATTTTGCACTATTACTCGATAATCAGATGGATTGGCTGTTGGGCTATTAATTAACAGTCCTATCTATGGAGAATGTGGGCCTTAGTCAGTAACAATACTACAATATCGCACCACAATCATCCTACACTCATCTCTCATTCATATTCAGGTTAAAATACCCACTATGTGAGGTCCCTGTCTAAAAATAGTGATTTATTGAATTAGTGCACCATTTAGTATCGAGATGTATGATAAAATCCGTATATGAAATTAAGTTTCAAATCAAACTCTAAATAAACTTTATTTGTGAATGTTCGTGTACGTCTACCTAATAACCATGAAATAAAATTTTATAATCAATTATATTCTACCTTACTATAGAAGCATTAGAGGATAAAATTGTTTTGGAAAATAATTTGATAAAAAAGTATATTAAACATACAATTAAAAAGGTTTCATAATAATTTTAAGGATAAGATTCAATATTGTTCACTTAATATTTTTGCTGTGAACTATTACTGAAGGTTATTGAAATTTAGTTTCAAGGAGTCATTCTATATTTGAGGAAAGTGAAATCTCAAAGTTTACTCCCGAAAGAAAATGTCAAGTATCATACTCAATTTACTATGTAAATTAATACTTACTAAACCTACTAAACGAAGACATTTGATATAATGGATTTTTCAACTCTATGTTTATTTTTTAAATCTATGAATATATATCTTATAAACTTGGTTTAATGTAAACTGGCTACATGCCAGTGCTCCACTATACGGTAATACACTGTATGCCTGAATGAGGTTATGAGAACCACAACAAACATCTGAATTTTACTCTTCCATAAGAATTGCATTGGCATAAACTTTGAAGGGCTACAGGATTCAACCCTAAGAACAATAAAACATTTGAAGGAACTTCTGCAAATTCACATACCACTCCCTTTAATTTAAAATTTGAATCAATGGTTCAGTAGAATCTGAGAAATCAGCGATCCAAACGGGTATTAACATGATGTAATTAATTAACCCTAGTTGTATTCAACAAAATAATAAAAGTTTAGTAACATTTTTTAACCTAAAAAAACTACAACACATTGGTGACAATTAGAAATGTGAAAGTTTTACTTATCATATCAAAATTATTGTTATATTAAAACTTTACTCGACTAATATTTTATTTTGTTCGCAATCAATAAACTGAAATTCATCAGACAGCACTGTATTGGTTGCGTCGGCGAAGCTGTACGATATCGTTATAATGCTTTTGATCTGTAACAATCAACAAGTTTTACATTGCCGGTTCCGGTCGCTCCATTCCAAACCTTTGACATGCATATTACACTGGCCTTGTTAAACTTATTTCCTCCATGTATATTTTACAAACCAATGAGATTTCGAATAAGTTTAATTAAGTTTTTATTCAAACAAAATTACTTTGGACATTTATTAGAGGCGTTGAGAGAAAGTCATAGTACAAAACAGATTGTACTCATCTACATCATGTGCATGTCATTCATAAAATACTAAATTAATTTACTGTCGATTTTGGTGGGGGGGAGGTTAATTAAAATTGAAACTATAATCATAATTTTAAAAAAATAATTTAAAATTTCCATCAGTTTTTACCAGTTTTTAACTGTTTTTATTAATTACCAGTGGTATTGGTTAATTTTTTGATCGAAGTCCAAACTTAGATATAATTACCAATGTCAATACTTTTATACTGTAAAATTTAGTCAATTAATAGCATAAAACAAACAGTAACTGTGTCTAGGCTCCGTCGGAAATCAAACTGACTGCCCCAGGATTGGAAAAAAGGGCCATACCGACTCTAGTCTGAGATTGCCAAAGAAAAACCAAAATCAATAAATCACTCCATTTCCATCAAAGATATTTCCATGTTTAGAGTATGCACCCACAAACAAAATCATTAACCTTAGGTTTTATGTGTTTTGAATACTTTTCCTAAAACAATACTTTATATTTAAATATTTTACATATATTTTTTAATCCATGTAAAGAAGTATTTATTATAAATAAGCTATTCAATTTAAGTAAATTACTTACATTAAAGAATTTTAAGCAATTATACAGGGTGGTTCAGAACTCCCTACCAGTATTTTAGGGCATTGTTCCTGGGTTAAAAACATATCTAAATATCATATTTAAATTGTCCGGAAGTCTTTAGTTACTCACACAGCCGCCACTTTGTTTTTTACACATAATAATTTTTATTTCCGTAACGGATGATTGTATTCAGATCATATTTGGTATAAATCATTATCATACCAATTTACATTTCCAAGAAAAAAATTAATTTTTTCCATTGTATATTTTCAAAATGGCGGCCATTTTAAATTTTAAAACTAAAATATCTCAAAATCAGTAAATTTTATAAAAATTTTACAAGACACAAAAAAGTTGCCAAATTAAATTACCTAACTAACGGTGCCAAGTTTGTAAGGATCTAACGACAAATAACGGAGTTATTGTGATTTTTCTTCATAAAAACATTGATTTTGCATTGAATTTAATGTAAATAAGGCCATTTTAACAGCAAAATCAATGTTTTTATGAAGAAAAATCGCAATAACTCCGTTATTTGTTGTCAGATCCTTACAAACGTGGCACCATTGGTTAGGTAATTTAATTTGGCAACTTTTTTGTAAATTGTAAAATATTTATAAAATTTACCTATTTTGAGATATTTGAGTTTGAAAACTTAAAATGGCCGCCATTTTGAAATTAGACAATGGAAAAAATTAATTTTTTTCTTGGAAATGTACATTGGTATGATAAAGATTTATACCAAATATGATCTGAATACAACCATCCGTTACGGAAATAAAAATTATTACGTGTAAAAAACAAAATGGCGGCTGTGTGAGTAACTAAAGACTTCCGGACAATTTAATTATGATATTTAGATATGTTTTTAACCCAGGAACAATGCCCTGAAATATTGGTAGGGAGTTCTGAAACACCCTGTATATTTTTTTAGATGTACAAAATGTGTATTAAAATAGTAGACTTTATTGTACGTACCTTTATTATGTGTCTTATTTGAAAACAATTCTAATCTGACAGTTGAATTTTAAAAATCACATTGAATTTGTTTTTAAAATATAAAAAAAACTATAAATACTGTTATTATTTCAGTATCATTCAAATATTTAATAAACAATCAAGTATCAAATGTCTCTTAATCCTATAAGCAAAATCCCTGATTGCACCTGAAAGGGACATTTAAGGAACACGATTGCTGGAAGAGAATCAAGTTCGACTTTTCTACAACTGCTCAACTGCCCAACGTGTTCACGTGCTATAAAGGAATGTCGTCATCGCGGCATTTTGCCTCGTCACTTTTATTACATTTTAGATTTTCAAGTCGCAAACGAAAATTGGAACCATAGAAGAAATACCATAGTAATGTATTTCTATATTATAACATCTATCTTTAAAATATACCAAACTTTAAAGTTTAACTTGTACTAAAAGTACGAAATAAATGTTAAAGATGTGTATTTAAAATTCTAAAAAGAAAATGTGACTCGATATGCACTTTATATCCATCACTCAACTATTTTTACCCGTAGTAAGTCTCTAACTATCACTTATCCGCATCTTTCACTTGACACGTGTCTAAGTTTTAAAATAAATAATTTAACCCAATTTACTCTTTAGATATATTTCAAAAATTAATCTTATCGCAGTAGAAGTGTATTTGTTTGGGGCGGAATAGTCTTATACTCTTTAAAAACGACCTTTAGGTATATTGTAAAGTAATTGTTAACAAAATAATGGTCATATATATATTTTTAAATATGTAAAAGTAGTCTTTTTGTTCTCATATTGGTGATTTTATAACACGTTTGCCTTTCCTCATAAAAATTCCGACATAAATATTTTTTTACGCACACTTTACTTAATACAAGGGTGTTCTGCGTACGAGTGAAATTAATACTATTATTTGAGTGTTCCATCAGAAATCTTGGGAATTTCTGTAATTGAATTGTTCACTCCGAGATTAAAAACAAATAAAGTTAAAAGTCATCACAGCCTCTACGACGTTTAAAATCTAAAATAATTTAAACAAGTGAACCACACCAATATAGAGAACCATACACAATCAAGGAAACATGCATGAAACAAGAAAACCACAAAAATAAAGAGAACCATACACCATCAAGGGAACATGCATGAAACAAGGAAACCACATGAACAAAGAAAACGATACACAATCAAGGAAACATAGATGAAACAAGGGAAATACAAACATAAAAGTAAACCATACACCTCTAAGGGAACGTCCATGAAACAAGGAAAACACAACAATAAAAAGAACCATACATCATCAAGGGAACATTCATGAAACAAGGAAACCACAAGGATAAAGAGAACCTTACAACATCAAGGGAATATGGAAGAAACAAGGGAACCACAGCAATAAAGAGAAGAATACACCATCAAGGGAACATGCATGTAACAAGGAAACCACCGCAATAAAGAAAGCCATACACTATCAAGGGAACATGCATGCAACAGGGGAACCACAGCAACAAAGAAAATCGTACACTATCAAGGAAATATGTATAAAACAAGGACACCTCAACAATATAGATAACCATACACCATCAAAATAACATTCATGAAACAAGGGAACCACAACAATAAAGAGAACCATAAACCATCAAGGGGACTTGTACGCAACAAGGAAACCACAGCAACAAAGATAAGCATACACCAAAAAGGGAATATGAATAAAACCAGTGAACCACAGCAACAAAGAGAGCCGTACACTATCTAGGGAATATGTATAAAACAAGGACACTTCAACAATATAGATAACCATACACCATCAAAATAACATTCACGAAACAAGGGAACCACAACAATAAAGAGAATCATCCGCCACCAAGGTAACATGCATGAAACAAGGAAACCACAACAATAAACGGAACCATACAATAAAAGCTGATGTGCAAGGTGGTCAGCAAAAGATTTGCTGAGTTGACCAATCATATTCTGACGGAACCACCCTGACTTGGTGTTTTCCTGTTTTCAAATATTTCTTTAGGTACCTCATAATCAGCAGTATTGTAGGATTTGTTTTTCCCACTCATCAGTTGAATTCGCTGGTATAGAGAGTGATTATAAACCAGTAATTTACCTATTTCTAACTATACAACTCAGTTATTTTAATATATTGTTTCACAAAAAAAATTACTTATTACTGTCTTTCATTTTACACTTGAAATCTATGATGTTAGTATGCTATCATGTTTTGCTCTTTCTCACTGTCTGTTTTGGTTCTCTGTATAAACAATCTACACTGTACACGTTTCAATGTTTAATTACATTAACATAAGATAATATCCACTAAACACGCGTCTCTTTAATTAACGTAATCAGCATTAGTTCAAAATCAAATTCATTTATTTTTCCACAAACAACATACTATAAAATTGATTTAGTTAATGCTTAGTTATCTTAAAATTAGATCTTTTATTATAATACATGATTGGAAGTGGTGCCTACATGGGCAAGGATGCCTATGCGTAGGCGCGAGCCGTTGAAATTACAGTAGGTCGTCCGTGTGATGAAAGAAATAATATATAAACCCTAAGAAATAGTTAATAGTACATTGATTAACCTATAGTACTGAGTATCATTTATTCTTGCATATTATAACATGATACAAAGAACTTAATATTTGTTTTGAATTTATTTAAAACCTAGTTAAACATAACTTACACCCGTTTTCATCATCTATTACGTCTATGAGAATTAATTAGCAGAATTTGACATAATTATGTGAACATGTTTTATTAAGGTTTTCCCTAATAATTTAGTTTATGTTTATTTTTTTCAATTCCACCTAAAATAAATCAAAACAATATTTCATGAGTTTTTTTTTTTTTTTGTTAATATTTATGACTCTGCCTTATACTTTTATAACGTCAAGTAAAAATAGTTCACTATAAAATTATAGTATTTGTGTTACTGAACAAAACAAAAAACCAGTCAACGCTTTAGAATTAAATATTAAATTATAAATAAGAATAATAAAATTTATACTTCCGTTCTTTAAATTTACTATCCGATTTGAGCCCCAACCCATAACACAAACTTAAAATCATTCAAAACAAATGGCAATTTTTGAACGATCCAGGTGTGGCAGGTAGTTCAAACCCGTCCCTTTGGTTGAAGGGGGTTCAAATTGACACAGTTATCAGAGTTACCCGAGCCTGTGGTGATGACGGATGTCATCATGGCTCGGTTACCGGGAGTGTTTGTGTAAATTTTTTTACAACAACTTTTAATATAATTATCGCGTTTTTTAGTACACCAATATCCTTACAAACAAAATCGGTTTCCTGTTGTTATATGATAACCATTTTTATCTATGGTGACAAATTTATTGAAATATTTTAATATTGAATTATTTCTAAAGGCCAAACAGGTTTGAAACATAATAACAAATATTTGACAGTGCAAAATCATTTTATTTTGGAAATTTATATTAAGTTTTTAATAGGGTTTTGATAAAAATTCAATAAAGTGATTGTACAGTATCGAAATCTTGTGAGTGTTTAAACGAATAGCATAGTTTTTTAATGTGTAACAGATGTTAGGAATAAGAATTTTGAAGTGCTGGTTAAACATTCACTCAGAACCCAAAATGTTTATTCTACATAACATTCTTTCAGTTTATCTTTCTCTCAGCGGATTGCTTAAGTTTTGAACCGATTTAACAAACACTGTTGATTATTGAACATTAGTAAGTACCAACCGTATTAGGAGTATTTTCCATCATATTTGTTTATTTACGCACAAATCTATTCACTAAAATAGATTTTTTTTGATAACCTATTCTCATTGAAAAACACCCTTTCTTATTACTAGCCCAAATCGCCACCGTATTTAGTATATTTGGAAAACACAAATTATTTTAAATCAAATCAACACTCAAGTCAGAAAGTTCGTGAGCACGGGATTTCACGGTTTATTGACAGTAACGGGTTTATATTGTAACATGTCAGTTTTATTTGATTATTATCCTCTCTGTTCAAATTTGGAATGTATTGTAATGATTTTATTCTATTATCCGAATGTCAAACGTCACTCTGTTTACAATATTTTTTATGATAGGGTAATAAAGAAAAAGCAATGGTTTATAATTAACACCATAGAGTTATAGCTCACCTTTTTTATGAAAGTATTGACTTATGTCAGTTGAAATTAATTAACTAAAAGTATATTTTGATACGTTTAAATCAGACGAAAGTGCTGTAAAATAACTCCCATCGGTTGAAAATAAATGGATAGATTCTAAAGTAAACCTAACCCATTCGTCAACAGAACAAGTAAATATCATTCTTCAAACCCGTCATCCGTCCGGATATTTTCGTGTGCCTACGTTTCTAGTGTTTCCACTAAAGTTGATTTTAAACGATAAAAACCACATATGACTTTGTTAATAAACAAAAGAAAAATCAATTGTTAATAATTAAATGTCAGTAGTTTGTTATGATATAACACGACATTGAAAAAGGACTAAATATGTATACTAGTTTTCCTATCGCGTTTTTATTAAACTGTACCGTGATATTTTGTAGAGAAAACAAACATAATAACCTGTTTTATATACAATGTAAATTTGCTGGTAAACCTTTCTTTTTTAGGATTCACCTTAAAATATATTATATGACCTACATTTGTAAAACACTCATGGGGATTTTCGTCTCTTAAAATAGTTATTTATTTTATAAATATTCATGCCACATAAAACCTTAACACTACATCCCAAAAACTTACACTACACTAATAGATGTTATAAGATTAATGTAATACTGTATAATAATAAGTGTTGAATAAAAAAAAGAAGAATTTTATAACATATTTTTTAAGGTGACGTTTTTTTTAATATTTGTGACTTATTATATTATGTATTAATGTTATTGTACAAATATTACTATGGTACCGAAGTCTTGAACGGTTTATTAACACTGGGTATGCTACTGTTGGATTTTGTGATTTAGCTTCAATTACTCAATTACAGTTTTAATACTTAATGATAGTGTCCTGTTATTCCTCAAAAGTAATAAAAAAAATGGTTTTTTCGCAAAACAAACATAAAAAGACTTATATATTACACTCTTCCCCACTCAGATAATGCTCCGCATATAAGAGGACCCCATTTTTTTCAAAATTTTTTCAATTTTCACTAGATATGATGGGTAAGAAGTTTGCTCATTTTCTCTCACTGAGGGACTTCTATAAATTACATACTTCATTTTGAATAATTTATTTTAAATTATATTTCAAATTCACATAGAGCAAAAACATCGATTGAGTAGAAACCTAAAGATTTTACAACGCTTTATTGATCCATTCATGTGAACAGTAGTTTAACGACTAGAGGAAAAATTATTTCACGGATTCTGAAGGGGTTCATTCACATTGTACGTTCGCCACAGTGAGCCTTTACTTGCTCCCTGACTGAACATGTGAACTTCTCAACCCTTTTACCCAAAGACAAGTTTAAACTGTTCCATATACTTTTCCGATGGAGCTGATCTTCTTTAATTGTGTCAAAAAAAAAAATTCAACTTCCTCTACTAGTTATTTTCTGGAATAAGTTCATAATCATAACTTCCTTTATTCTTTTATGTCATATTCATCTTATAACTATAAAACATCAGTACATATTTCAAACAAATAAAATGTTGTCATCAGAATAATGTTATAACATGCAGTTACAAACAGTTGTCAAGATCTACAGTCAGTTCAAACCGAGCTTGCGCTATTCAGTATGAAGGCTCAGAGTGTAGCATGTTGAGAGAACCCGGCCATGTTTCTTGCTGATGAAATCCACCAGTCGTAGTCGGGCCGGCCAAGATATAATTAACTGCATCCCCAGAGATGAGGCGCTGCTCGCATTCTCAGCTAGGTCACGTAACCCACAAAGGCCTTCCGAGTTTGAGGAAATTATCTTTAACAACAACAGAATTTTTTTTAAAGTTTTACAATTCTGTGAATGATTTATCTTCATTTTAAATCGATTTTTCAAATTCACATCGAGCAGAATTCAGCAGAATCTTTTCGCGGTTTTGTAAAGTAAATAAATTATATTTAAATAACAAATTTACAAAATGGCTATAATAATGGGGTACACTTTAAAATTGAAAAGTAATCAAGCAGCATAGGAACATTTTATAAAGTCTCGGATTCGGCCTGATGATGACCGGTGTGACTGGTCGAAATCGATCACCATTATAAGATTTTTTATACATATTTACCGTCTTGTAAAAAATTGCAGTGTAAGTGTAATTATATCGAGTAGTGTTGGAAGACGTTTTATTATTACAACCTGAATATCAGTACCACCACGTATAATGCTAATCAAGAATTTATTTATACTAGGAATCGCCCACTGGTCGAAATTCGACCAAAGATTTAGTTTATCTTGAGCCAATTAGTTTTAAAATGTTTTATTACTGAAACATCTGTTCTTCCTGACTTGTTAGCATTTGTTATTACAGCAGCTGCCTAACGATTCAATCAATTATTCTTCTCCCACATGATTAACATTGAAAATTAGAAAGCCTTTAGGGCATAGCCCTGGGGGCCGATGCGAATTAAAGTGTGATTCTGCTCATATACAGGACGATACCTTTCTAAAGGTACCCTCGGATTTCTCCTACGATGCCCACAAGCTAAGAAAAAATGCGGAACTGAAACGTGCATGACTATTATTAATATATAGATAGTAAATGTAAAAATGTATTATAACAATTCTAGTCATTATAAATAGTGGTTATCAAAGTCTGTCAAACTTTACCTAAACTGTAGATGTAGGTCATACTTTCTTCTCAATTACTTTTGTTTTGGAATAGTCAGCTGGCCAATAATGGACTAACAAGTTTACTGGCAAAAGAATAGCGCCCATCCTCACTGGGGCAAGTGCGCACCTTCCTACCTAGGGCCTATGTTTTTTGTGTTTTTTTTTCTCCTTGTCATTGTATTGGACGAGATGGTCCGATTCCTTGGCCTTCACGTTCCCCAGACATTACACCCTTAGACATTTTTCCGGGATTATCAAGGACTGTGTTTTCTCACTAAATGTTCAAGACATGGAGGAGATGAAGAAAAGAGTTAGAGAGGATATTGCAAGCATAAATCCAGCAATGTTTAGAGAAACAATGTCTGAGGTTGTATTCAAACTACATTTGCCTGCAAACAATAGAGAGCAATGAGAAATGGTTAAGTTCATTTTAAAGAATTATTGAAAAGTAATTTTTTCATTATAATAAAGACGGTTTTAATACGCTATTTAACAAGAAATTTCGCGCATTTTTGTAATTTGTTTGTTTATTTATTCATTTAGTCTTAAAATGTGTCTAATAATTTATTAGACAAACCACCCTGTATATCTTAAAAGTTAAAGGAAACAAAAATGTGCTGTCAGACGCACGACACAAACTTTTATTTGGCAGAAATACTTTTAGTGACATAGAGTGAAAATTTTATTTGAATAAATTTTTTGTTGCGAGTGAGAAGTCCATAATTATCATATTGCAAGAATGGCTCCGAATAATATAATCTTTAGTTCTTTTAACAATGATTGTGAAAGAATTTGTTTCTGTAGGCCTATATAATTTGTTTTAATATTTTTATTTATATGTTCTCCCTTTTTAACTGTTTAGTAATAAAAGATTGTGCATAGCAAAAATGAACAAAAACAAATACAATTTCAGAATCTAACATATTAACAACAAAAATTTAATTATATACTAATGGAATGTTAAATATTTAAATCAATTCATAAAAATTAACTGTAGATAAAATGTATTTAAAATGAGCAATTGTTATCCTAACATTGTAATATGTTAGTAGATCTTATTGACATTTCCGATTTAATAGTAGGTGGAATATTTCATTGTGGTTTGTAGTTGACCACATACACCGCAGACCTGTCTGTACTTGTAGCTAAAGCCAAGCCAACAATATACGAGGTTATGTCAACCAGCAAAGCCCGACCTGCAGAGGGGGTTTGTATATAAACACCTGTGACTTATGTAATATGAACATTAATATCTCGAGTAAACCCTCGATTACGCGTCTATGCTATAGATTAGTATGATTCGTATATTATATAATTTAAAAAAAAACAGCTGATAATACGGACGAAAAAATAATGACGTCCAAACTGCCGTGTGCTATTTTATATCCGTACAATATAATAAAGGCAAATTATCTTTTCCTAAAAAATAAAATGATTCTTGAACATTGTTTAAAATTATTTGATTTTATTGTTTTAGTGTAGAGGTAAAATGCCAATCCTTTGTAAGTTTGACACTAACTTTTTATGTACATTCTTGAAATATTGACGTGACTGGATATTATATAAATGCCTGCTCCTTTAAGCTATTATCACTTTTTTATCCATCAAGGAGTCGGACAAAATTCTTATAAAGCAGTATACGTCGAGTTTGGTATAAAATTAAAGGTCTCACTTAGCAGAAGACAATGCCACAAACTAGACTTCAAACGGATGACCGAGACAGAAATGGCAGCCAAACAAAGTTTCCACTAACATAATATACGTAAACCTCAAAAATGCGACAACTTTCTTTATACTCAACCTTTTAATGTCGGTTTTGTGGCTTATTACTGCAAATTCATTAACGTTAACATGCATGATTTGACAAAGACCAAAGCAGATTTTCCAAGCGGGACTCCCTTTAGTTTAAATTGAAACCTCTTTTGCCTCTGTCACATCATACACTATTTTAAACGTCTTTGCATTTGGAGTAATAAGCAACAAACCCGACGACAAAGGTTGAGTATTAAGAAAGTTATTGCTTTTTTAAGTTTTACCCTTATGATTTCAATGAAATCTTGTTTGCCTACCATTTCCGTCTCGGCCATTCGTTTGGAGTCTAGTTTAAGGCATTGTACTCTACTAAGTGAGACCTTTAATTTGATACCAAACTCGACTTATGCTGCTATTTAAGAATTTTGTCTAACTCATATTGGGCCGTCCCCTTTAAGTGATAAAAAAGTGATAATAGCTTAAAAGAGTAGACATTTATGGCTATTATGGAAATACCAAGTCTCATTACTTTATCTTTAATATAAAAAAATATATTTCACCGTTCCGAGACTTTTAAACCATACTGTATATTTTTACAAATAGTATATTTCACCACTAGTCCTTCCCATTTCGGGGCCCAATAGTGTTTTACGCAAGGCTTCGCCTCAAAAAAAAAAAAAAAAAAAAAAAAAAAAAAAAAAAAAAAAAAACTGACTTTAACTAGTTTTGTTTGTTTCTAAATTAACGACTTTCGAAGGCCTCAGTTGTAAGGAAGTTAGCTACTTTCGAATACAGAGAGATGAAAACGTATTTATGGTTTGATAACATGCGTTTTAAAACATGCTGTACAAAAATGTACAATATAGATAGTCAATCTATAAAAATGTTGTATAGTCAGCAACAATATACCCTACGAAAAAGGATAAAAACTATAGCAAATCATAGTAGTGAATCGGACCACAGAATATATCGTATATACAAAAAAAGCACATTCTCCTCTTGGGTGTAGATAAGAGGAGATTTATCCATGTTTTATGTGGATATTGTATTATTTTACGAGGTTTCCTGTCGAAAAATATTTCAATAAGTAAAAAAAAAAAAAAAAAAAAAAAAACACTTGTTAGGGAAAATTGTAAATTAGTATAGTAAATAATGTTCTTAATATTTGTTATAAATTAGGAAATTTATTTTTAAGTGAAGAAAATTTAGCTTACCTGTCCGTTAAAACTTAAAGCTTTAGCTCGTTTGCTTCGCTTACTCGGCAGGTTTAGGGGTACTGCACTTTTGTATAGACTTAATAAACCAAAGGCTGGAAATGTAACACATTTTATTTATTTCTACAGTTATCAGCACAATTTAATAGCTGCAAAAAAAATCTCCATAGGAATGACGAAATAACTTTTTGGACTGTAAAGCTAACAGGATATTTCTCAGTCATGCGGATGGTGACCGTTATCACAGATTAAGAAGGTTCTTTAATCTGTGCCGTTACCCTATATAGAAACTAAAAATAATAATCCTAGGGCGGAAAAAATTTTAATGGGGTGCAAACAGTGCTTATTTTGTAAACTGGAAGAATTATCTGACCTGCCCAGTAAATTTATCAACCATAGTAGATGCAATTTGCACCTCACAAGGTTTAAATATTTTCATTATCTTCATAAATTGAATAAATTTGCATAACATATATATTAAATACTTAAAAGTAAAAATAGTCAATATCAATATTTTTTAAACTATATAAATTTTTTTACAAAAAAGCGTTCTATAGTAAAGAGTAATGGTTATTCATTAATTACTCTTTAAGGGATATTAAATTTGTGAAGCGTGGAAATTTAATGAACCAACTTTGCACCAAGCGCAACGTTTTACTGCAATAATTTACTTACATTAAGAGGGCGACGGTGTTTTAATTATATCCACAGTAAAATATAATATAGTAATCATACAAATACCAATACTATTGTAGTAAAATGAACTAAAATTTATATTATTTAAACTTCTAGTTGTTATAAAAAGTTACTGAATTGTTTATGATTAGTAAAAATATCAACCCTATAAGTTCAGCTCCAAACTTAATTAAAATCTTCTTTTTAATGAAGTAATTACAATATTAGGATTTATTTCTTATACATTATATTAAGTATATAATTAGTTAATGTATTTATCTATTATTAAAGAAACAAAATATATCTAGATTTTTACTGGTAAATCTTGTAATGCAAATTAAATGGTAATCTTACTTAATTTATGTTATGAAATTGTCTCTAAGATCTTTATCAGACTCTGATTGTTAAATATAGTTTCATATTTAGTAATTTTTTTGTTGATAACAGATGGAAGATGGAAGTGAGGACCGAGATATATCACCTAATATGTGAACCATTCGTGTTTTATTGGACTGTTCCGGGCCTTTATAGACACTACAGTGGCACCATAACCAACCACACACAGTCATAGTGCAAAAATATAATGGAGGTAAATTTCGGGTTTAAAATCAACTTAGCAACAAAAAGTACCTGTACATAGAACAATAGTAATTATGTAACAACATTAGTAACATTGGTAAGTATGTTGGTGATATGTTTGTTCTTAAACTCAATGGCATTCTAGCACTAATTGGTTAACAGGGGTGCATTAAAAATACAGTTATTAAAGCGAAAATCACTTTATTATACAAAGTAAAACTCCTAATTTTGAAATAGCACAATTTTATTTTTCAGATCAAATATGGTTTAAGCGTCAGCCCTAAGATTAACGATTCCGTGGAGCTGCTTGACGCGGTGGTCTCCAACCGTCAGTCGTCCGACCCACGGACGTCCCTGTCCAGGTGGTTTGGTAAGGTCGTCGTATGTTAGGGTAGGTTAAGTAAAGAGCAAAGTATCTGAACGACTGACATAACTAAATGATATGACAAGCAGCGTGGAACACGAAACACTAAACTTTACCCGGCCTTGACCTCTTGAATAATGCACACACAACTTTGAAGAATGTATTTTCCAAGAATACAATATTTACGCGGTGTTACTTTAAGGGAAAGATGGTATCTCTATAGAAATAAACAAAAATAATAATTTAAATAACTTTAGATGGTTAAATTGGCCCCCGTTCATAGATAAATACTGAAATAGAGGAAAAGGTTCATGAATTATTAACTTTGTAGTTACACGAAGATTACTTATACATTAACAACAACAACAACAACAACGTTTTATTATTTTCTTAGTGGGTCTTTTCTTTTCTTCAGTTTAAGGTCTGCATTTGTTTTAAGTTTTGTTATGCATTGCTGTTGATTAATTTGGCTTATATGTTCACTCATTATGAGCCTAGAATACATTGTGTTCATAAGACATGTGTCTAATGTTAATGTATTACTAGCATTCTTCTTTCTTTAAAATTATTGGACAAAAAATGCATGTAAATTCTTACCGAAATGTGATAGTCCAATGAATTAGCTTACTATTGTAATATGAAACAAAAAGATTTCAAATTAATACTTAAATAAATTAATATATTGTATCATAAACTTCGTAAAATTACTATCATTATATACTATTTGTATACTTTCACAGTACTATTGAATTTCCAAACTGTTAATTAACTATGGTATACTACGTATATTGTTTACCATATTACTTCTAAAACATAAATGGAATATTCTAATAACTCAAATGAATACAACGGAAAATAAATAAATAAAAAACAATAAAAATAATTACAAAAAATTAAATTTTATAACGTCAGTTAAAACATTAAAAACATACAAATAAAAATTCCCAAATGGAACAAATGTAGCCTACTCAAAACCTTTAAATTAACATTTAGCAAAACCATTTTTCAGGAAAGATTTTTTTAACACTTCGGATAAGAAAGCACTCAGCATGGACAGGAAGTGATTAAAGATTTCTGTTGGCGAAGGGCAGAAACATCACTTCCGGTGTATTTCCAACTCCGTTTTCTCGCTGGCCTACGAACAAAACATCAATTAAATAATTCCTTTTAGTTGTTCTTGTAATGCTATTAAAAATATATAAACTTGTCAAAGTCTCTTTTCATCTTTAAAGTATTTATTTTACGTTTTCTTTCTTCGAACTCCACTATTCTACAATGTTAACGTTTGTTCAATATAAATATTTTGAACATTTTTTGCTCAATCGAAAACAAAATCCGATTTTTTTTGCTTATTTTTATTCTTACTGTGGTGGTACTGAATAAATTAACATCTGTTAATGTAAGTTTTAAGCTTATAATTTTTATATGAATGGAGTACTTCCTATAATTTAAAATCTTAATATTTTAATATTTTACTTTTCATTTAATATTTATCTAAAGAGATCGAATTTTATTAAATGTTCATCCAAATTTTTATAGCATAGTTATTAATTCACAGATTTTTTACTAAATTATGTCACAAAAATAAGAAAAAAAACAGCTCAGGAGGCTTACTACTGCTTAAGCAGTAGAAGTTAAGATTAGGGAGAGTGAAACATTTTTATTGTTCCAAACTTGTGTATTAGATTAGTAAGTATGTATACCTGCTTTAATTTGTTGATAATATTTTGGTTTTGTGGTACTAAATAATTATTGGTGGGCTGATCAATTTTTTATATAAATCATAAAAAAAGTAACGAAGAAAACTCCTTCGAAATTACCCACCACAGAGAAATCTACACTTATCTAATACGTTAAGGGTTTTTTGTTAAGAGAAATCCTCCGACAGTTTACAACCGATTTTCAAGTTTTTCTGTCATTGGATAGTGTTCGGTCTGTAGTTGTTTCCAAAATTTATGAGAATCGTACTAATCCTACTTAAATGGCGCTATCCATAATTGAAATTAGAAATTTTCCCCTTAGATAAACATTGGGATTGGGTCGAAAATGTTAAACACATCTGTGAATAGGCGAATACCGGAACTGATAATCACAATATTGGGTTAGTCAGTTATAATCAATTTATTATTTATAGATTTTTTTGGTCATGTTAACTAAACGTAATATTTATGCACTATTTCGAGCAACGTTTGCTCTAGTTTTAGATTAATTGGGTCTAGTAAGCTATATTTAAAATTTCATTACTCCGTATATTTTATCCTTTTGCAAAGGAAGACAAGTAAATTACAAAATATTCAACAGTAAAAAGTTTCAGAAACATAAAAAGGAATTTGAAAATAAAATTAAAAGCTTTGATCTCTACATATTTTACTCGCTTCCACTGCGATACACAGAGGTTTTTGTGGTCAGATAACGGAAATTGCCGCACTTCCGGCCGCTAACGACGCCGTTTCCGGTCGATGTCGTGTTTTATATCAGAATATTGGCTTTGACCTTTCATTTAATTACTAATAAATCCATTCAATGCTCGTTAAGAATTTTGAATTTCCATTTTACATGAAACCATTCATAAAATTATTATTTAGCACATCATTTTTTTTAAATGCACATCAAATTTGAAAGTAATGAACGAGGCGTATCAGCAGGAACAATCAGACAAGTTTGTTGGCGTTGGGTCTAGAATCACTAAGATGGAAGTAGTTTAGTTTCATTAAATAAAGTAAACTCTTTATACCTACGTTCCGTTTTGACTGTTATAGCTTGGGGGTCTATTAAAAATATATTTTACTTTGCTCTATTAATGCCAATAAAATGCTAAATTCTGTCTTCGCATTTTAAGTCTTAAGATATGCATAACAGTTTTCAGATTAGTTAATAGTTAGGATCTTCTGTACAATTAAAGACGTTTTCTTTGAGGGGTTCCTGCAGAAAACATAAAGAGTATATTAAAGAGTGGCATCATCAAGTTTACTACTTTAAATAGTAGCTTTCTTTGGTGAGTAATTGAAATATTGAAAATATATATTATACAGTAAAATATTTTGGATTTATAGTTGAAAACATTGTTACTTGAATGTAAAACATGTTATATAGTATCCTTAGTTATTTCTCCCTCGTTTTAAATATTCTTCAAATTGGTTTGGAAAGATTTATGAATGTGTCACTCTAAACCACATATAAAGACCTATTGCTTACGTTCATAAAGAATGAAGCGTTTTCCGATGTAATAGATTAATATAAATGAATTAATAAATGTATAAATGATAAGACTGTAATCCAAACTTTCCATTTTTAAAACCCTTATTTAAAAAAAAATCACTCCCAAACAAATTCTAAATAGGAGTAGAGTTGAATCCAGGTGGGATTTCTTATCAACCGCCGTTTGGTTGCGGATACCTTTATCTTTGAACGTGATGGAAATAAATTGTTTGGAAGACGGATTCTTTAAAGGGGGTTGGATTTTGTGTGATTCGAATGGCGTTCCCCCTTAGGCGATGTGGAAAAAGGCGAAGTGTTGGAAGCTTTAGTTTATCTTTTCCAATACTATAAACTGTAAGAAAAGCATATTTTGGGCGTTGTGCCGCAATATAAAAAAACTATAATTTGCTAAAAAATATACATCATATTCGTTATGACCAACTAATTTTATTTAGGTATCTATTTTAAGTGAATGAAATAAATCAAGTAAAGTGCAGAGCAAGCAGATAATTTGATTATAGTTGGAATAGGTTGGGCGATTGTAGAGAGAGCTTGGAATTGCTTCCAATCACCTCGATTGCTCCTTATAGTTTCTTTCCCGATATAACTGCCTTATCGATCCATGCACTTACGATTATTGAATCAAAATAATTTTAATATTGTAGTATTATACTAATTTACTTTATATTATATTCAAACGGAGATTAAGTTTGTAGGGAGGACTTGAAATTCAAAACGATTATAATGTAAAGGAAGAATATGTATATTTAATATGCATTAAGTTTTCTAACGAGGAGTATTCTTGTTGATGAATGAGAAACATTCATATCATTTCATGTTATCATTTATAATTGCATGGACTTACTTTAAACAAAATTTAAAAAAATAAAAATAGTTTTTTACACAATATCCAATATGGTGTTTTGTATTGATATTAATTAAAATGTATTAAAACTCTTGATTCTGTCTGTGAATGACTGAAAACAATCATTTAAAAACCGTTGGATTGGAGTTTTATCTAAATTGCATATCGGTGAGGCCAGACGGCTCAGATGCATGTTCGACGTCGAGACATTTTTATTATGCCCCTTGGGATGATGATGCACTCGGGTTCATCAATAAACATGTTAGCAAATTACCCAAGGGCCAAGTCTCCCTGGTGGCGATGTTAAATTATATTAATTGATTTGCTTTTGGCTTGTAGCACATTATTATTCGTATCGACCTATACCGTTATATGTAATTAAAAATTGACACAAAACGTCGGCTATCATTCGCCTATTTACTTTGACTTTTACAGCAAAATATATCATCTTATATATTGATATTTGTATTTTGAAATAGTTGTGTGGGCTGAACGTTTTGTTTCTATATAGTTTTATGTCAAACTTTTAATATTTGGCTCTTCAGTAATAATCTTGTGTATAATTTCAACAAGAGAAATAAAAGTTTTCTCATTTATAATTCCTAAATAAATAACGTATACCGAAATATATTACGTTGGAACTAACTAAAAGTGTAACTTAAAAGTTTATTTCAAATTACAGCTCCTCACAACCAAATTATGTTAAGACAAATATAAACCTTATATAACATATAAACAAATGTTGTTATATGTGTCAAGAAATTAGTAGGCCTAGTGTATCACATATTAAAAATATATGAAACTTTTATTTAATGAATTATAGAATCAATAATATAATTAATATCTTGATATTCAAACGTTATGTACCAAAATGTTTATCTTACTTATTGCTCTCTGATATAGTTCTGTTCTATCCTGAGAAAAGTTAGTGCTTTTTGATGGTTCGATACTGGACCCAGCTGCCTTTGATCATTGGGCTACTAATTAATGATCCTGACAAATTAAAACAGCTAATATTTGTCAGTAACAAAGCTACACCTCAACTGATCCATCACAATCATCACACTCACCCCTTCAGTCATACTCACCTTAAAATACGCACCACAGAGTGTGTCGGTGTTTCAAATAAAGTCTCTCCCTAAAGTCTCTCTCTGATGGTTATGTGTCGATCAATAAGTTTGTAAAATAGTTACTTTATGAAGTGTGTAGCTGCAAGTAACAAAAGTACTGTCATCTAATGCACCAGCATCAGTAACGTTGCCGATAGCGATGCGATGTATCAAACCTCAACGGAGTCGATAAATTTGACCCTTCACCGGCAGTCGATGAGTGGTCCTAATAGCCCGGTGTGAAGTGCACCTACTCATGCTGCGACGTCTACAAATATTGTAAACACAACAATCGACTGTGTTTCATTTATGTTTCATATGAATATGAGATTAGCTTTATATTTTCTCTAAAAAATTTTATTTTTATTGAATATTTAGTAATATTTTAAGTGGATATCGGTTTACACCGTTAATGAAATATAACACTCTTCTAAAATAATTTGTTTTGTTTAGTTAATGAATCCATATTAATGGCTAATGAACTCATACTGTAAGTCTATTATTTACGATTTAATTTAATAAAATGTATGTTTAAATATAAATATTTGGATTTTTTTGCATACATGAACATAATATAAGAATAAAACTTTTCCCAAAGTAGAATTACGAATCCATCCGATGACTCCTTTCTTCAAAGTAATACTCTACAAAGTAATCTACTACATTTTATGTAATATATATAGAAAAATAATAGTAGGCTAAATATGAAAAATATATCTCCATAGGTAAATAATTTTATACTTCAGGTTATCTCAGACATATTAAATGTATATCAATCTTTTATTTGATGAATAAGGGAATGAAAATAATATTTTTATATCCAAACGCTATGCACCAAAATGTTTATTTTACTTATTGCTCTCTGATGGCCCAACACATGGAAAAAGTATTACGACAAAACAAAGCCAACCTCCTCGCCCTCAGATCTTTGACACCTCTTGCTCGGTAACATCACTCAAAAGCATCTATTCGGCTGGACACATGAACTGACCAGGCGCAACCGCAGGAGCGAGTGTAAAGCGAGTGTAAGGCTGGTGTCGCCCACATTTGCGAAAAATGGGCTAAGAACACTCGCTACCTCCAGCGGCTCCCGGACAATTCCCCCTCCACTTCCAGTTGTTATATCAGTGGTCTTTGAAGGGACAACTTGTTGCTATTTACAATAGACCATGTTTGCTTTGAGAAATTTGTTTTTTTTTTATTTACTTTATAACTTTTAGCAGCCCTTAGGGCTTTTCTCTATATTTTTTTTTTTTATGAATTGTAAAAACGTCTAAATTCAGGGTTCTTGGTTGATTGCAACTGCCTCCAATAGTGTTTCGAATTTTCCCTGGACACTAAAATACCTTTATTGATCCGGGGGGTTCATTGAGCCTTTGGTTCAATTTACATAGTTTTATGGGACAAAAAGAGTGTAGATACTGACTTTGAGGGGTTTAAACCGCTTGCCCTAAAAGTTTTTATATATACTCTTAACAAAAATGCCACTGGCGTTGATATACACCAAAAAAATAGAAGCAATTACTAAAAGAATCAAAAAGGTATTAGCACAAGGTTTTATTTCGATTCAGTCCCATTTTTATTTTTCAAGATGTTTATTTATAGAGAAACGTTTGGAAGTAGTTTTGTTTCAGTAAATAAAGCAAACTGTTTGTTTATAAGTCCCGTTTTAATTGTTATAGCTTGGGGTATATTAAAAATATTTTTATACCCATAAAAATAGTATCTTTAAATAAAGATATTATTCCACTTCCAATGAGAAGAGAAATTCTCATTAACGTGGCTTATTTAATGTAGAGTATTAAATAAGCCATGTGCTGTCCCTTCTGTTGTTGACTGGTCACTGGAGATGGAGTGGTTTACGGCTTTCGAGAGTGGCGAGATGAGCAAAGTGGTCAGACATGGCTGTGGATAAGACCGAGACTGGCAAATCAGCGATGCTCAAAAAAACGTTGTCTATGTGGTATTGCGATTTTTGCGTCACTCTGGTGAGCAAGTTCAGTGACCACTTTTACCCAAAACCTCTTAAAGCCTCCCGAAACGATTTGGTTTTGTTGACCTGGCTGTTCAAAACATGAATATTGAAGTCACACACCAACAAAAACTTCTCATTATTAACGGTGTCTTGTATCAAGTGTTTGTTTGCTGTGTATTTACACTAATATTACCACTGAGCCTAGAAGGAAGAAAGCAAGATTGAAGAAACACAGCCATTTAATGATTGGAGACGACAAGAGAGAAATTTAAAACAGACAATAAAATCTGATAAGCAAGGTGGCCAGGTAGTAAATATATTGCTGAATCGGGCGATCCGAGGCTGATGAAACTTCCCTGACTCAGCGTGTACCTGATATTCAAACATTCGATATGGTACCTTATACATGCGCAGAACTGTGTGGTTTTTGGCATCCACCAGTCCAGTTCATTAGTGCAGAGCTTGCCCCTGAAAGAGAATGAACTTGATTCTATCGATACAATTAGATCACTTTCAAATATATTTTGTAATTTTTTTACATTTATTTTTTATTATTTACTCTCACTAGCTCAATTTAAAATTTTGTTTTAATCGAACATTTTCGTTATTATTTTTTTGCAATATACTAAAGTATGTTGCAGATGTCTCCTAAATGAAATCTAAAATATTTAATCTACACCGGTACTTATTTCATACGCTGAGGTTTTTTTGTAATTTTTGCTTTTAGAAACTCCTTCTAAAGTTTTCAACAGGTTTTCAAGTTTTGGTGTTGTTAGATAGAGGATGGCATGTAGTTGTTTTCTTAGTAATTTTTGAGAATTGGTCTTTCAGAGTAAAAGTGCTATCCATTATTTATTTATAAGTTTTTTTATTAGGATAACATAGGGATTGGGTTGAGTATTTTAAACATCTGTCAATGTAAAGCTGTAAATAGTGCAGTTGTGGGTGATTACTGATGTCGAAATTAAAATATTTGATTTTGAGCAAAAGGTATACTAGATATTGTGTATTACATTGTTACATTATTCAGTGTACTTTTTGCTCGAAATCGAACAATTTAATTGGGACATCAGTAAAAACCCACAACTACACTATTTACATGTGTAGTTGTGGGTGTTGTAGTTGTAGTTGTGTGTAGCCTATATTGACATGTGTTCAAAATACTGATTGGATATGATTGAAACATTTGTCACTTAAGTAAAGATTATAATTAATACTAGAGTCGAATATCTGATTAAATAGACCTCTCAACACATTTAAGCATTTGAATAGTATGATTCGGTGAACTTTTACATCTGGGATTCTTGTGGGTTTATTTCAAGATATTTTTAGAGATATAACATTCACTTTTATTTGGAACCTGTGGAGAATGGGACTAAATATTCAACAACACAAGTGTCAAAGACAACCTGTCGCAAAGCAAATGAAATATGGAACACAACAGTTGGCGCACCTTACACACAAACCGGCCCTCATTGTGAGTTTTGCCAAAGCGTTTTATGAATAAGTGAAATTGGTATATCTATTTTTAATATGTATGTGAGAATAACACAATGCCTACTTATATTTTGCGATTATAAGTGATTAAGGCAGTTATACAGTATTATAAAAAATCATACACACTATGTGAGTAGTTGTCGACATTTGAACAGTCTCGCAAATAAAACATAAAGTGTTAGATTCGTCAGTCGTATTTCTGTTTTACAACACTGATCATAAATCTGCTCGAATGATCCTTATGTCAGAACACACTTGATGCTGACGAAGGGTGGGGGTAGGGTCTACGTCGGAAGTAATGTGTTCCAGGCATGTAAAATGTACTCTTTTACATTAAACAATAAGAAAATTTTAATATGTTCCCAGATTGTTAACAGTTTTGAACTGGGTTGCTGGCTTGTTGCAACTGTTTAATACCTTTTAAATATTTTTATTTAAGCATGACGACTTATATAAAAAATATAAAAAAAAACAAACGGCAAAATCCATATTTACGAAAAGCAAGATGCCAAAATAACACAATACCAAACCTACAAAATATTATTCTAACAACCTTGATACCTTTTTATCAAATTAATTAAAGTTATTACTTACGTAATTGCCTTAAATTATCAAAATAATCCTCAAATCAACGGCAATCCATTGATTTGAGGATTATTTTGATACCTTAAAGCAATTACGTAAGTAATAACTTTAATTAATCTACAAAATATGTTTAATATGTTTGGTATTCTGAACTTTCAAGGAAGACTAACGTAACGTATACGTTTGTATTAATATTTATTTGCAAAATATCAACATCTAATATTCTGTGCTTGTAAGAAACTATTCAGAAAAAAAACCATACAACGTTATATTATAAGACTTAGGTGGAGTAATGACAGTTTTTCAAAGAACCTATTGAGCAAAAGTGAATATAATAGGCTTATAATATTTAATTTGTCATTAGGTCTAATAACAATGAAAATATTCATTAACTAGCTGTTACCCGTCTCGGCTTCGCCCGTGATTGAGTTTATTTTTAGCTAATAAAATCTCTTTAAAGAGCAACTGAATCTTTTTCAAATTCCATTGAAACATTGATGTAGTATGGGTGGAGCCCTAAAGGATTTTAAAAACTATATTTGTAAAATCATTTCTACCTATGATGTAAGTAAGTACCTATGATGAGCAAAGAGGAACGACCATGTAAAGCTTCAATTCAGCAGGTCACAGAATATTTTTTTTGTCCAGTGGATCGGAGCCCTAAAGCTTCAAAAAATTATTGAAAACACTTTTCTTATTAAAAAACGATTAGCAAGAAAGGAGTCCTTGCCAAATTTCAACTCCTTGAGCTTTATAGTAATTTTGAGGTTGTGTGTTGTCCCTAAAAGAAAAGTGCAAACAGTTTTTATTAAGCACCTATGGACAAAGAGCTTCAATTTTCAACCCCGCATTCCCTATATTTGAGATGCGTCATTTCCTAAAATTTGTATTTAAATTGGCTATAAAAATAACATTAAATATATTAAAATATTATATTAAATTTCAAAATCCTGTGGGGTAGAGTACTGAAGGAACTGTGCAAAAGTGTTTCTTGGTGAGCACCTACGAACAACGAAACCGTCAATGCTAAATTTTTAACGCCATAGGCCAGAACGTATATTGAAGTCCTGTGGGGCGGAGCCCTAAATAGCTTTCCAAAAACATCTTGTAGTCAGCACCTATGAGCAAAGTGGATCTTCCATGCCAACTATCAATACCTTAGGTCGTTTGGTTTTTTCTGATTCGTTGTTGACCCTGGGTTATTTCACCTGTAAACTTTAAACTTTTTATATTCACTGCTTGTCCATGTATTGCCAGTAAATAGTTTTATTAACAAACACTTCAAATTGACATTGTTGATTTCGGCCGTAATTTTTAACTCAAATGAAATTCAGATATAAGAGCTCGACGTCGTAGATAGATAGGCCTACATATTTCCTTCTGTTTTGATAAGGCAGGCACTCTCTTGTCATGAAATTAACGTGCATCATCCTGTCCCAGTTATCAGTGGCATGTTTGACGATTTTGGCTCGTATACTGCGGCAATCTGCGATAGACCCTTTCATAGCAAATGATAATACAGGCAAAAGACAGGAACAATCACGAGAGCACTTTAAGTTTCTAACAGTTCAAGGTTCGTCATCACCTTTTATTGTATTAACTGAACCAATAAACATTTTACACCATCCAAATTATTTACAAAGAGATAAAAACATTGTCATATGGCTATGTCGCCTCTTAAATTTATTATATCACTAACAGCTGATAGCTTTGAATCTTCAACAGTAATTACATCAAATCTTTGAAGTCGTGTGGAGCGGAGCCCTGAAGGAATTTCGCAAAACCGTTTCTTAGTGAGCACCTATAGGCAAAGAGGAACTTCCATCCCAAATTTCAACCCTGTAGGTCCTATATTTTTGTAGATTCGTTGTTTCCTAGGTTCGTATTTCAAGTGCCCCATAAGAATAACATTGTAACGAAATTTTGAAGTCCTGTGGGGCGGAGCCCTGATGGAATTTTGCAAAACCGTTTCTTAGTGAGTGTTTTAGAGCAAAGATGAACGTCCATGCCAAGTTTTAACACTATAGGCCTTATAGTTTTGTAGATTCTCTGATACGTGAGTCAGTGGTATTTGACAAATATATAGTAGAATATTAATATTAATATCTAAGTAATTTCTTATAGACCTCAAAAGAAATTTTGTGAGCACAATCCATAAGGAAGTTATGGACTTAAATTTTCCATTAATTAAAATATCATCTATAGGCTTAGGGAATTTCCATTTGACAGTATCACTGTTAAACAGTACAAACTTTATATTTAGCCAGCGAAATATTTAGCTATGTTTTTAAGATTGTAATTTTTTTTCTTCTGGTAAAGTTTGCGAAATACTTCATTAATTTATAAAAAATCAAATAAAAAATAGTCGTATAGCGTTATATTCACGTTTCAATGAATCTTCCTAAAAGTACATATATAATTTTATCGAAATAAACTTCCAGCTCAACATAATTATCACATAACATGAAATCATGCAAGTTGCAAAACTTTATATTGGTTCGGGATATAATTTTGCTACTCCTTCCCTGATATCAGCTTCTGAATCGCTTCATTTTCCACAGGATGTCGAGTGGTTGGCTTTTCCGGCTCTTCTGCCCCGATCATAAAACGCATGACCTCCTTCACTTAATTTATCACATTTACTGTGTTTTTACTAAATATAACATATGTAAATATATTTAAAAAAGGACTTTTGTAAGTCAAAGGGGGTTTTGTTTTACGAAATCGGATGGTAGAACAATCACAGATAAAGCCTTTATTAGTTTTTAAATAATTTTTCCGGATTTCCTGAGAGTTGTTTCTGGCTTTAAATCTTCCAAATGGCGCTGTATAACTTTATGACTTGAATCGCATCTCCATTATTCTGGGGAAATGAGTTACGAACCGTCAGTATAAACATTACAGACATCCTTAAGTTTTTTAAGCTGACCATAAAAATCAAATAGCATACGACGTTGTTATTTTATTGGTTGAGAAAGAAACATTAGGCACTGGTCTTTTCATTATTTATATTTTCACTTTTGTGCGTTTACAAGATAATTGTGTGGAAAGTGGTTTTTTAGTACCATAAACCACAAAACTAATCACCCAATAATTACCTGATGTATGGCTGATTGGAAATTGACAGTAAATTATTAATCTCTTGAAATTAGTACGACATTGAAAGTGATGAAAGATATTAAATGTATTAGTGTAGAATATTTCTTATTTTTTATGAATTCTCAATAGGAGTTATAAACATGTTAATATATACGTGTTGACCTACAGTATTGAAAATTTGCTGAGTACGCAGGTCTGCTGCAACAGGGTTCATTATTTGTTCCAGACCCTCCACCCCAACTGGCATATCCCTAGACGTGACTCAGTCCACTACGTAGGATTTATATCCTGTATGTGTCCAGATTAAATCACGTCCCACGCAGGCTTGTATTCAGTGTGTTTGGTATGTGCATTTCATTGCTTCCATCTGAAATACCATTTTTTATAATTAGACATTGTAATATATAATAAGCCGAAAAACCGTTATGGAATGCATAAAATTTGTATAATTAGACGTTGTAATTGATAGTAATCAGGAAAACCGTTATGGAATACATAAAAATGTATAATTACATAAAAATACTTTTAAAGTAAAATAAAAACACACAATAACATAAATCTTGCTACATTTTGTATGATATTTTTCAATTAAAGATTTCAATTTTAGATTTTTCAATTAAAGATTTTAAACATTAGCCATTTTTTTATTTTTTTTTTATTTTTTTTTAGGAGTCGGAAGAAAATCTTAAAGGAAGCATAGGTTGATAGGCCTATGCACATCAAATTAAAGGTCATTATTAGTAAAATACAATGCCGCTAACTAGACTTAAAATGGATAATCCAGTCAGAAATGGTAGGCATTCAAAGTTTTCATTAAAATCATATGGGTAAAACTTAAAAATGCAATAACTTTCTTAATACTCAACCTTTTGATGTCGGGTTTGTGGCTAATTATTCCAAATGCAAAGACGTTTAAAATGTTATATGATGTGGCAAAAGCAAAAGCATATTTCTGTACAACTTCATTATGGGACGTCCCATAGAGGATGTTTACGTTGAAACTTCTTTAGTCTCTGTCACATCATACATAATTGGATCACTGAATATGTGTTAAAATAGAGTTTTATGCCCTGTAACTTTGTTCCAAGTATTGCAGCTCTATCTACATTATTTTTTTAAAATATTTAACTGTCTTCGGACTTTATTACCACCCTGTATGTGTTTTTGCTTATTTTTTTTTAAATTTTTGATCAACAAGGTGATTATCACTAAGTTTTTAGTTAGTGTAAGTTTGCAGTGCCAAAACTTTACTTTTGTTAAAAGAAGTGCAAAAACAAATCTGTAAACCAACACTGAGGACTAGTGACATCAAAAGAGAAATTAAAAAACCCATAAAAAGCTGATATGCACGGTGGACTGGTGGTAAAGATTTTGCAGACTCTGCTGATCTGATGCTGACGAAACTAACCTGACTCAGCGTGTACCTGATATTCCAATGCCTGATGCTTCAACGATAAGGTGACTTAAACATGGGCAGAACTGTGCATCCACCGGTTCAGTTCGTCAGCATAGCTACTGCCTTAGAATACGAATTTACTTAATTTTACCAATTCTACCTGATGCAGATCGTAGAATTGGTAAAATTAAGACTGTTTTCAGATATATTTTGCATTTTTTTACACTTTTCAATTAGAACATTTTATTTGTACTTAATTAGTTGTTTGTATATTAGTCCAGGCAACTAAGACAAAAAATTACCCAATAGGGGAAAAAATTCATGTAGAAGCCAAATTTGGTACAGTTGTAGGGAAAGGTGTCTTAAACAACATACTAAAAGTACTGACCCATAGGGGTGGAGCTAAAGGGGTGGGGGGGGCTCTTAAAGTCCCCTTTTTTTGGTTTTTTTTTGTAAATAACTCTAAAACTATGGCCTCTAGCAAATATTTTGTTCTTAGTAAAATTTAAGTTCGTAAAATTATCTACAAAAAAGGTCCGGTGCACTTTTTTTTAGGATTAATAGTAAAGGAGATATATGTTAATGAAAATGTGGAATAAAATTATATTATCAAAACTTCGAAGTGCAATAACTTCCGACATATTTGACCTTTTGAGGTCTGGTTTTCAACTATGTTCTCTCCTTTTTAAGACCTTTAAAATTATGTATAGCATGGCTATGGACTAAGAAATTGTTTTTAAACTTCCTCTTTTGGACGTTCATGTAGAGGATGGTTCAAGGGTAATATGATAGGCTTATGACAAGCTATCCACGTTAACGAAGGTAATTGTAACAGCAAACGTTTGCCGCAAACCACACCTCGAAAGGTCAAGTATTTCGAAAATTATTACATTTTTAAGCGTTTAGGTTAAAATTTGATTTTTATTCAAAGTTTGACAGGCTGCCGTTTTCGACTCGGGCAACCATTTGAAATGGGGTTTACGGCATTACATTCTACTACTTAAGAGCTTTAATTTGATGTACATAAACCCATTGATCAACGAAAGATTTATTTCTGACTATACGTGGGATATTCCATCATTTTAGCTCCACCCCTATGGGTCAGCACTTTTAGTATGTTGTTTAAGAAACCTTCCCCTACAACTGTATCAAATTTGGCTTCTACATGAATTTTTCCCCCTATTTTGTCTTCGTTGAATGGACTATATAATTAATATATTAAAGCCTAAACTATTTCGGATAACATTTCTACATTTTGCAATTCTTATTATGTTTCAGCTTTTTTATTTTTAATGTAGGTTTAAAAAGTTGCTGTTGCTGTTGTTGGTGGTGGATAAGAAGACCCCAGCCAAACTGTTAAGCAGGCACTTCTGCTTCTAATAGGCATTTTGGGCAAGGCTCCGGAAGGACGGGATATTGAAGGAAGAGGAAGGGTGAGAGACGGGGCATAAGACGGCCACTTGACCATTCAGTGTTCCAACTGCCGTGCTCCTGTGGCAACTGACTTCAGGCGCAAACAAGCAGTCCGCTATGACCTCTAATGTGCCCTCTAAATGGCCAACCAACCAACTGTCCATTCATGTTCCTCAGCTAGGGGTTTCCATGCCCACTGAATTAACCCCCATCTGTATAGAACATGAACAGACCATGAAAGAACTGAATTGTTGTAGTGGACAGCCAAAAGACAACTCAGCCCATGTTTTAACTTGTTTTTTTAGACTATATACGGTACAGTATTTTTTTCCTCAACTTATGTTTTTTTCAACTACATAAATTTCAAAGCAAAGCATTATGTATAGCGAATTTTAATAATTAATTTAAAAAATACATACGGTATACATGTATAAGCGAAAACAAAAATTTCCGTTCAATATTTTAATTTGTACTTAATTCCATAATCCATTGTGTTTGGGATGTAATAGACCTTTCAGTTCTTTTTATTTACAAAAGTACATATGGGGGTTTTGATTCAAAGCTGTCCCTGGGGGTGGTGGGGTTTTCTGTTTGGGGGAGGGGGTTTGGGTGTTTCAGTCAAATTGACACATTTATCAGAGTTACCCGCGCCTATAGAGATGACGAATGTCAACATGGCTCGATCACTGGAGGAGAGACAAAATGACTAGTTTTAAATCATCCACATTCTGCTTCTAAAACTATTAGTTTTCTTTTTTATGAGGTATACAAAAAGGCAACATAGCTTTTCAAACCTCATGTTGTCATAAAAAAAATAAAAATATAGTAGTTCAGACTCATTAAATATAAACGGTATCAGATAACTGACACATAGTTTCTCCCAACAATAGTAAAAAGGTGTTAATAGACTCAAAACATTAATGTCTTAATGGCTAAGTCGGATAGCTACCAGTTGAGCAGCACGATTTGACTTTAAGCACGTCTGAGACTTATAACAACGCACTGCGTTTACCGCTAAACGAAAAATTGAATTTTCTCCGCAACCACTTGACGTAGAGCAATAATTATTTAAAATACTGAATTATTTAGTTTTTGAGCTCGATTTAATAGTGATAAGCAATGTATTTCAATATAATAGTTTTCAAATCCGAAAAAGATATTGTCTTTACACTTCTTGCTTTGCAAATTTTAAACAGGAGTTTTATCGGTGATGCGAGTGGTGTCGTTTTGTTCAGCGTTTTAACCCTAAACAGCAAAACTTCAATTAATATCGTTAGAGCCGTTTTTGAGAAATTTCAATTTTTCATGTTTTTTTAGGCTTTTTGGGGGCAAACTATCCAAAAAATAAAAAAAATAATAAAAAAATGAAAAACACCTGGGATTATAGTGTATTTGGACCTTCATACAAAATTGTCAAAATCGGCCCATTGGAGCATTCTCTAGCTCTGTTCATCCAGACACACACACGGACAGACATCACTCCAAAATCACTTTTTTGGACTTAGGGGCCACCAAGATTGATGAATCTACAAACAACTCAAATCCGAAAGTTTTGATGAAAACAATACTTTCATATACTTTTTAGGGGAAAAAAGTAAAAAAATTTCAAATATTAGTGTCGTGTGATATTTTTAATGTACAAATATAAATTTACCATGTGGTAGATCAATATGCACCCGAGTAATAAACTTTTTAATACTATTTGTTTTACAAAGAAAAAACTAAAGTAAGTACCTTGTTTGAATATAAAAAAGCCACCGCAGCATATACTTACGTACTCGGCATCATCCAAAGGATTTTTTTTCATTTTCCCTATAAAAACACCAAGGAACATATCAGAAAGTGTAATCACCAATAGTAAAAATTAAATTACAATTCAAAGACATTGCAAAACCTCTTAAAAATATTGTAAGAGATAAAACTTCCACTTCTTGTGGAAACCCATTGAGTATGAGACTAAATATTCAACAACACAAGTGTCAAAGACAACCTGTCGCGAAACAGATGAAATATGGAACACAACAGTTGGCGCACCTTACACACAAACCGCTGTTGTTTTGTTTTGCAAAGAGATTTTTTGCGAACTCAAATTAAGAATACTACAAATGACAATAAATTATTAATTAATAATTTCGCTGTATTTCAGAGCGATTAACAACGCATTGAAATCAAACGGATGGATAGCCAATGCTATGTGAGAAGTTACTGTAATCAAAAATAATAAATTTATTTATTTTGTGAAGATGCCGCTCAGTAACAATGTACTGTATGGTTAATTAAAAGCAAAAATTACTGTTGCATTCTGTTGTATACTAGTTTTAAAATCTTAATCAAACGCAACATCCTTTTAAGCAATGTATACAGAACCAAATAAGTAGGGACATCCTTATGTGGAAGTGAGAACGCCGTCACTAAACACTACTTATTCGGATCTTACTGAATGGTATAAGTTATTGTATGGCTTAATTGAAATTGGGTCCATAGGAATATCATAGAGAGTTTAGAAGCCGTTGGTTTGGAGCCCTGAGGTGAGATCGGGATAGCAACCATCACGTTTTCCTATTTAGGACCCGAAGAATTAGTAAAACAAATTTTTCCTTAGTATAATGGGAATTTGGAGAATTAAGGATGAATGAGCAGTCATTAAGTCGTTCGGCCATAAGCTTTGCATTGTATTGATAAAATGTAATTTTACTATGGTTTTAATGCGTGTGCTAGAATGAACAAAATGAATGTTATTTTCTATTGTAAACAGTTATTCGTTATAGTAATACACATCATACAAAAAATGTGAGTAGCTGCAGAAACGTCAACGATATAACAATTAGATAATAAAGCTCTATGGATTTATCAGTTGTATTTCAGTTTTACACAACTCTGATCATAAATCCGTGATAATGGACCTTGTCGGAACACCTTGATGGGCCGATGCTGGGAGGTCCATGTCCCTGGCCCGGTCATGTCGGAAATTGGAAATTTTAACCATACAAGAGGTTAATATACAGTTAGTATAGGTTAATAGAGCTATTCCCGTAGTTAGTATACATTCTGGTCTCCCTCAGGGGCAGTGGGCTTTCCACTGTACGGGTGTTTCTTGGCGACCCCGGGGTACCTGAGCCAAGCTGTGAGACCCTCCTCACAGTTCTTCCCGAGCTAAGGCCATTCTTCTCATCTTTCAGGTCTTAGCTCACCGTCTTTATTCTTTCCTGAGCTAACCTTGCTCACCTTCTTTTTTTTCGACCCCGAATCAAGGGTGTCTTTCCACCTTCTTTCGACCGGCGCATGCTGGGGGGTCCTGGGAGTGTCCCTGTTGTGTTGCAGGGACTGATGTGTGCCTCGCACTGCCGATGGTCTCCTCCAGTGTGTCGTCAGAAGCCAGCCGCTTCGGACCTTAGTCAGGGAGTGCGGCATGGATGCAGGGATCGGACTCTGCATTGCCACGGTGCGACCCCCAGCACGTCCGGCACCTTGTGTGTATCGGTGCTGGGCAAACGGAGGTTCGGGCCCCAGAGTCCTGGGGTAGGGGTGTCTTATCTCCTACGGGGGGTAGACCTCCGAGGGTGTACCCGCTCTCGGCCGATGAAGGGCCGCCCCTTGCCGCACGATGCGCTGGTGACATGAAAGCATGGATTTTATCAACCGAAACACGAAGAACGTAAAGGAGAATGAGCAAGCCGCTTTTAGGCGAAGCTCTATTGTGCAGAGGTCTCCGACCTCGAAGACTGGGACGCCGACAGGGGGAATTAAAACCTCCCCCCCATCGGCACCGTTCAAGACGGTAAGTGACGCCGGATCGTCGTCCGAGCCTGAAAAGGAGAAAGTGGATGTCAATCTAGCGATGAAGGTGACCGAGGCAGAAACCTCAAAAGCCAGGCTCGATGGAATACCTCCCAGGAAGAGCCCTCTTCGTGCGGCATTCGAGCTGCAAATGCTTCGGCAGCAGCAGGACGACGCCCACGAGGAGGAAGACTCATGTCTGAAGAAGATGAAAGCTCTTTTGAAGGAGATGGCCAAGGCCCTCTTAATTCAAAAGAACGTAAACAAGGCCATAAAAGAGGGGATTCCGAAACTCGAAGATTCTCTAGACGAAATCGAGGAATGCCGGAAAATCAGGATAAAGGCAGTGAAACAGGAGCGCGATGTCACGAACCGAGTCATCTCTGCTTCGCCTCAAGCTCATCTGGCTGAGTCCCAGACTCAAGCCAGAAAGCGAAAGAAGAGGCAGAGCGGTTCATCATCGGGAAGCCCTGAGCTCGGGGAGTTGGACTTGGCGCCGAGGCCGGTTTTTGTCACTGCATCATCGCAGACATCTCCTGTCCCGGCTGCTCATTCCATCCCGGGCGCTGTCGTTGTTCCAGCGGCTACTCCTGCAGAGGTTCCTGCTCCGGCGGCTAATCCTGCCTTGGCAGAAAACTCTGCCTCGACACCTTTGGGGGGCTGGAAGACGCGCCTGTCTAAGAAAGAAAGGAGGAGGCAGAAGCAAGCGGAGGCAGCTTCGAAAAGTGCGTCGAGGGTGGAGCGGACGCAAGTCTCAAACCCGGTTGGGGAGGCCTCTGGCAAGTCTGTCAGAAAGCCTAAACAACCCAGGCCTAAGAAGCCCAGGAAGGAGGCAATCTTGATTAAGCCCTTAGGGGGGCGATCTTTTGCCGATGTTCTGGGTCAGATCAGATCGCAGGCCAAACCGGAAGAGACCGACACCGTTATCAAGTCTATTCGGCGAACCCAGAACGGGGATGTCCTCCTCGAACTGGGGAAGTCGAGTGACAAGATCGGTTTTGCCGCTTCCCTCAAGACTGCACTTGGGGACAAAGGCTCCATCAAGGCCCTAGAACCGAAGTGTTCGGTCGAGATTCGGGACCTTGATGCCCTCTCCACCGAAGACGAGGTGACCCGTGCGATCCAGGTGGCACTCCCGGAGATACCGGCTGATGGAGTGAGGGTATGGCTGACAAAGCCTAACCGAAGTCAACTCCGGATGGCTGTTGCTGAGATGGGCGAAAAGCACGCCAATAAGCTGCTTAGCCTTCAGCACCTCAGAGTCGGTTGGGGTCAGTTGCAGGCTCAAACGGAGGGTGGTAGTTTCGAGATGCTTTCGTTGCCTCGGTTTCGGCCACTCCTCCCGAAACTGTAAAGGGCCCGACAGGAGTGCCAACTGCTTCCAGTGTGGAAGCCAGGGCCACAAACGCAAGGAATGTTCCTCGAGCCCCTCCTGCTTCCTCTGCAAGGATTCAGGCTCCAGTGCCCTCGGTCACTTACCCGGGTCTGGTCAGTGCGGTGCCTTCAGAACCCCACTTGAACAGGCAAAAGGCAGCGGCCGGTAATTCGCATCCTCCAGGCCAATCTTCATAGATCCTGGGGAGCTGATAACCTTCTAGATCAGCTCGCCCGAGAACTTGGTGCTGACGCGCTCCTTATCAGCGAACAGTATCGGGACAGAGACCCAAACACTTGGATCTCCGACAGCCTCGGTACTGCTGCACTTTGGGCGCGTAATACGCGGGATGTCTTGGTGCGGAGTCATGGTCGCGGCCGAGGATTTGCCTGGGTTAGGTGTAGGGACGTGACAATCTTCAGTTGCTACCTCACCCCCAACGAGGCCGTCCAGGACTTCCGCGACAAGATAGATAGCCTAGAGGAGTGCGTTCTTTGCACCACCGGGCATGTCGTCGTTGGTGGCGATTTCAACGCCAGGGCCGTCGAGTGGGGAATGCCCTCTACCAGCTCCCGGGGGAAATACATCCTGGATTTCATCGCCAGGGCCGGTCTTGTCGTCCTCAACCAGGGCGACACACCTACTTTTCGGCGCCCCGGGCAGAGAGGCACGATCCCTGACGTCACCTTTGCGTCTGAGTCGCTCCTTCCGAGGATCTCTGGCTGGAGGGTTGTGGAGGACTACACGGGTAGCGACCACCAATACATCGTGTTTGATCTGCATGATCAGGAAAATCGTCGAGTTTCCGCATCTCGGGAAGGGCCACGCCGGTGGAACACCAACAAACTGGACGTGGTTAAGTTCACCGAAGTCATCTCTCGGGGAGCGCAGGGGAATCCTGGTGAGGCTGTTGCCGAGGCACTAGTAACATCTACGATGGAACTGATCGTCTCGGCCTGCGACCAGTCTATGCCGCGAAGGAAACCCCGACGCGACAAACAACCCGTTTACTGGTGGACTGAAGAGATTGCGGAACTCAGAAGAACATGTTTAAGAACTAGACGAGCCGCCACTAGAGCGAGAATTCCCGCAGACAGAGTTCGTAAGTCGGAGGCCTATAAAGCTGCGAGAAAATCTCTCCGCCAGGCGATCAACAGGAGCAAGGCGAATAGCTGGAGGAGACTTCGTGACGACGTTGACTCCGACCCGTGGGGCCTGGGTTACAAACTTGTAACGCAGAAACTCGGCGCCCGCTCTCCACCTTCCATCATGGAGGGCGCCACCATGGGGAGGATCGTCGCTGCGTTGTTTCCTGAACATCCTCAGCGATCGCCGGTTGACTTCAGACGGGTAGAGGACGTTCCACTCTTCACTTTCGAGGAGCTGGAAACCTCCGTTCTCTCCCTGAAGAGCAACAAGGCTCCTGGCCCGGACGGGATTCCCAGTGAGGCTTTAAAGAAAGTATTTTCAATCAACGCTGACTTGTTGTTGAGAATGTACAATGCCTGTTTGGTAGAAGGGGTGTTTCCGGCTCCCTGGAAAACAGCCAGGCTTGTACTGATCAGCAAGGGCAAAGGTGATCCCGAGCTGCCGTCGTCCCACAGGCCTCTCTGCATGTTGGACACGGCTGGGAAGCTGTTCGAGAAGCTGATCCGTTCCCGCCTGACTTCTGCCGTGGAAGCTGCCGGGGACTTATGCCCCCGTCAGTACGGCTTCAGAAAGGGACGGTCAACGATCGACGCTGTCACCGAAGTTCAGAGAGCTGTGGAGAGAGCCGAGAGCCACAACCATTTCTCCCGCCGAGTAGTGCTTCTTGTTACGCTTGATGTCAAGAATGCCTTCAACTCGGCAAGGTGGGTCGATATGTTGGATGCGCTTCGCAACACCTTTCGTATCCCTGCATATCTGTTGCGGCTCATCGAGGATTATCTACGCTCTCGAAGCCTGATTTATGACACGAGGGACGGAACGCGGACGATGGAAGTCACTTCTGGTGCCGCACAAGGTTCAATACTCGGCCCGGATCTCTGGAACGTTGCCTATGACAGCCTCCTGAGGTCCGAGATGCCTGAGGAAACCACTTTGGTTGGGTACGCCGATGACGTTGCAGCTCTCATTGCTGCACGCAACGTTGAGCTGGCCCAACTGAAGTTGAACCGAGTTATGCGGGTGGTCAACAACTGGATGTCCGATCACGGTCTCTCGCTTGCTCTCAGTAAGACGGAGATTGTGATCCTCACGAAGAAGAGGATCGACACCGTCGTCCCACTCCGAGTGGGAAGGGAGGTGGTCACATCAACTCGTGCCGCCAAATACCTCGGGGTTATGGTGGACACCAAGTTAAGCTGGAGGGATCAGATCTTTCGTACGGCGGACAAGGCCGCTAAGGTAGTCACTTACCTTAGTAGGCTGATGGCCAATGTCGGGGGTCCCCGATCCAGCAGAAGACGTCTGTTGATGTCCGCGGTCCAGTCCGTGCTCCTTTACGGGGCAGAGGTGTGGGCAGGCGCTCTAGATAAGGAGTGCTACAGGTTGCGACTCGCCCGGGTTCAGCGTCAAGCTGCGCTCCGGGTGTGTTCCGCCTACCGGACAGTGTCCGAGCCTGCCGTCCTGGTGGTCGCCGGAGTCATTCCGGTCAAGCTCTTGGCAGGGGAGAGGAAAGCGATTTACCAGAGACAAGGCGAGATCGGCAAGGACACGGCAAGAACCGAAGAGCGCTCCCGAACCTTCCAGCAGTGGCAACACAGCTGGGAGCACGACACCCGAGGACGATGGACTGCGCGACTCATCGAGCAGGTCCAACCATGGGTGGAAAGGCGGCATGGCGAGGTGGACTACTACCTCACGCAGTTCCTGACAGGTCACGGCTACTTCAAGTCGTACCTGAACCGGATGGGCAAGACCGGTTCACCGGATTGCATCTACTGCCCGGGCGTTCCCGATGACGCGGAACACACCTTCTTCCGCTGTTCGCGTTGGGAAAGGCCCCGCCTGGAGGCCACAAGAAAACTCGGTGTTTTTTCGGTGGACACGGTCTGCCAAAAGATTATGGAGGATGAGGGCAACTGGGATTGTTTGTCACAGTTCGTCCGGGGTATCCTCCTGGAAAAGAAAACCGATTTGGACCACGAAGTGGCCAACAGCTGACATCCCTTGACCGAACAGCTGGATAAGGAGCGAGCCCCATGGGCGTAAGCCAAATTTAGGCCTAGCCTGACGTAATGTGATAAACAATTCCAGGTTAGAATCCTAAAGAGTAGAGGAGGTTTTTTAGTGGGTAAACCCGTTTTTTAGGGGAGTCCCACACTACAGGCTGGCCACCTGTGTGCGTAATGCATTTTCCCTGCCTCTCCCTCAAAAAAAAAAAAAAAAAAAAAAAAAAAAAAAATACATTCTGGTCAAATGTTATTCAATAAAATGTAATGGCGGGCCAGAGACATGCCAGCCCGGCCATATCGGAAATTGGCATTTTTGACGAAGCCAGAGGTTAATATACAGTTAGTATAGGTTAATATAGCTATTCCCGCAGTTAGTATACATTCCGGTAAAATGTTATGAAATAAAATTAATGTCATGGTGGTCAAAGAAATGCCAGCCCGGCCATGTCGCAATTTCGCATTTTCGACAATGCCAGAGGTTAATATACAGTTAGTATAAGTAGTGCAAAATTGAGGATGCTGGCCCAGTTCAAGGTCACCTGAGGGATGACGTCATCGAGGTCAATGACCTCATCGATGACGTCATCGATGACGTCATCGATGACGCAATCGATGACGTCATCACTAATGACGTCATTTCGATGACGTCACACCCATGACGTCACAGAAATGACGTGCTGATGACGTCATCACCCCTTACGTCATCAAAACGACGTCACCGACGCCACTAAGGTCAAGGTCACGCAGAAACTTAAAATTTTTTGGCACTTTTGCCGTTTCTCGCACTACGCTCCGAGTTTCAGTCAGAGTCCCCGTGACCTTGACCACTTGGAGCGAATTTTCGACGAGAAACGGCAAAAGTGCCAAGTTAAACTCGAGTTTCTGACATGACTCTGCCTAAATGGGCAATCGGTAATCCCTCAGGTGACCTTGAACTAGCACAACACCCCCAATTTCATATTACTGTGACCTTGAAAACTTAACAACGGAGCGCCGACACCGATGCGCACCCCACGACAGCCACCGAGTGACTGACTGTCAGGCTCTGTGTACTCTAGGTATATCGGCTTGAGAGACTAAGACTCTAAACTGTCAGGAATGGGAGTAACTAACTGAATTTTGCAAGGAAAAGTCATTTCATCTAATATTCTAAACAAATCTTCATCAGTAAAACTGACATTAGTCTGTTTGGTATAAAACCTAGGGTGTCCACGCAACAGTTTGCGCCACTTAGCTAAAGTCGAAACCTTCTTAACTTTGAGTGGTGGATAGTGAGCAACTAACAAAGTCTTAACACGGCTAAGTTTCTTACCTAAAGCGTCCCACGACATGGCTTCCCCTCACAAAAGTCCGCACAATACTGAGAGACTGCTTGTAGCGCATGAGTCAAGGGAAAAGAGGTGGGGGAAACAGCAGGAGTGGGGGAAGGTCACAGTGGTGGGGGAAGGTGAGGTGGTACGCTGGAGTATCGCATCACTTCACCATGAGCTGTCCTACAGTCAACACACTGTTCTCTTGGCCCGAGTTGACACTAGAAGAAACATTTCTGTACAGCTTAGGCTGTGAGAGCCGAGGAAGCAAAGTCAAAGTGGAAATTGTGTTAAACTCCAAGATGAAGAGTCTCCTAAATAAACTAATTGTATCCCTGCAATCTCCTATAACTTTAGAGAAATACAACTTTATTAAGCGACACCTCATACTTTGGCAAAACGAAGCGGAAATGGAAAAGATTACAGTAAAATTAATGTAACTTAAAACTTGGACTGGACACTCATGGCGATACCACGTGGCGTGCAAACGCCACCCTAAACATTACAAGTTAGGTTATTGAGCACCTATGGTACGATAACCGATGTGCTAGAGTTAAAGTGTGATGACCTTGAGTCAAAACACTGAAATACCACAAGTCGATATCGTCCCAAAGTTAAAGTGTAGTGACCTACATTCAGAACTTGTAAAATTACTTACATATAGAGAGCTAGAGAACAGCGAGACGCACCGCATGGAAGCCGGAGACATACTGGCGAAGCGGTGTTGTGCAGCCTAGGGACCCAGATGTGGTGGGGGTATAGCCAACACTTAGAGTACAAGTGTTGTGGGTGACCTTGACCCTCTTAACTTACCTGACCCCCCCCCCGACAAAAATGCGAACCCCCCCCCCCCCCCCCGACAAAAAATGCGAACCCCCCCCCCACCCCCCCCCACCCCCCCCCGACAAAAATGCGAACCCCCCCCCCCACCCCCACCCCCACCCCCACCCCCTCCCCCACCCCTGATATCCTGGGCGTGGCAGCCCCGGCGGGGATATAAGGGGGTCCAGCCAGAGCCGGCTCGCAGTCCGCTCCCGCGCGTTGAACGTGAACGACCGGGACGGACCGCCATAGGCATCACTAAACATTGAATGGCGCCTTCAGTGTTTAGAGAAGTCTACTCTAACTTTAAGACTTGTATTAGTTGTAAGATATTGCGCTTGCGTTTGGGTATTGCGAATTGTTTTATATGAGAGTGTTTTACTTGTACCCTATGTCTCCTGTGTCTTTTATCCTTTGTGTCTTGTTTGTTATATGTGTTTAATGTGTATGTGCTTGTTCCAGCATTGACTACGTTGAGCTCAATTGTGTGTTGTAAGTGTGTTATATGTTTCTAAAGTGTATACGCTTGTTTTAGCAATCCCCCCTTGAGCTTTTTCAATGCTCAAAGTAAATTGTAAAGTCAGGGAACGGGAGTAGGCCCCCGTGTAAAGCCACTTTTAATAATTGGTAGGCTCCTGCCCAGGCATGCAAAAGGTTGCGGATGGCATTTGGGGAGCATGTCCGTTTGTAAGCTGGCAAGCAAAAGGTTGTGGCGGCCTCTGCACTCGGACCGAGGACGTAAGCCATTAGGGTGTCCTCAGTATGTTTCCCTTCTGGAAACTCAAAATTATGTAAATGAATCTTTGTTAGCTATTTGTGTTTTTAGTCCCCAAGGCCCCCGAACATTCGTGGTTCGCCATGGATGTACGGGGGCCGAAATTTTTTAATGTCCGTGTGGCCTTGACCCACAAAGACTTGTAAAAATTCAATGCATTGTAAATTAAAAAATATTAAAGATAGGTTACGGGAGTAGGCCCCCGTGTAAAGCCTATTTTAATTATCGGTAGGCTCCTGCCAGGCATGCAAAAGGTTGCGGATGGCATTTGGGAGCATGTCCGTTTGTACGCTGGCATGCAAAAGGTTGCGGCGGCCTCTGCACTCGGACGAGGACGTAAGCCACTAGGGTGTCCTCAGTTTGTTTCCTTCTGGAAACACAAAATTATGTAAATGAATCTTTGTTAGCTACTGAAAAGACAATGCAGTAAATGTTTACAAGTCTTGCGTGGCGAGGGGACACGACATTGGATGTTGCCTTGTTGTCATAGTTGGGTCTCTTCGGAGGCTACAGCGATGACAACCCAAGTGCCTCACACCCCCAAAGGGGGGCGTGGGGCTTAATTTTTTTAAAGTTTTTTTGTGACCTTGACCTAAATATGTAAAATCTTTCAAAGTGTTTAACAGTCAGGTCTTATTAACACAGTTAATACATTAATGTCTGTTAAAAAAATATAACAGTTAGGTATTTGTAACCCACAAGTTTGGAGTTGTTTATAGTTGGGTCCCTTGGGAGGCTTCAGCTATGGTAACATAAATGCCTCAAGTGGGGCTTATTTTTTTAAAAAGTGCGAACCCCCCCCCCTCGGCAAAAAGTGCGAACCCCCCCCCACCCCCCCACCCCCACCCCCACCCCCACCCCCACCCCCACCCCTGATATCCTGGGCGTGGCAGCCCCGGTGGGGATATAAGGCGGCCGGGCTGCACGCACTTCTCATTCCGGTCCAAGCTCCCATACGGACAGGTACTCTCTCTCGCTCTTGAGACTTTTGTTTTACAAGTTCACTTCTTTCTTTACATCTATTCTTTTCATTCATTACAATGGGTAAAATGGGTCTGAAGCTGAAAAACTACCCATCAACTTCAACCTCGACCGACACGTCTCGACCCTCATCATCCTCGACTTCGATCCTGGAATACCTGATGACTGCGAACATCCTGAGCTGTCTGACGATGCCTCCACCGCCGCCGCCGCCGCCACAGCCCGCCTCAATGCCCAGCCTGTCGCCATTGCCGGCGACAGTGGAAGAGGCTGGTGCACAGCCATCGTCAGGAGAACTCGTCAAGTCGTCAGGTCGAGTCCCGGTAGCCTCTCCAGCACTCTCGCTGCTATCGGACTCAGGATTGGAGTCTGCGGTTTTTGAAGAGACGTCTAGGTCGAGGATCACCCCATACAGCAGAACCCGGAAAATCCTCTCATACACTACATCCCAATGTCCCTCACCTATATCCCCCATGCCACCTACACCAACCAAACCACCCCGTAAATCCATCTTCTCCCCTGATCTTCCCACCATAGACCTAACACGCTCTCCTACCCCGCCCAAAATTGTTTGCTCCATCCCGCTTGAACAATCTTTGCCCCTTCTACCTCCTTCCAGCCCCATCCCTTCTAGCCAGCCTAATTCAGAGAAGCTCCAAGACACTCCGCTAAAGAGTCCAACACAGAAACGTAAACGCGTTAAAGCCCCTGCTGGCAAGGGTAAGAAATGCGATTACGCTTGGATGTCTAGTAAGTTTGGGGTTTTGTGTTGCCAGAAACTTGCTTGTGCAGAAGGGGATCGCTGCCAACGACACCTCAAAAGTACAGTCAAATTTCGGCAATTCAAACCCTATACTCTGTACATTAAGCCTAAAACGTTCAAGTTCAGACATCCCCACGGTCCGCAACCGCGGGATATTAGAAGGCTAAAGGTTGATGAAAAATATTATTTCATTGGTCAGACATATGGAGCAGGTAATAAGAAAGTAGAAATCGTTGTAAAAGGTGAAGGCCACCTTTGTACAATGCAAGTACCACCTCGGATGGTACAAAGAGAATTTTTCATCCCTAAAGCCTATCTAATACGAAGGAAAGGATGTGAAACCGTGTGGGAAATGGACTAGGACATGGGCCCACCAAAAAAACAAAATTGTTAGGCTGTGTTGGACAATATTTAAAAAGTCTTTTTCCAAATTATGTTTCCAAATTTAGTCTTAACCCTCTTAAAGTAAGGGAGAGGGGTATTATACAAGTCAAGTTATAAAAAAAACACTTGACTTGTATAATACTTTAGACTGGCGGTGATGTAAAGTCACTGGGACAATCTCAAACCGTGTCCTTGAGGGCGAAGACTAAGTTACAAAAATCTGTAACAAATAAAAACTTACCTCCAAACACTTGTAGCTTGCTACAAGTGTTTGGAGGTAAAAATTTTTCAAAGTTTGAATGACCTTGACCTATATAAATTACTGTTTAAAGTAAAGTGCTAACCTTACAACTAATGTTGTGTATCACGTGATACCCCCACTCTAACGCTCTTACTAAGCTTGTATGAGCCGTTCATTTGCTTCAGTCTGTTTCTGTGCTCCGTGGTAAACATGTCACGGTACAATTACAAAGGTGGTGACTTCTTGATAGATCAACACAATGCTTGGGAAGTGCTAAACCAGCATAGAATGGAAGTTGAGTATTGTATAAGACGAGATGGGTCTACATTTTATTTATGTATTATAAACAACCAAACTCATAAGTATGAACACTGGACAAAAATTAATTATAACAACATAGATGAGCTGTTTGCTTGGGTGTTTGAGGTGTGTAAAGTTATAGAAGAAACCAAAATAATGGGTGTGCTAAAGGTATGTAAAACTGATGACCGGGAAGACTAAGCAAAATTTCTTTTAACCCCCCCCCACCCCGTGTTATCCCCACCACTAAAAATGGGTATATATAGGAGTGGTGATCAACCGTCCTCTCATTCTGCTTTACACCGTTAAGCTGAACACCACCATGTCTGCTATGAACGTCCCAGCCTCTACCTCTGGCCCGGCTGCCTCCAACTCCAGCCCGAGCATTGGACCAATCCGATCGGGGCCTTCGTCAAGGAGTCGTGTCCGATTCTCCGGCTTTGGTCCTGTGAGGAAGGAGTTGCGGAGCAGCGGAGCTTCTCAACCAACCACGATGGACGCATCAACCCAGACTCCACCAAACATCATCGAGTGGTACGACGAAGTCATAGAGCAAAGGGACAGAATGCTAGAGAATACTCGCAGGGAGCTACTTTATATCCGGAGTAAATGGGAAAAACTAATTAAGAAGTGTGAAAGCCTGTTGGACAGTGATGATAGTGAGGATGAGAGTGGATAGGTGTGTGGGTAAAGACTTGGACTGGGACTTGTGTGTATGTATGAATGTGTGCGTGAATGTGAAATACAGAGCGGGGGATAGATCACTCTGTGGCAATGGACTAACATGCCACTTAGTGATCTATCCCCCGTTCTGGTAATGTTTTTGGATGGCCTTGACCCACTTTACCAAGGCTAGCTAGTACCCCCACCACTGATAAGTGTATATATACGGGTATTAACGTGCAGTTTGGTTATTCTGCTTTGTACCGCTTAGCTGAATACAGCACTGTAACATGGCTTTCAACTCCAAAACTTCTCAGGCTTCCTCTTCTTCTTCAAGAAGGCGTGCTGCCAACGTCCTGCCTGCTACTCGTGGACCTGCTCGACCATTCCACAGCATAACTGTTGCTCGGGCAAACGCCTGCAAAGCTCCGATGCTACGGACCTTGCTGGAGGTAAGCCAAGACGGACAAGGCTTGCTCAGTCCTGGTCAACGGCAGGAGCAAGAAAGGCGTATGGCGTACTTCAGGCTGCAGGGTGTAGTTCCCAGCTTGAAGTTAGGCGATCCGAGAGTAGCAAGCATCAACGAGGCAGCGGACTACATATCACACCTTCACAGTGTTTTAGAAGTAAAGGACCAACAAATTGAAAACTTAAAAGAACAATTGAAACAATTTAACTTTAATCCTGTGGAGTTTGTGGAAGCAGTGATGAGTGATAGTGATGATGAAGGAACTGAATATATATTGGGTATGTAATGAAAGACTTGGACAGGGACATGTGTGTGTGTGTGTGTGTGTAGAATACAGAGCGGGGATAGACTACTTTGCGGCAATGGACTAGCATGCTGCTTAGTGGTCTATCCCCCGCTCAAAGGGTAGCATTGGATGACCTTGACCCACTTTACAGCAAGGACAACCGGTTAACTGGTATAAAAGAGGGGGTCTATACATCTCGACTTCATTCTGCTTTGGACCTTCCAGTGGAACGCTAGAAACAATGAGTGGATCGCTGCTTGGTGCTAACTTGGACAGGTATTCTGTGATGGTACACTATGAAGATTGTAGAGACATGTTGACGGCTGTGTATGATTGTTTGGTGAGAAAAATCTTTCAAGAAAACTGCCAATTTATGTAAGCGTGGAAAAGAAACTTGTTTGTTGATGGTCATGCTACAATGCAAAGCGTGAACCACCTTCATGTGTTAAAAGTAGGACATCATAATTTGGACGAACTGGACGATATGTTTAGGGAGCTGGAGTGTTTGATACATCAGGAATGTAAACCATGTGAAATTGAAATTTTTAAATTGGATATGGAATTAGAATAAAATGTGTTAAACAGGACTTGGACTTGGACTTGATTGAGGTTTTGTAGAACAGAGCGGGGGATAGATCACTTTGCGGTAATGGACTAGCATGCTGCTTAGTGGTCTATCCCCCGCTCAAAGGGTATCTTTACGTGACCTTGACCCACATAAATTGTATAGTTGGTGGGGGTATAAAAAGGGTAAGCAAATTGGATGGATACAACACTTCCATACCATGGCTCCACTTGACAACACCGTGTTCCATCGCAACAGAATTGTCTCTATTCTGGAGGTAATACCTCTAGAAATTATAGAAGTAGAGGACCAACTACCTGCGGTTGATCAAGAAGAGGAGGAGGAAGAGATAATGGATATTGAAACGGACTCTGACGAAGCTGGTTCAACGGACAATGAAGTGGACTTGCACGCCTACGAAACATTAGAGTCGTCATCTGAGTCGGAAATGGAATTCCAATTGGAAATCGAAGAAGAAGAACAAGAACAAGACACTCCCCATCGTCCAATGGATAGGATGTTAGTTGCCAGAAGAATTATGTATTGTCATCGCTGCCTATTCCGTGATGAGGATGATTCCGACTCTGATGGTGATGTTTCACCCTTGTAAAAAGTTTAAACAAAAAGTTAAAAAAAGAATGTGAGCGGGGGGTAGAGCACTTTGTAGTAAATGATGCTGCTTAGTGCTCTATCCCCCGCTCAAAATAATAATTCCAAATGACCTTGACCTACATAAACTTGATCAAACAGACGTCTTTGAAAAAACTTGTACAAATTATTGAATCTAGACCAAATATCATCAATTTATCAAGCCTACTGATAAATGTATTACAAACGGTTGTGTAAATGCTAAATTTAGCACATGAGTGATAACCTGTTTCCATATGACGTCACTTTCCCCACCTATCTGCCTCGGATATAAAGGGTCCCTGTGGAGTGCGCTGCTCATTATTGCGTGGACATTCACAGAGTGTGCATTCAAAGCCAAACTGTTTGAAATGGCTCTTTGCGATATTTGTGGGGAAATCTTTCAAGACGAAGATCTTTTCACCATACATAGAGAATTACATGAAGACGAAGATAGAAAAGAAGATATTAACATGGATGAAATAGACTTAGACTCAATTGACCGGTTTTTGGAAGAGCACCAGAAGCAGACGGACTACTGGGACAGCTATCTACAGCAAATGCAAAGAAAAAGACCTAGTGTGATCCAATTTGCTGGTGCTGGACCATCTACTGCTAGAAGACCTTTTGAAGAAGAAGACACTGAAGAAGAGGACACTGAAGAAGAACTGGAAGATGTGAAACAACTGCGCACCACGGCCTTGCCAGGACGAGTTGTAACACATTTCAAAATTAATAATGTTCAATTGGAATTGGAAACATTTATAACCCAGGCTAAGGAACTTGTTGGTCAAACCTTGAGGGAAGAACTACAAAGATTAAATTTTATTAAATTTGGAATGGTGTTAGAGGCTATGTTTAACAATACTGATGGTGAAACAGCATTGAGAGCGTTCATTACCAAAAACCGAACCCTTACCTTCACCTCCAACATCGATGATATTATTGAAGAATGCTTGGAAGAACTTATAACAAAACTTCAAGAACATGAAGGAAGAGGATCTGGATGGACTTTGTCATCAATTGAAGGTATGGATGTAAGGGTTCACAAGCATGGATATGGTTTAAGGGGTAGTAGTTTTATCCCTCTACCAAAGAAAATCCAAAACACTAAATCGTGTAGGAATGTGCAAAATGAAGGTAATGAATGTTTCAAATATGCAATGTTAACCAAGTATGTTAAAGATCATCCTGAAAGAGTTGGTAGAGAATATTACGAAAATGAACACCGCTACAACTTTCAAGGTCTCACCTATCCAGTTACCTTGAAAGACATTGGCAAATTTGAAAAGAAAAATCCTGGCGTTTCAGTCAATGTTTTTGGTCTGGGTGATTCGAACAACGTTTATCCTTTGCGGGTAGTAAAAGTTGAACAGAGAAACCACACGGATTTGCTATTGATAACTAAGGGTGAAATTTCCCATTATGTATGGATAAAGGACTTTGTAGCCTTGGTATGGAATCAATTATCAAAACATAAACGTTGGTTAACAGTGTGTAAAAGATGTTTCTGTTTCACATATAAAGAACTAAGACGTGGAGGATCTGAATGGATGACGGAACATAAAAGACTCTGTAACGAGAATTATGAAGTGAAGGTTAGTCTGCCACCACCAACTCGAGCGTTTATCCAATTCAACAAAACAATCCACCAATATCGTATTCCACTGGTCATCTACGCAGATTTTGAATCTACGTTAATATCACAGGAGCTGCCGGACGGTGAGGTGACTAGAAGAACAAAATACCAGCTGCACCAGCCCAATAGTTTTTGCCTATTGGTGAAGTCAACCTTGTCTGAGAACCAATTGCAAGACTATGGTTTAACATCCACTCCAATACTCTACCGTGGGGAAGAAGCCGCTAAGTATTTTGTAGACCTGTTGTATGACATTGCTGAAAAGGTGCAACGCTTATACGGCAATGTTGTACCTATGGAACCTTTAATCCAAAAGCAACAAGAAGAATACAACGTAGCGACAAGATGTTATCTATGCAAGAAGACCTTTAGTGAAGAAAACCAAAAAGTAAGAGACCACGATCATCTGACAGGGTTATACAGAGGAGCTGCTTGTAATTCATGCAATATAAATTACAAACTGCCAAACTTTATTCCTGTTGTTTTACACAATCTTAGCGGCTACGACTCCCACTTTATTATACCAGAGTTAGGAAGAGATGATGGTAAAATTGATGTTCTTGCTACAACATTGGAAAAGTACATCAGTTTTTCAAAAACAGTAGGTAAAATTAAACTTCGCTTTGTAGACTCTTACAGATTTATGCCATCAAGTTTAGCCAAATTGTCAGATAACCTAAGAAGAAAAGACTTAAAAGAAACAAGCAAAATTGTACCTGAAGATAAATTGGACCTAGTATTAAGGAAAGGAGTTTTCCCCTATGATTATATAACTTCTACAGAAAAGTTTGAAGAAACTAGTCTTCCACCGATTGAAGCCTTCAATAGCAAATTAAACGAAAGTGAAATCTCCGTTGAAGACTACAATCATGCATGTAATGTTTGGAATCAACTAAACATTCAAACCTTGGGGGAATATTCTGACTTTTATATAAAATTGGACGTAACTCTGCTGTGCGATGTGATGGAAGAATTCAGAAACACCTGCTTCTCCGCCTATGGACTGGACCCTCTACACTCGTACACATCTCCAGGATTAGCATGGCAAGCTATGCTAAAGTCAACCAACTGTCGACTGGAACTTCTAACGGATATTGATACGGTGCTCATGATGGAATCTGGTGTACGGGGCGGTTTGACACAAGCTGTAACACGTCATGTCAAAGCCAACAACAAGTACATCCCCGGCTTCGACGAGCAACAACCATCGGTCTACCTTGGCTACTTTGACGCAAACAACCTTTATGGTTGGGCAATGTCAAATCCGCTTCCCTACGCTGACTTCAAATGGATCGACCCGGCCACCATCGGAGACATCTCACAGATTCCAAAGGATGGTCCAAAAGGCTATATTTTGGACTGTGATTTTGAATACCCGGAGCACCTTCATGACCATCACTACGACTTGCCTCTCCTAGCCAAGACTGAAGTTTCACCGACAGGAAGATGGCCAAAATTGATGATGACCTTGGAGAATAAAGATCGTTATGTGGCTCACTACTGGGTAGTTCAACAGGCTCTTGAATTGGGTCTACGTATAGTAAGAATTCATATAGCAATTGAATTCACCCAGTCTTGTTGGTTGAAACCATATATTGATTCCAACACTACAAGAAGAGCTGCAGCGACAACAGCATTTGAAAAGGACTTCTATAAATTAATGAACAATGCCATCTTTGGGAAGACCTTGGAGAACAAAAGAAAACACAAAAATGTGAAATTAGTGAGTGATCCTAGGAAATTGGAAAAATTAGTGCAAAAACCAAATTTCGGAACATCCATGATTATAAACGAAAATCTAGTCGCTGTCAGTATGAAGAAAACAACAATAGTCATGGACCGTCCGTTATACATAGGTATGTCGATTTTGGATATAAGTAAAACCCTGATGTATGATTTCCATTATAACAAAATGGTTAAACACTACGGAAGGGAAAACATTGGAGTCGCATACATGGATACGGACGCGTTTATCTACTGGATAAAGACTTTGGACATGTATGAAGACCTAAGGACTTTTCCATACAAAGAAGATTTCGACTTTTCTGACTATCCGAAGAACCATCCAAATTTTAATGAAAAATATAAAAAAGTAATTGGAAAATTCAAAGATGAAGCAAATGGAATGCCTTTAGAAGAAATAGTGGCGCTGATGGCGAAATTGTATTCATTTAAGATGTACCACGAGAACAACACACCGACAGTCAAGAAAGCAAAAGGAGTGAAGACATCTTATTTGAAAAAACACGTAACATTTGACCACTACAAGACTTGTTTGTTTGAAGATACTACGATATCAGCAACATTCAACAATATCCGAAGCTTCAAGCATCAAGTCTACAGTGTCACCGAAATTAAAAAAGCACTGTCAACTCGGGATGATAAAAGACATATTTTGACCGACAAAATCCACACTCTTCCTTTCGGCCATTACTCCTTAAACCCTATCAACTAGTAACCTATTCTTCGTCCTTCTACAACTTCGACCTTAATCCTTTCTCCTTCCGTAAAAAAATGGGGAACACGGCAAGTCCAACGCCGTGTTCCCCATTTTTTTACACAAGTTTGGATGACCTTGACCCATATAAATGATGTGAATATTTAAAACAGCATTCATTGTGATTATACATGTGATACAACAAACATTGAAACCTGCAATATGAAGGACTTGAAGCAACAAATTGTCAACGAACTTCATAAACCTGCAAGAAGAAAGTTTCCACGAAGAAATACGGTGATAAAAGGAATTAATGATTTATATCAAGCGGATTTAATCGAAATGATTCCTTATAGCAAACAAAATAAAGGATATAAATACATATTGACTGTTATTAACTGTTTTTCAAAAATGGCAGATGCTTTACCACTAAAAGATAAAAGTGGCAAAAGTGTTACAAAAGCAATGGAAACAGCTATACAAAGAGACAAACATACTATTAAACATTTACAAACAGATGATGGAAAAGAATATTTTAATAAGGAATTTGCAAATTTAATGAAAAAACACAATATAAACCATTATTCAACCAATTCAGAAGTAAAAGCCTCAATAATCGAAAGATTCAATAGAACTTTAAAAAGTGCAATGTATAAAATGTTTTCCAACAGAGGATTGCACATATGGATTGATATGTTACCAAAACTTATAAACGATTACAATAACAAATTTCATAGGACTATCGGGATGAAACCAAACCAAGTAACTAGTAAAAATGAAAACCTTGTATTGAAACGTATAAAAACGAATACTAAACCAAAAGTTGAAAAACTAAAGCCTAAAAAATTTAATGTGGGTGATAAAGTGCGAATAAGTAAATATAAAGGTGTATTCAGTAAAAGATACCTGCCAAATTGGACCAATGAGGTTTTTACTGTATTCAAAGTACAACCTACAGTACCTGAGACATATATTTTAAAAGATAATAAAGGACAATTGCTTGAAGGAGGGTTTTATGGACATGAAATGTTAAAATCAACAGTAGGCGATGTATATTTAGTTGAAAAGGTGTTGCAACGGAAAAAAGATAAGGTCAAAGTACGATGGTTAGGATTTAATAAGACGGAAGATTCTTGGATACCTAAAAAGGATTTGATATAACGATAGAGAATCATTTTAGGTTGAACCATTACAAAGGATGGAGATAGTACCACAAAAAGAGAGTTTTACTATTAATAATATAGATGAACTCACAGTGGATAATTCAGAATTCAATAGTGGGAAACATGGCAATTTGTTACCAAACACCGTTCGTTGTCTGGTTACCGGACCTTCCAACTGTGGAAAAACTAATGTAGTATTCAATTTGATTACAAACCCTAAAGGATTACGATTTAACAATCTATATGTATTTTCAAAATCACTACAACAACCAAAGTATCAATTATTGGAAAAGATACTGACTAATGTGCCTGAAGTTAAATATTTAAAGTTTAATGCAAGCGAGAGTGTCATGCAGCCACAAGAAGCTAAACCATTCTCCGTGTTTATATTCGACGATGTATCTTGTGAAAACCAAAACACAATAAGGAATTACTTCGCTATGGGTCGACATAACAACATAGATAGCATTTATATTGGCCAAACTTACAGCAAAATACCTAAACAACTCATTAGAGACAATGCAAACATGTTAATTGTATTTAAACAGGACGAAACCAACCTAAAACATATATATTTTGATCATGTAAATGCGGATATGACATTTGAACGATTTAAAGAGTTGTGTGGAAAGGCTTGGGCTGAAAAGTATGGGTTTCTAACAATTATGAAGGAACAACCGCTAAACAATGGTCGATACAGGATAGGATTTGATAAATTTATATTAATACATTAAACGCGGTATAACACATTCATTGTTGTACAACACGTCTTGCTACAAACATGGTTAACCAAGAAAAATTAGTAAAAGAAATAAAATCACTTAGTGATTCTATTCGGGCTAAAAACAGAGCATTGAAACTAGGTATTAGCGAGAGGGAGAAATTCCTTGAATCTACTTTTAAACCTATTACTGAACCCTTGAAACAATTAAACAAAAAATTTGCTAAACCTGTATTGGAAGGAGATGCGATTGCACCTATTACGAAGTTTGAAAGAGAAAATGTAAAATCAGAAGAGTTTAGTGATGAAGACCCGGAATCCTCTACGTATAGTGGTTTTACCGGTGGAGAACCCGAAAGAGAGCTAGAATCACCGGACTATAGTGGAATAAAAGAATTATATGAAGTAAAAGCCAAAAGAGGACATGAAGTTGTATCAACTGCTAGTGAAGAGGAAAAAGAAGAAGAGACAAGGGAAGGTCCGTCAAACATAAGCTTGTTGGGTGAAAACATTCATAACAAAGGACCTTTAGGAAGGAAATACATGGTAAAAATGTTACTCGGAACAATTCCTAATAAGAATTACCATAGTTATGGAGCGAGATTAACAGAAGACGGTTTAATGATAGGTAATAGCCCGTTAAACGTTGACGAACATGATAATATTGTCATTGGTGATCAAAGGTATAAGGGCACAAAAGGATTATTTGAATTATTATTTGAAAATAAGCCTTCAGTATCGGTAGTGAAAGAAAAAGACATGGAAGCATATAAAAATATTTTGGAACAGACAAATGCATATAGGAGAAAGTATTTACCTGACCAGCCTCCTTTTAGATCTAAGTCTTTAAAATATAAAGAATTTGTATCCAAGTTAATACCAACTAGAAGACAAACAATGCCGTTAACACAAAGAAAACCTGTAAAACGAAGATTTATGGCATCCACTTTGGAGGTAAGTGCTCAGGAACGAAGAAAAAGAAGTAAGTCCGTTACGGGTACAGGTTTAATGAAGAAACTATATAACACAAATGTGATTTATTACAATAATATCAATAAATTGGTGGATAGAATGAAACTAATACATGAAGCTAAAGAAGCGGGTCATACTGGATTGGAAAACGAATGGGTGGCTTTAGTGGATGAACTCCGAAACCGTGGGGTAATCTCATAAAAATGCGTTACTCCCTAGAATACTATTCAGTTGCACCATGAGTGTCGACAAGTTCGGACGTTACTCCTCGGATGGGTTATATTATGCCAATAGTTTAAAAAGAAGTGCTGGTTTACCACAAACACCTGATGGAGATTATGATATGAGTAATAAAAGGTTAAAAAACATAAAAGATCCTACGGATGAAAACGATGCAATAAATCTAAAAATATTAAAGGAAAAGATATCGCCAACATTAAGACTACAAAATAACACATATGACGCAGAAGATCATAGAATCATCAACGTTGGTAAACCAAATCAAAACGGTGATGCAATAAACAAAGGTTATTTGTCATCTGAATTAAAAAATACGTTAAAATTCAATGGGAAAACGTATAGTGCTAACAATAAACGTATATCCAACGTAGATGACCCTAAAGATGCAAAAGACAGCGTAAATAGACGCTATTTACATTCTTTGATACCTGAAAAGACAAAAGATGGATTTTCTTTTTATAAATTTGTTATTAATGATATAGACTATCCAAAAACTGAAAACGATGCTGTAAATCTAAAATATATTAAAGATCATTGCATCATACGTGATGTAGGGGTTATAGATTGTTTTAATAATTGTTTAGCAAATGTTAAAGATGGTTCGGCGCCATCAGATGGTGCAACAGTAGGTCAAATGATGGAAACCTTAAAACAAGAAACAACCTCTTTTGTAAAACAAGATCAAGTAGTATCGAAGCAAGGGGATGAATTTGTTCAAGGTAATGAAAAATTTAATTTATTAACATACAAAAATGATGCTTGGGATTGCATGGATAAAAAGTTATCAAATATGGGATGGGGTTATGAAAAACATGATGCAGCTGCTTTATCACAAACCGTACATCTAGATCCAGATAAATATTTTAGATGGTTTACATGTAATAATAGAGTGATAAGAGACTTGGCACAAGGAAGAGAAGCAAATGATGCTGCAACTGTAGGACAGACCATTACAACATCATTAAAGGATAGTAAAGTGTATGATTGTAATAATAAACGTATAACAAACCTTAAAGACCCTGAACATGTAGATAATGCTGTCACTGTTAATTTTCTTGTAAAAGTTTTAGGTAATGCGATATTTGATTTACACAATCATTTCACACCGGAAGTTCTTCGAGGAGGGCCAGGTCATAAAATTTGGGATGAAGCCTCGAGAGGTGGTTGGATTAAACAGGAAATTTTTAAAAAGTACTTTATTCACCCTAATACACAACAGTTTAGATCATGAAATTGGGGTGATATTGATATTTAATAAAAGAACACAATAAACAACTTCATTTATTTCCAACTCGTCATAGAGTTAACACATGAGTTGCACATTGCGATTATAAAAGGACAATAATGACGTTCAAGTACATCAGTCCATATCGAGACACTGCAAGGAAAGGAGGTGGGATCACGGCCACAGCGGTTTCTCTGTTAAGTAAAGCTTTAAAACAAATTCCAGTAGGATCCATAGTAAATAGAGCAATAGACGCATTACCATACGAATTTCATATACCAGGAGGTTATCAGTATTGCGGACCAGGAACTAAATTGAAAAAACGACTGGAAAGAGGCGATCCTGGCATAAACAAGTTAGATCAGGCTTGTAAAGAACACGATATCGCATATTCCACGTTTGCCGATTCAAAAAATAGATCAATAGCTGACAAAAAGCTTGCGGACATAGCTTGGCAACGAGTAAAATCAAGTGACGCTAGCATAGCAGAAAAAGCAGCAGCTTTAGCAGTAACAGCAGGTATGAAGGCTAAAACAGCAGTAGGAGGTGGAAGAAGGAGGAGAAAGAGAGTAAAAAGGAGGTCAACCACAAGAAAACATGGAGGAAATATAAAAAGAAGACGACGATCTACAAGAAAAGGCAGGAAGAAGCCCACCGTGTGGTCAATGGTAAAAAACGGGGCAGGTCTTTACCTAAGACCTTATCGTGCATATTAAATGAAAGAAATCAATTGGTCATACCACATAAAGCATTAACCAATATTGAATTATTTAAATATATTTCCTGTTTAAAAATACCATTTTTTCGCGGTGTGTTTATGAAAGACAGTTTACCAAAGAAAATGTGGCAAAATGAGACTGGAATTGTAAATTTGGATAATACTGAAGGGCCTGGCACCCATTGGGTTTGTTATAAGAAACTAAATAACAATGTATATTATTTTGATAGTTTCGGTAATTTGCCACCACCAAAAGAACTTCAAAATTACTTTAAATCTGCTAAAAACATATATTATAACTATAAAAGAGAACAACCTGATAATACTTCAATATGCGGCCATTTATGTTTGGAATTTCTAGCTAAAAGTATCAGTCACTATTGAGATGTCTTCCTATACGGTATCATTAACAGGAAAATCGTCCACTTTACGAAGTATCCTTTTTCCAGCGTTACGCTTGCAAAAAGGAAGGTTTTGGGAGGCGGCACTATTGGATTTTACAACGTACAACTCTATTCCCAATGTTACGGAAGGTAAAAATGACATATTGCATTATTATAAGGGAAAGGATGCCAGTGGAAAATTTACAGACTTACAAGAGTGCAGGTTACCCACAGGTTCTTATGAAATTGATCATATAAATGAATTTTTGCAAACTAAAATGGGAAAAGACAATATAACATTAAAAGGTAATAATAATACGATGAAAGCTGAAATTACTTCCAAATATTATATAGATTTCACTCAACCAAACTCAATTGGTGATTTATTAGGATTTTCCAACGATGGGCCTGTATTAGAACCAGATGTAACACATTCCGGTAAGAAAACAGTAACAATATTAAAAGTCAATAGTATAGACATAACTTGTAACATTATACAAGGTGCTTACAGGGATGGGGCTAACACCCACATCATACATACTTTTTACCCAAGTGTACCACCTGGATTTAAAATTGTTGAAAAGCCACAAAACCTGGTATATCTACCGTTGAACACCACTTTCATTTCAGACATCGTGTTGAGCGTATTGGATCAAGACGGTAACTTGGTAGACTTCAGAGAAGAGCCTATTACGATTAGATTACATTTAAAATCGACACTTTAATACAAAACCATGGGTTTAACATTTAAAAGCGAACAACCTACGGGAAACCGCATTAGTAGCTCTTCAGCTGTGGAGGAGTTAACACGCGAGAACATTCGTTTCTTAGAGAGAATTGGATTAAAATTAACCGAGTATGGATATACTGGATATAGCGCAGGGTCCAACATTCGACGAAACCCTATGGGAAAAAGAATATCACACCCACAACCCTTACACTTCATCGAAATTAAACAATAACGATGAAATTCGTATTCCCATACAAAATCAAGACATTTACACACTACCATGTGAAAGTTACTTGTATATTGAAGGACAAGTTACTAAAAAGGACGGTACTACTGTTGGTACAACAGTTCCATTTATAAATAATCCTATGGCTTTCCTATTTGATGAAATTAGATATGAAATATCAGGTGTAACAGTTGATTCCACTAAAAAAGTAGGTATTACGACAACTTTAAAAGGATTAACATCTATAACACCCAATGAAACCAATTTACTTAAACCTGCCGGATGGGTATTACCTACGATTGACACGATCACTCCAAATCCAAATGGATATTTTGATTTTCATATTCCATGACGTTTGCTGCTTGGTTTTGCTGAAGATTATAGGAAAATAATATTAAACGTTAAACAAGAATTAGTTTTGTTGAGATCTTCTAACGATAAAGACATTATTAAAGCTGCAGATGCTACTACAGATGCGACTTTAGAATGGAAATTAAAATTAGACAAAATTGTATGGAGAGTTCCACATGTTAAATTGGCTGACGAGCATAGAATGCTACTTTTAAGAAAATTAAAAGCCGATCGTGATATTGTTATTCCATTTAGAAGTTGGGAATTTCATGAGCATCCCAGTTTACCTACTACGGATCGACACACTTGGACTGTTAAAACATCGAATTATGTAGAACGAGCCAGGTATATTATATTTGGTTTACAAACAGGTAGAAGAGACGCCATTACTAAACATGCAGGACAATTTGATCATTGTAACTTGAAAAATATTAAAGTTTATTTAAATTCACAATTCTTTCCATACGACAATTTAAATGTGTCATTCACTAAGAAGAAATACAGTATATTGTACGATATGTACGCGAGATTCCAAAGTTCATATTACGGTAAAACAAATACACCTTTATTATCACCTGACAAATATTTCGATGCCTACCCAATAGTTGTAATCGATTGTTCTAAACAAAATGAATCAGTAAAGTCATCAAGTGTGGATATAAAAATAGAAATGGAATTCAACGATGCTATACCGGCTAATACAACTGCATACTGTTTAATTCTACATGATAAAATCGTAACATACACACCTTTAACTGGAATTGTTAAAAATGTATTGTAAGAACCGGTTTTGTTTCATTCCGCGAGTATAAAAGCAGAGCGTACAGACCGCTCCTCATCAGTTTGTTGCCTACTGTTGTATGGGTAGCATCGTATTCAATATGGCTTCTCCTAGTGGTACACCTGAAAATGTGGTAGATATTGAGAAGGAGATAAATGAGTTTTTAGATCCTCAAGGTCACCAGGAAGGAGGTGAACAAAACGTTTGCGGACAACTTCACGCCAGTAATAATGTTGAAGAAAAAGGTAAAAGAAGAAAGACTATACAAAAGAGAAAAAGGGATATTGAAGATAATATTTCTCCAAACATATTGAGTGAGGTATTTTTGCGAATATTTTACCCAATCTCTTCCAGTTTGGATAAAAGTGTTTTAATCGGTGTTATGAAATCTACAGATTATTCCCCTACTGTAATTTTAACTCATGGACCCAAAATGATTTTGTTTACGGACAGTGCTTGGGAATCGTTTATGAAACATTTGCATCTACTAGAATGCTATTTAAGTAGTAACATGTTTGGAAGAAAGACAAGAGTAGGACTTTTGGATTCAAATGTGGAAATTGATATTATTAAACAACGTGGTGATCATCAGCTACGGTTTAGAGACACAACAAGACATGATAACAAAATTCAACTTAATCGAGAGGAGTTTTTCATTTTAACTTGTGCTACTGAACCTATAACAAGATACTTGAGACAACTGGTGTTTTCAAGTTCGATTATTAAAGATTATTTGGAAGACACTTTGGACAAACAACCGGACGCACCTATATTATACGGACCTGTAGATACTTCTATATTTAATAGAGTTCCTCATGAAGTACAGATGTGGAGACAATTGGAAAAGTACGCTCAACTACATAAGAAATCAGTAAAACAGGAAGAAGAGGAAGATGGAGGAGAAGAGTCAAGTGTTAGTGATGAAAATGAAAACAAGGAAAATATAAAGATGGAAACTTAAATAACAATGGTTAGTTTTTAAAACAATAACCAAAATTTTGTGGGGTTAGGCCTATTGGGGACGGTGCCCACGTTAAATATACACCAACGCGCCAACAACTGTACGGCCGGGTATAAAAGTAGTACCTACCGTGGTGTGGAAATCAGTTGACCTCCTGACTTCGTAATGAGCAGACGTGTGACCTTCAAAATGGACAAGGGAGAAGAACAACAAGTAAAGTCCAAGCCTGGTATTATTGAGTTTCAAGCGTTTCGTGGTAATGATGATAGATTCATTATAAAAGAACTTGTGTTTTTGGACATGAATACAAGTGTTCCTTATTCGTTTTTATTTAAACCACCATGTTCTTATTCGTCTTTAACTAGTAAAGCCGCTACTACCAACAGATGGATTTCAAAACACTTCCATCATATCGATTGGTATGATGGTTTTACAAGTTACACGGACTTGTATCACATTATGCATCACTTTTCAGACAAGTTTACCAATATTTACACAAAGGGGCTGGAAAAGAAAAGATGGATCGAAGGATTTACTCATGTTCCGGTTAATGATGTGGAATTGGATAAGAATTATCAATACATGCTGGAAACCATATGTATTTGTACAAAAAGCCCAGAACATGATAAAGATAGACATTGCGCTTTGAAAAATGCCTATAAACTCGCCTCTTACCTTCAAAATGGAGAAGTGGGGAGTGGTGGGGGTAACGGAGAGTATATAAGTGGGGAGCAGACAGGGACCTGGCATGAGTATTACTCGAGATTCCGAGACGACAACATCTCCGAGCAAGAAGACGATCTGTAACCTGACCATGGCATCTCACCAGTTCCTTCAGACTTTGGTCGAGCAGTTCAATGCTCACTCCAAGTCAACAATATTACCTGTAAAGAAGTGCTCGGAACTAAAAGACGAGAAGCACTACATAATCCATGCTATGAAGAAGATGGAGACTACAGTTGGGGAGGCCATCTGCTGCAGTCTCAGCGAGGCGCCGTTTACTCCGGGGGATGAACCAAAGTTCCAGGTGTACCTGCCCAAGAGATTCGTCCATCTTCTACAAAACGAGGATCTTCGCTCTATTCAACCCGGGTGTCTATACCTGGTGTCGCACGGCTGCACGGGTAGCAATTCTACAGAGTTGACCATCCACATCGCTGACAAGCAGCAGTGTTAGATTTAAGTTTTAATGTTGTACATATGTTGTTGTTGTAATGTTTTATAAATAAACGAATCATAAAAGACAAAAAAAAAAATAAAAAAACAAAAAATGCAACATATCAATATGTGACAAACTTCACGTATTGATATGTTGCATTTTTTTTAAACTTCGCGGGTGACCTTGACCTTTGACCTTTGCATTTCACAACTACCCCCACTACCGTAATTACCCCCACTACCGCACTAGGATTCAAACCTGCTTGGATGCGAAAAACGGTCATTCTGTTGCCAACTAGCAAACGATGAGCACCTTGTACGAGCTTTGCTTACAACGAGTTATAACTGACGCATCTTTATTCCAGACGGCTTTACGAGATAATATCCCTATAACAGTAAAACAGGATATCGAAGAGTACAAGAAAGATAATAGAGGGTATTCGGGATACTCCTGGTATAGGTTCCAAGACGGGGAAAAGTTTTGTAGGCCTTGTGGCAATGCTGCCGTCAGAGACCTTCGACGGTTCGTACAGGAAGGTGGTAGAAAACAGTTTGGATTTCTAGCACCAATGTTTAGATTTGAAAACTACAAGGACACCTGTGCTATTTGTTCCATCCCTTTGTATCAATGGAAAAAGTTTAGAAGTGTTTAATTGCATCTTCCATACCCCCACCACCATTACCCCCACCACTTTTCCATGTACCTCCAAACGCTGTGCCTCGGCTTCATTTCTACTCCAGCAGCCAACCTAGCAACATCAGGATGTCTCTCAACGTCAGTTGCGCAAGTTACGAGGAGGTGAGCATTAAGACTCAGCAGGAGCTAAACGACTTATACAAGGAGTTGCAGCTGATGGTGGCACGAGGCTACCGTATAAATGTGCAAGTTTACGCTTGCAATATACGGAACACCCGGCAGTCAAAGGAAGAGCCTGGACACTCCTCAACGGCTTCCTCACCAGCATCCATGAAGACCGAGCCAGACAACTTGGACTACTTCAGCTGACTAGCAGTTGTATTTCTTGTCCTAACCATTGTAGAATATGTATATTTTTTCATTATATTAAAGAAGTAAAAGAGCAAAAACACCTATCTTGTTACTTACATATAAGCTCAGTAACAAGATAGGTTTTTTTAAAACACAATTTGGATGACCTTGAAACTTCCCCCTCCACTGCTTTGTTACCCCCACCACTTGACTATTGGTGTACATGGCACATCGCAATTGGAAGCCTCATTCCATCTTCAACAGCCACATCGACAACATCAACAATGGCAAACCTACCGACAGATGAAAGATGTCCTCACGCATGTTGTGACTTCGTCCACGAGTTGGAGAAGAGGATGCAGGAGAGGGCGATAAGAAGAAAGCAGATCCACTCAGAAAATATCATGATAGTCAACGGCTATCTTTTATTGTTCGGCCTTATTATGGTTGTACTTTTCATACTGTATGGCATAGTCACATGTGTCGGCAAGGTTGCAGAAGAAAACGCTCGCCACCATCAATTGGAAAGTTTCAATGTTACTTTGTAGGTTTTCCTTTTTTTTAAAACTTCGTTTGGATGACCTTGAAAATACCCCCACTACTCCACCACACCCCCCACCACTTCACCATGTTCCTGCATGAGCATCACATCAACCGTCATTCCTTGTCCGACAAGCAACCATGGCAGACAACAACACCATCAGCCAAGCTGACTCCACTACTGATGTCGGTACAAGTACGGGTTGGACACTGTCGATCGATAGTGTACACTATTTGGAAACAATTTGAGAACGGATGAAGGAAATACTGCGGGACAACCCTGGAATCATAATACAAATGAATTTAAATTATGATTGGTCCCAAGTCAGAATGCAAGGGGACGATAACAACGGTCAACAATCTCCACAATATTCGCCCATGTCCCCGATCTACCCTTACGGCGAGTCTGACGTCGATGAAGATGAGGCTAATGAGGATGTGGGGGACAACGAGGCTGAAGAGGAGTAACCTTCATTCCTTTTTTTTTTAAACCCAAATTGGATGACCTTGAGAATTCCCCCTCCACTATTTCCTTTTTTTTTAAAACCCAAATTAAATGACCTTGAAAATACCCCCTCCACATACTTTTGGTTTACCCCTCTACTTTTCAATACTGTTACCACAGTCTGTAGCTCACATCATTCCTTGCTTAGCTATCATGGCGGACAGCACTCTTTCTCGAGTTGACTCCACTACGGATGAAGAATGGCCATTTTCCTGGAATGTTCATCTGCAAGACTCGGCAGAAGTGGATATGTTGCATGAGAAATTGGTGTATGTATTAAACGAAAACCCCAACATTGAATGTAGAATGACTATGGATTTCGATGCGACAGGGGTCCACACTCAACCTTCTACTTCCAGCCAGCCTGAACCTCAGCTACAGCCGAAGAACTTTACACATCTTTACACTCCAATACGGCCGGAGGATGTGGTTATCAGCGAGGCAGACTCTACTACAAGTTATATTGAACCAACGAATTGGAAGCTTGTTGTTGACACCTTACACAAGGTCGACTTAGTATGTGACAAATTAAAGGAATTGATGATGCAAGATCCTGGTCTTCGTTTTAAAATTGATTTGTTTTTCATCTGGGGAGCACCTGCACGGGGCTCTTCGTCTGACAGCTCTCTAAGTACAACGGATGAGGAGGAGGAGGACGACTAGTTATCTTTTTTAAAACTCCATTTGGATGGCCTTGACCTTTCCCCCTCCACTGAGTTTATTTAAGGTGCACTCTCAATGACTGCAGCATCATTTCATCGCACACCTTCACCACAGCAACATGGAGAGTCAACTCAACTACTGTTGCGAACGGAAATGTTTTTCATGGCCGAATGACATTGATGTTGCGGATGGCCTGGCGTGTAGAAAATGTGAAGCTTTTGGTCAATGCATGTGTAAGTGCAAGTCTTGGAAGAAGCCGAAACCGGAGTTGAAGACATTCCATGTGTACCAGATGAGAGGGCATAAGTACACTTGTTGCCCTGAACGTTGCATTGAATTCACATTAAAACAGCTAACTGGCTGCAAATTGTGCAACAATCATTTTGCAGGTTTTTGCAAACATTATTTAGGAGCCTGTCAGTACAGATCAACTTGGCATACAGAAGCACTCACTATCAATGAAATCGCTATAGATACACAAGAGTAGTCTTTCTACTCTTTTCTTTTTTAAAACTCCATTTGGATGACCTTGACCTTTCCCCCTCCACCCACCTTAGTTTATATAAACCCCATTCCCACTGACCACAGCATCACTTCATCGTGCTCCCTCGTCAAAGCAACATCAGCTATGGAAAGTAAGCGCATCTCATGTTGCGAGCATAGGTGTTTGGAGATACAAGACGTCACATATTGTGCAAAGAAGCGTTGGGAGGAAGAGACGGGGACAACCTATTGCTGTGAGGATAAGTGTTTCCTCTTACCAAAGTGGCAAGTGGATGGGCTGGCCTGCCGGCAATGTGAATGCTTCGGATGTTGCAGGTGTAGATGCAAGAACCAACAGCTGCCACCACCGGTACTACAAACTTTCAAAATCTACAAATCCAAATACTTTTATACTTGTTGTCCGCAGCGGTGTATTAAATTTCACTTCTCCAATCTTACCAATTGTCGGAAGTGCTACGGACAACCTGATGGGTGGTGCACCTGTTTTCTGGACTCCTGCCGCTACAGATCGGATTGGTTTACAGATCCGTTGGAAATTGATGAGGTCGCCCAGGAAGCACAAGAGTAGTCTTTCTACTCTTCAACTTTTTTAAAACTCCATTTGGATGACCTTGAAATTTCCCCCTCCACTTCCCCATATACCTGAGTACACAGAGCCTGACAGTCAGTCACTCGGTGGCTGTCGTGGGGTGCGCATCGGTGTCGGCGCTCCGTTGTTAAGTTTTCAAGGTCACAGTAATATGAAATTGGGGGTGTTGTGCTAGTTCAAGGTCACCTGAGGGATTACCGATTGCCCATTTAGGCAGAGTCATGTCAGAAACTCGAGTTTAACTTGGCACTTTTGCCGTTTCTCGTCGAAAATTCGCTCCAAGTGGTCAAGGTCACGGGGACTCTGACTGAAACTCGGAGCGTAGTGCGAGAAACGGCAAAAGTGCCAAAAAATTTTAAGTTTCTGCGTAACCTTGACCTTAGTGGCGTCGGTGACGTCGTTTTGATGACGTACGGGGTGATGACGTCATCAGCACGTCATTTCTGTGACGTCATGGGTGTGACGTCATCGAAATGACGTCATTGGTGATGACGTCATCGATTGCGTCATCGATGACGTCATCGATGACGTCATCGATGACGTCATCGGTGAGGTCATTGACCTCGATGACGTCATCCCTCAGGTGACCTTGAACTGGGCCAGCATCCTCAATTTTGCACTACTAGTATAGTAGGCCTATATTAATAGAGCTATTACCGCAGATAGTATACCGATATTTGAGTCTAATGTTTTATAAACAAAATGTCTTTGCGGTCCAAGAAATGTTAGTGCGGAGATTGTGGAATTTTATTTTTTTTACTATGTTATAAGTTAATAAACAGTTAAACGTCATTTGTACATAATGTAGCAATACATACAGTGTAATACATCACACTGAAAATAAAACTATTATTTAATTACCATGTTAAATATATTGTAAATAAAATATTGGATTATTACGCAGGGAAAAAGGAACTAAAATATTTGAATTAGGTTATTTATTTATAAATTAGGTTTGCATAATTTGTTTAAATTAAAAAATCCATCATATCGAAAATGAGCACTAAGTAAATAAAAGTATGAAAATTCTAAACCTTTTAGATTATTTGATGTAAATAAATTATATTATGTATAATAACCTCGTCGTCAAAAATACCAAATTCTGACGTGGTCAAGCTGGCATTTCTTTGGCCGTCATGACATTTTACTGAATAACAATTGACCGGAATGTACACTAACTGCGGGAAAAACTCTATTAACCTATACCAACTATATATTAACCTCTGGAATTGTAAAAAATGCGAAATTCCGACATGGCAGTGCTGGAATTTTTTTACCACCATGACATTAATTTTATTTCATAACATTTTACCGGAATGTATACTAACTGCGGGAATAGCTATATTAACCTATACTAACTGTATATTAACCTCTGGTATGGTTGAAAATGCCGATTCCCGACATGACTGGGCTGGCATGTCTTTGGCCCGCCATTACATTTTATTTAATAACATTTGACCAGAATGTATAGGCCTACTAACTGCGGGAATGGCTCTATTAACATATACTAACTGTATATTAACCCCTGGAATTGTCAAAAATGCCGATTCCCGACATGGCCAGGCTGGCATGTCCCTGGCCCGCCATTACATTTTATTGAATAACATATGACCGTAATGTATACCAACCGCAAGAATAGCTCTATTAACCAATACTAACTGTATATTAACCTCTGGCATTGTCGAAAATGCGAAACTCCGACATGGCCGGGCTGGCATTTCTTTGACCACCATGACATTTTATATCATAACATTTTACCGGAATGTATACTAACTGTGGGAATGGCTCTATTAATCTATACTAACTGTATATTAACCTCTGGCATCGTAAAAAATTCCGATTTCTGACATGGCCAGGCTGGCATGTCTCTGGCCCGCCATTACATTTTATTGAATAACATTTGACCGGAATGTATACTAACCGCAGGAATAGCTCTATTAACCTTTACTAACTGTATACTAACCTCTGGTATGGTTAAAAGTGCCGATTTCCGACATGGCCGGGCGAGGGACATGGAGCTGATGCCGGGGGGGGGGGGGGGGGGGGGAGAAGTGATACAGCATAAGCAATGTGTTCCAGGCTTGAAAAAGGTACTTTTTTACATACAAACATAAATAAAAACAAATATTTTCTTCCATCGTTAACAGTTTTTAAATTGTTAATTATTGTAATTAAAACTGGTTCCGATCACACTGATTATGTAAATAATTTTATTTAGGCCTACATGTAATGAAAAAACCTAACCCCTCATGCCAGATTTTAACTTATATCCGAAATAACAGATTTAAAAAAAAAATAAATAAAATACATATATATCTAATTCTTTACATATTTTAATATACCATACAAACTTGTAAATAAAATACTGTTGGTGATTTTACTGCAATTAATCTCCTTATCGTGGTAATGTGTTCAAGTTAAAAATGTCCACATGTTTTGTACGCAATTTTTGGAGCGTAGAACATTCTAATGCAAATCCAAAATAACTTTTTATACAGTTAAAAGTAACGAAAAAAAATCATTGCTTTAAAACTTATTTTAAAATTTCAATTGTTTAAGTAGAATAAAAAAATATGAACATTTTTCTTTCGTACTTGTAAAAAAGTCTTCCGAGTTCAAAACTACCAGATTTTTTAATAACTTGTTTTACAAAGTTTGTTTGGGCTTATTTTTCAGCTTCTTTTTTTCTTTTATTTTCTTAAAACGCACTGTTTATTGAATCAAACTAAAATACTAGTTCAACATAAATATCACATATTAGGAAAGCTGATGCAAAGTTTACGTTCTAGTTCAAAGTGGGGTTTTGATACAATTTTGCTGTTCCTTGACGGAAATCAGCCACTGAATCGCTTCGTTTTTCGCCGGAAGTCGAGTGGTTGGGTTTTCCGGCTTTTCCGCCCCGACACAGAGGCATGCGACCTACTTAACTTCCTTTCATTCATTACACATACTGAGTTTAGTGTTCAATATAACATAACAAAATTTAGGAGTTTTTTTATGAAATGGCCTCTAAGAGGAAGGGGTTTCATAAGGAATATGTAAAATAAAACTGTTTAAAAAAACAAATTACAATAAAATTCCTTGATATGAATGCATTTTATTAAAACATGATGAATGATTTATATTAAAACGAATCATCTGATTTCCTAAAAGTTACACTTCTGACTGTAAATCTTCCAAACAGCGCCGTATAACTTTATGGCTTGGATCACATCTCCATTATACTGGGGATATGACTTATGAACGGGGTCATCATTATAAACATTACAGAAGGCTGCTGTACATCAGTAACTTTCAAAAGGTGTAGATAAAAAAGATATATTATACAGTATTTTATTTATGTCAAAGACATAAAGCAACATGTATACAGGGTTAGGCAAAAGTCTGGATACCCCCAGTTAACTTTTTAACGCGTTGCAGTAGGAAAACCAAACTCGGCACATGTTTACAACATCAAAAACTGCACTTTTTCATCAACTACACAACTTTGCCCCTGCCCCCAAAATGGGGTATTTTGGGGGCAGCCCCAAATTTTCAAATGTAAACCCCTATCGAGTGACCCCTCATTTTAAACGGTTTATCAAGAGAAATTAAATGGCGCAAACCGGAGGTCGATATCTCACCCCTAACCAAAATGGCAGCCATTTCAAAATTTGACATGGGCAAGCAAGTATAAGTATGGACACCCCCAATTAATTTTTTAACACGTTGCAGTAGGAAAACCAAACTCGGCACATGTTTACAACATCAATAACTGCACTTTTTCATCAACTACACAACTTTGCCCCTGCCCCCAAAATGGGGTATTTTGGGGGCAGCCCCAAATTTTCAAATGTAAACCCCTATTGAGTGACCCCTCATTTTAAACGGTTTATCAAGAGAAATTGAATGGCACAAACCGGATGTCGATATCTCATCTCTAACCAAAATGGCAGCCATTTTAAAATTCGAGAAAGGTAAATTGACTTTACATTAAATCAGAAAATAGCTTTTTTAGAATCGAGAATATCTGGAATTATTTTAGAATTGAACCTACTAGTTCATTTCTGCTATTAGGTTCAATTATAAAATAATTCAAGAAATTATAAATTCCAAAAAGCTATTTTCCGATTTAATTTTAACAAATGTAAATTTACCCTTCTCGAATTTTAAAATGGCTGCCATTTTGGTTAGAGATGAGATATCGACATCCGATTTGTGCCATTCAATTTCTCTTGATAAACCGTTTAAAATGAGGGGTCACTCGATAGGGGTTTACATTTGAAAATTTGGGGCTGCCCCCAAAATACCCCATTTTGGGGGCAGGGGCAAAGTTGTGTAGTTGATGAAAAAGTGCAGTTTTTGATGTTGTAAACATGTGCCGAGTTTGGTTTTCCTACTGCAACGCGTTAAAAAGTTAACTGGGGGTATCCAGACTTTTGCCTAACCCTGTATGTGATTCACATGTATAATATTTATATTTGCTATTTTATATTTTGTCTTTTGTACGTTTACAAGATATCTCTGTATATAGCCTATTTTGATATTTTTCTAATTCAATATTATGAAACATGTTATTGATTTGATATATAGATGATTAGTGTGAGTGTTAAAAAATTAATTAAAAATAAAACTATTATTAATAAAAAATAAAAAATACAAAATGTTTGACATTCATATACATGTAATCAAACACTTAATATATTCTTGTTTAGATTTTTTAAATCTGATGTAAATAGATTTAACAATAAGATACATTCTTAAACATGACTACAGTATTGAGAATTTGCTGAGTAAGCAGGTCTGCTGCAACAGGGTTCATTATTTGTTCCAGACCATCCACCCAAACTGGCATATCCCTCGACGTGACTCAATCCACTACGTAGGATTTATATCCTGTATGTGTCCAGATTATATCACGTCCACCGTAGGCTTGTATTTAGTGTTTGGTATTTAGCTGGGTAGCTGAGTGGTTAAAGAGCTCGCCTTTGAAACTGAAGGTTGCCGGTTCGATCCTGAGAAAAGTTAGTGCTTTTTGATGGTTCGATATTTATCCAGCTGCCTTTGGTCATTGGGCTATTAATTAATGATCCTGACAAATGAAACAGCTGATATTTGTCAGTAACAAAGCTACACCTCATCTGATCCATTACAATCATCACATTCACCCCTTCAGTCATACTCACCTTAAAATACGCACCACAGAGTGCATCGGTGTTTCAAATAAAATATCCAAAAAAATATGTGCCTTTCCTTCCTCCCTTATGAAATTTCAATTAAAAATTACAAATTACAAATTACAAATCAACAGTATTAATTCATTGAAATCCAGAAAACTGTCATCTAGTGCATAAAATAAAATAAAATAGTCAGGTGTTAAGAATATTGTTACTCATATTAGCAAAACTAAAAAGCACAGTTTTCAATATTTGCTAGTTTATAATACGCTCTGTTAAAAATTATTAAAACAATAATTGATTTATACAAATATTGTATAAATTGCAATATATATATCTCGTATGGCTCATTTACCCAGCCATCAATGTTTAAGAATAAGAAAATAAATACATCGTCTATGTCCTGTCTAACGTACGTCGCCTCTCCATAGACCCTGTGACCTATTTCTTCCACAAGCTTTTATCCTGGGATGCTGCCCCTCGCACTGTTTTCTAAGTCTTCTGCATGTGTTTCTTGCAGTGCGAGGACATCGACCTCATTTTCCAGCAGCACCTTTCTGAGGTAGTCACTTTTAAATTTGCTCAGAGCCTCTTGACAAACATTTAAAACTCATCCTATATTTCTAAATTGGCCCTGGAAAGGGTTGTTTGAATTTGTCTGGCAGCTGGCATAGCTGAGAGATCACGTGCGTGATAGTTCAGCTGCCAAAGTTGCTGGTCGTTTAGCAAAGCCCGGGGTATACGTTCAGCTTTAATGGAATGCTGCGGACACAAACAACATCACCCCCCCCCCCATAAATTGCATTGAAAATATATTTTTGCTTGGTATTTTTAATGACAACCTTGTCAAATCGGTAAGCCACAATTCTGATAACAAATTATTTTAATTATATAAAATATTGTATGTTAAAAAACATATTTAATACATGTAAAAAATGATTTTATTAAAACTTTTCATCTATTTACTAAATATCAATTACCAATTTGAAAAAAATAAACAAAATTTATAATTTAAATTTAAGATAATAATAAAAATGTAGTTCAATTAAACCATAAACAGACAATTTTTACTTTACGATATGTTTCCCACTGAAAACCCCATTCTAGTGTTAGAACAGAACAATGTCCGTTATAAAAGTGATGAATTAAATTGCAACACAAACGGATGGTTTAAAACCAAATTAATATTACATGATACAAAATTGCTTACATTGGGTTTTACAATACATTGACGGTAACCAGTTTATTTGTTACAGTCAGTATTATTCGTTTTTCTCTGGATGAAGTTGGAAATGTATTTTGATGTTTTTGTTATATTAAAACGTCACCAATTACTCATTTTACAATATTTATTTTTATGATTGAGAAACAAAAATTGACAATAAACTGGTTTTATAGAATATTCTGGTATTGGAATATTTTATAGATTTATACAACGATGAAAGAAAATCGTCTGTCACTTTCAGCTGTAATAGAATAGATGACATCTTTCACTTTGTGAAGAATCTAACGCCTCGTTACTGGCAAGTTAACACAGACTAGAACAACAGATTAAATGCACAAATTAGTACAGTACGTGACAAACTGTGTCAGGAATCCTGGTGCAATATCTAAAAATACAAGTCACATATCCATATATATTTTATACGCGTTGTATTATTGCGCAAAAAATTTCTACTACAACTTTTCAATAAAGTTGAATGATTTTCGTGTCACCGGATGGATTAAAATTTGTAGTTTTTTTTAATAAAGTAAATTTTATGATAAGTTTCAATTTAAATATAAATGTAACGATTGGTAAAGGGATCAATTGATTTTGAAGTTTTACAACTGTAAAGAGTAAACACATCAAGATTTACTCCAGCGAGATCACCTATCAAGTCAAATAAAAGAGGTTATGTTACACTTTGTAGATTACATCGTTTAACGAACTGCATTAAAAGAACGAAAAGAGTAAAATTGTATGTATACATTTTACTGTTTTAAATATCCAAACTAAATTGCTCTATATCAAGCAAGAAGTATATACTAGTCATTTCTTATACAATCTATTTTAAGTCTATCAGAAGAAATATGTTAAGCTATCTAACTTTCGTATAAACATTATGACAATTCAATAGTTGGTCCAATAATAGCTGACCACTGCCACCGCAGACCAGACTACGCAAGTGGCTCGCTTATACAACCAGACCAGGTTATAGTCCTTATCATTAACCAGCAGGCTGACTCTTACAGCTGTTCAACACGGGAGACCTATTCTGTATGGTCATTGACATCCCCTTTAAGCCTTCGATAGTCCAGATGAAGTCGAAGAGACGGCCTATATTAAGCCAACACATAGTGGTTACAGAAAACAAATATTGTTTTGATATAATTATAGGAAATGGCCTATACAATCGTTAGGCGTGAGGGGGAGGGGGGACAAATAAAAATAATTATATCACCTGAACCGTCCATAATAATGTACATACAATTATTTTCTGTGACAATGAAAAACATATTTATGTTGCTATATATGTTGCTATATATAGATATATATTTTTAAAAAAATTTATTTTCACTCAAAGTAATTGGAGAAAAGTAACGGAATACGGGTATAAGTAGAAAGTACACTTGATCTTTAATTACTTTTTACGAAAAAGTACTGGGTTGTGTGAAGCGTATTAATTTAATGAAGCAACTTTGCACCAAGCGCAGCGTTTTACTGCAATAATCTAGCAACACTGTGGGTGGTAGTGTGGTTTAATTACATAAAATTCCTAGAAACTATTTAGTATTTGTGGGTTTAGAGTGAAGGATTGCACTTGATAGATCAACCAAGTGAGGAAAAAATAAATCTTTTTTAATTAGTGTTGATAATAGAAAGATATTAGAAAGCTGTTGAGCTATGGTAATTACCGGCTATCCAAATTCAAACACAAAAAAATCTTTTTTTTGTCATTCATAAACACTTTTAATGTATGTGCTATTGTTATAAAATATCCTCTAAAATGCCACATGTTTTAAGTTTCTCCTTTCAAAAGTTAGTCATAGTAATCATAAGTAAACAATTTATATGGAATATTTAAATTTTTATAATGCCAGACTTTAGGAACTTGTTGGAACAAGCTGCTAAAGTTAAAATAGCTTTGAAGCGACGTACGCTCCTTTTGAATTTGTCGGGGCAGAAAACACGGGGAAAATCATTTCCACACTTCGATCCCAATAATACTGAAGCCGAAATGACGAGTGGAGAGCTGACATAAAACACCTTCACTGCTCTTAGCGGAGGCAAGCTTTACAGAGCATTATATTACTGCATATTATTTGTTGTAATATTTATTTTATTTTATTTTACTTAAGAGTCTGCAGCACCAGCCGACTTGAATGTTTAATGTAAGTTATATTTGTTGGTAGAGAGTATTTTTGTGTACGGAGTTAGTTACACAAATTTATTTTACATTCGTTTATTATAGTTTCACATAATAAACTGACGTATAAAACAAATTAAATAAAAGTTTTTTTTTAATCGATACAAGGCAATATGGTCCATCAAATTATTTAATTTTGGGAAATATACTTAGGAACAAAATTAGCTGTTATGTTTTTTCGGGTATTCTCCATTCTGCTTGAAAGAAAATATATAGTTATTTAGTTAGGTATATAAATAAAATAATATCATAAATTTAATACATATCAAGTTTTCCATCGATTATCAAGTTGTGCCCAATGATTCTGGCTTAGCCCTAACTGTTTTTCATGCATTAACGTCCTCAAAATTACATTTGCGAATGTCTCTTTATTCTGACAGTTTTAATTGACGATTTAATATTAAATTACATTTTATTTTTTTACTTATTACTCAAAATAGACAAGAAATATCAAATAAGACTTTACTTGAGTTTCTTTAATACATATATTATAAACATCATTTTTACTTAATATTTAATTTTTTGTTTTTTGTTTTTTGTTAGCAATATAAAAAAACAACATTTTGTTGTTTTTTTTTATATTGCTAGAAAATACCGTATGCAGAGTATTAAAGGTGATCAACCTCAACTTTTTTACAGGTTTGGATCACTTTTCCAACATTTACGAGTTTTTGCCACCAATAAGATTACTTTAAATTTTATTAGAATTTTTTCTTGCTATTTAAAAATGTAAGCAGTTTTAAAAACACTTAATGAGTTTTAATAAAAATGTATGGAATAAAATAATAATCTCTATATTTGAACGATAAAGTTTTAATATTCAAAATGTAGTATTTTGGCTATTTTAAAATTTATCTTAAATAATGTTATTTTACTTGTATTGAAGGATGCTTATTAAAAAAAATCCAGAGAAGACGGTTATCATCCAATAATATTGACTAAAACGTTTACATAAAGCGTATTATGGCACAACCAATTGGGTGTCTCATCCAGGAAAATCTGCCGTTGACAATTACCATAATAGAATTGACAAAATAGATTCTAAAACCCTATACTATAATAGTGTGAGGAGTGTCTGTGGAGTAGTATTTTCATCGATATCTAAATATAACGGGTAGAATTTTCTTAAACTTTGCATTTGAGAGTGTTTTGGTCTTAAAAAAAAGTTTAGAAACAGTGTAAACCCCAAAGAAAATTATTTTTTGTCTATTTAAAATTTGTAATGTTTGATATTGGCCTTATGGGTTAGCATCAAGAACCAATGACGAAAAAGGTAAAAAAAAGATTGCCATTTTTAAGCATAGATTTTGAGACAGTGTCACCTGTGAAAGGGTACAGTTGGCGTAAACTTCAACGCCTGATAATCATGATACTGATACTATAAAATGGGAATTGAAACCTACGAGCAATTCCGTACTCTGAATAACGAAGAAAAGTGTTAAACAATATTCTTACAGTATTTAGTTTCTATTTAATACAAATACCATCGACATGTGATTTATAGAGAAAGTAAAATATGATTATATAATTTTAATCTATATCCCCTCAACATTGAATTCACTAATAAAGTAGTAAAAATAAAACAAAGGAAAAGTTTATTCATTTATTTTTATAGACACTCATAAAATAAGGTTTTTACATCAATATGCAAATAGAATCTTTGTCGTGAGGATCTTGTTTCAAAGTGATTAAAAACATTACCCTTTCAATTATCAAGTTTAGGCATCGGTAACGATCCAATTATTCAAAGTTAGCCTCAGCAGTGGGGTGCAGGGTCTGTCGGAAATTAACAATTGTTTGAACCACCCAACTCGGTAATTCATATTTGTACAATACAAATGTGTGTTTAATTGCAAAAAATCCTTTTAACCCAAGAACAAATTGTTTTAGTCTAAAAAAGAGTTTGATAATTTCAGTTTTTAACGTTGGTCTTAGCATTCGGTTGCAATTTTGTAACGAAATAACAACAAAATGTACACGAAAAAACTGTTAACTGTGTAAGATCTAACTTCCTTTGTAAACTGTGTAAAGGATTCTGATTGCATTCAGTAACTTTTATATATCAATGGCACTATCGTCAAGGCTTGATACGTTTGACTAATTCCTAATATCGTTCTTCTTGGGAAATTAAATTTCATATGATTTTTTATATTTCCAACAGGCGCAGCATTCGCTCCCCAGTTTATATTAATAACTAGCAAACAGCCCGTCAAAAGTGACGGGTAATTTTTATGATGATTATTCATGAATATGATGATTTATAAGTCTGAATGGTCACAAAATTTATGAAACATAATTCATAGCATAATACATAGCTGAATTCCTGTTAATCAATAAACACAATAATTTACTCCTGACGATATACTTATAAATTTTTCCATTTCTTTAGCAATGAGAACAATTTATAGTTATATAACAATATTAGTTTGAGTTAATAAATAGTTTATAATACTTACTATAAAATGGTTTTAAAATATAGTAGGCCTATTGGACTTATATCTATTGAATTATTCCACTTATTCTTTTCCAATTTTCTTGCTAAACACCCAGATTTATCAATCTGACCAAGTATTTCTTCAATCTCTGGCAATAATAATTTTTGCCTCCTTACATTAAGTTTGTTATATCCACGCAGAGTCTAACGTCCCCTTTAGGTATTGGTACCACTACCATCGCTGAACACCAGACCCTGAGCTCTTCCAACAGGACTTATGGAATTTAATTGAACTTGCTTTCAAGTTCTGACTTGAGTTTATCACGTAATGGTAGAAGCACATCCTTGGGTGTACTAAGTGCTACTGGACTTGCATTGTCCTCTAAGTCTATCGATAATATTGTAGGTTTTACAGCCATTAAAACACTATTTAAAATGTTTTTTCTTCGTCTTTTGTTATCACTTTTTTATATCCTTTTTTATTTATGGTATTTCTTTATCTTTACATTTTTGCACTTCATATCAGTTAACTAATTGTTAAACATGTAGAAGTATAAGCCTACATTACCATTTTAAGAATCTAAATTAGTAATTATAAAAAAATAAAAGTATTAAAATACCATGATGAGTATTTACAATCAACAGATTAACTTATGTTTTTGTTTATTTTTGAAACATAAACCTCTTTAGGTGATGGTTAAGATTTATAAACATATGTGTAAACAAATATTAATATAACTTATAAGTTTAAATAAATACATAAATTCATTCATCCAGGTTTTAATAGGAAACTTTCTTTATAGTATATCAACCAAAATTTTGTCCAAGCACCAGCTGTTAAAAATTAATTTTACTGCTTTAAAATAAACTGCAAACTTAGTGTCCTTGTTTCATTTGTTATCTGTCAATGAGAATTAAGGTTGTCTGTTTTGTTTACAAAAACTACCTTGTAAATCAGCAGTAGTATAACAATTTCATTGCAAGATTTGGATCACCTGGAGCAGTAAACAAATCGACAAATTGATGTCTTAGATTGGTCTAAATAAGGTCTAATTGTAATTTTACGGAGTTATAAAGCATTTTCCAAGGGATTCCATATTTTTCCTATCATATAGGGACGATAAGAAATCCATTGACACCAAAACGACCACGATCCGTTCAGTAGTTTTCTCTCCAGACCCTTTAATGCACTCTTTTATTATATTAGATAATAGAATAAATGTTTCTAGAACGATTACATACTTAAATATATAAAAAAACTTCCTATTCATTATATATAAATAAATATTAGTCGCATGTTTTAAAAAATCAATTATAATATTTTCAAGTTACTCAAGTATCAACGTTTTACTTCTTTCCGAAAGTAACGTAATTAAAATTATGTCACATCATTCGTGTTCATACTTAAAATTTAAGGCACCCCAATCCCATTCAATAAAACTAATGAGAGCAGCGTTTTGCTCTAGCAGATTTTCTTCAAGTATATAAATTATGACCAAATATGACAAAATGTGACCTACAGAAATGCTTTTAACCTCTATGAGAAGTGAAGGCACCAAAACCTCTGGTTTACTTTTGGCTTTTCACTATTAGAATATAGATGCAATATTCGTATGAAATAATATTGTACTAAAATGTACTAATTATAAGAAATTGTTTTTGTTGAACATAAAACAAACCTCATTATTGTCTGTTTTTTTTTTTTTTTTTTTTTTTTTTTTTTTTTATTGTTTTACTAGCCCGAAACATTAAAATTATTTATAAAGAATCAAATTAAAAATTAGAATTGTTAATAATTAGGCATATATTGTTACAAAATTATAAAAAGTAGTAAAATTTATTTATAGCCTACACAAAATTTTCCATTTTCAAATATCATACAAAATGATTAATATTACAAACATGGGGGTAACCCAACTGGTGCATAGGTAAATTACCATTAGTTAACACAATAACCGCCCATTAAATTTGCATTATCGTTTGAGCGAAGCAAAATAACAACCAAAACCAACGGGATTTTCGATATTTTATGTTGCCGACCAATAGACGATGCAGTTGTTTGTGGTCAGATAACGGAAATGAACCCACTTCCGGTTACTAACGACACGACTTCCGGTCAATGTGTAGATATATAAGGGATGTACAGTACAAGCGCTGAACTTTTAATTACTTATTTCCAGTTGAGAATATTCACATCGGTTAATGTTCCCTGGACATGGAGACCGGTCACTGTGTCATATTATAATTATCGTATAACAGTAACATCAACATTTTTTAAATTTATTTATATGATAAGAGACAGTGGATCTTTGCAAAATAAATTTGTTTTAACGTTTTTAAGTCACAGAAGGTTGACATTTTTGTGACATAAATTCTTGAACAGATTTTTCTAACTATATACTTAATATGTAAATTCTAATTAAATTTTGATCATAAAAATTAAAGTCCTATAAATTTGGAGTTGCTTAATTTTTTCAGATGTTGTTTTTTAATTTGTAAGTTTTCAATTTCATTGATATTCGATTGTCTAGTTTTAAATAGCATTGTATGCTATTTACCTGGATTTAATTGCATATTTACAACTTAAATTCTAACTATGTAACCGTCTGATTTAAAATAGAAGAGTCATTGCGTATATCAATTATTTTGATAGGAATATATCAAATCGGAATTGACTCGATCACGGCCTTAAGTTATAAAAAATTTGTATCAGAAAAATCTTGCACATGAATCCATATACTGTGTCCTTATTAGGTTTTTCAGGTTAAATAAATTTGACTTCATCTTCTATTGAGGCGGTTCAAATCCGAAAATATTTACGACTTCTGTTTATAAAACAGATTAAATAAATAAACATAAATACATTTAATTTACACAACATAATTAATACCATAAAACTTAATTAAATATTAGACTGAATGATGGATTAGGTAGTTTATTAACAAATTAAACTTCGAGGGTAATTATTATTTAAGTTCAGATGTCCACTTTATACGAGAAGACAAAGATTACCGTTGAAAGCAGCCAACGACACGAAAATAATACCATTAATCCCCATTTAACATTGTTTACGTTTTAACTTTCTAATTTAACTTCCCTAAACCCATTAAACAGGCTGTCGACATTTTCCGCCTAAACCATTTACTCAGACATTAATAAATAATACTATTTTAAAAATTAGTAACATTTTATATTTAGGCCTATTTATTTGTTGAGATAAAATAATACATGCATAAAGGTAACTAGTAAATTTTTAATAATAGTATTTACACATTGAAATATAGCATCATGTTTTACCAGGGAGTATTTCAAAACCATTTTACATTATACATTTACTTTTTACTCCCTGACATATTTTCATTATTTTTTTTTTGGGATCGTGTATTTTAAGAAAAATTATGTTATCAATACAGCTTCACCCACCTAATATTTTTTTCTAAAATAGATTCATAATGCGACTTAACACCAGACATTCAAAAACTGTATTTAGTTTATATTGATTTTACTAATAAATGATAGAAATATGCAATACAATATTCCATAAAAAACCCCACACACTTAGAAATGGCAAATTTATTTCTTTTTTATTTCAATTTAGATTCTTAATCCATGAAATTACGTTAGTATCATATGTTTGGGGATAAGGCCCAATAATTGTAGACTTAACTTTTTATAATAATAGAATGATAGTGGATAAGGCAAAAATATTGCATGCACTTCAAAAGTTGTGCTTTAAAACGTTTAATAGGAATGTTTAATGCTCTATACATTTAGTCTTAATGTGTTGTAAAATAATGTAAGATATATAAGGTTTAATATTGTAATATTATCAAAAAGTCACAAATTATCATTTGAGGGTAAGAGAGTAACTATAAAGCAACACATTAATCTAAACGATGGCATTTATTTTGTTAAACATCCTCATTAAACTTTCGTAAAGCAATTTAAGATGTTGTCTGCTGGGATACGGTCTTTTATACTTTGAAAAAAGTTTTACGAAAACGTATTACGTAAAACGCAACCAGTTCAAACGTAATTAAACATTTCATTTACAAATTTTGGTTACTTCAACTACTGTACTTGTAGAGTTTATATGAATTATAGTCAATAAAGATATATAAAAATTGTATATCAACGACAAAGATATATTAAAATGAATATCCATTACGAATCAGAATCAGATTTATTTGTCACATTAATTTAAAATGCAAACATATGAAACGTCATAATTATTCTAATATAAATAATAAAATCACTTTCAATATACACATAATAAATATAGAGAGACAAAAGTATACTAAATAAATACTTCACAGAGGCAAACTTAACAATGGTTAAAATTTATGAATAATATTTATTTATAATCATATTTATAATAATATATTCAAATCCAGGGTCACAATGAATACTATTTATGAATAGTTCAAAAGGAATTAATTAGTAAATCTGAGATTAATAAAGATGCTATTAAATATACTGCCAACTGTATATTTAAATAATTTTTATTATGAGTAGTTTTAAAAAGAACTGTTCAGTAATTCAAACAAATTCTCTCATATTTATACTGTAGATCTATAATTGTTTTAATAGTAATAGAGCTTTAGTAAACATGATTTTAGAAATAAACCTATGGTACAACATGCACTCTTGCCAACTCCGCTTCTATAGGCGAAAAATATTGCTTCTGCTATGGGCAGAAACGAGCACCTTCATTGGAACCAGAAGGGATGCCAACACCACGACAAAAATAACTCATCTTGTTTTCTGGGAGAGTAGCTAAAAATATCAAACATGAGGTTTTTGTAGAGGAAATTTTGTTTATAGTCTTAAACCCAATGTATAAAAGTAATAACATAAAACAACAAATATATATTAAGTCAATAGGAACTGATAGAAGTCATTTTTAAACTAAATCTTTTTTTCAACCTATATTATGGCAAAATAATGAAGGCACAAAATCCCTTTTAAAAACTCTCAAAGAAGCTATAAGAATGTTATTTACAAGATATTTTTCCTTACTTATTTCACAGAAAGAAGTTGACATAAACTTTAAAAAGTGTCCAAGCTTGCGAAATAAAGTGCCGATTTATCTTTCATTGCTTTTGTCCTAATAACTGCAAATGGATGCATCACTTTTTCACTGAATTAACCATCATAATCAGGTGTTTTATTAATATTCGTAGCATATGACACGTATTACGTATCACCCTTAGTATTTTTCAGCAACTGAACAGATGTCACATATTGATTTGTAATTAATTTAACAGAATAAAATATTTTTATATCCCAAAAAACATGATACGTATGGGTTTTTACGAAAAATAATGTTATCTGTGAAATAATCGTTTTCAATTGAGCTAAATTGTGACAAAACATACAATAACGTAAATAGTCCTGGGATGTTTTATTTATTAAAAACCCCCTAAACTTAAACGTTCATTATAGTTGATTTTGATAAATCCCTGTTTTTACATACATTCATTGATGTATGTTAAAGTATAACTAATCCCAGTGGAAGTCTTTGGAGGAAGGTCTTTTATAAACAGAAGAAAAATCTAGACTAAGTTAATTGTGTTAACTATTTTTAACAAACTCCATTACAAATAACGTTCTAAAATAAATAAAATAACAAGTTCTGGTGTAATTAACAAAAATGAATAGTTTTTTATTCAACAATTTGACAATTTGATTCAACAATTTCTAAATTTTTCTCGGTTAGGGGTTGTCTTGCTGACCTTTATTGAAGAATTAAAATAAATAAATAAATAAAAAGAAGTAAATAAAAGTTAATAACATTTTCCAGAAATAATTAAGTTCAATAGACACCAATTGATAATAAATCGTGATGAATAGGTATAATTCCCAGTTTTCACTTACCTTTAAAAAAGTGTATAAAAGTTCTCGGTTTCGGAAATATTTTGATTATACTTTCCTGTGGACTGTGTCTTTCTTGTTTCTGTTTGAAACAAAATATAAATGTTTGAACATGTTTGAAAGATGTTTGAACATGTTTGAACATGTTTGAAAGAAATATAAATATATTATACTTAAGTCTTGCTTGATTTTCATTTTATCTTGATTTCCTCACAAATATTTACGCATATTTTATTTTTTACCATCTACTTCTTCATAAACAAAAAATGTGTGGTTTTTGTTTCTATTGTTTTATGTCATGATGGCTTGGTCCACATCACATCACTTCACTAAACACTAGATAAATGTTTGAAAATGCCCATTTAAATTTTGAAGTAAATTGTCCACATTCATTTAGTAGTTGGTTCCTATAATCATAAAATCATAGCCAGCCACCAACTTCTAAGAAATATAAGAGATACTCTGCAGTGCATGGTATCTGCACCAATACATTTGAAAATAAACTAAAAAAGCCATTTATGATCTCTCTTTATAAAGCTAAATTCAGGGCGCTAATCTATTGCAGCCCAGCTTCACTTGCGAGGCAGCGGCCATAGCTCAGTGGTAGAGCTCTGTGTTATCACCCAGCGGGCCCGGGTTCAAATCCCGGGTCGGGGACAAAAAGATCGTTCACCCGCTCCCGTGGTTTGGAAGTCACATTAAGCCGTTGGTCCACCTGCATAGAAAACAAAAAAATACAGGCATGTCAGACGAGGAGAACTATCAGTTAATTGCTGATCTCCCTCCACTAAAAGCCATACGATTATTCTATACTACTTGCACAATGCAGACCAATCAACCCTTCGGGGAAAGCACGCAATGGGCACTCAGTGACTATGTAAGTCATAGTCTAGAACACCGTTCCACAGTTGCATGACTGGTCTTATGTCATTACGGAGTCATGTTGTTCTCGTCCGCAGCATTCCATTAAAGCTGCGCGTACTTTCTGGGTGGTGCTAAACGAATAACAATTTTTGGCATCTGAACTATTACGCGAGTGATCTCTCAGCTATGACAGCTGCCAGACCAAATCCTAACGGCCCTTTCGAGGGCCATTTTAGAAATGTAAGCTCAGTTTTGAATTATTTGCTAATCGGCATCGTTAAATGATGAATCATAATTTAAGTCATGCTAGGTAATGTTTAAAGTTAAGTAATTTATTACTGTCTAGTTTAAAGCAAACGCTCCAGTATTATTTATAATGTGTAATTCGACAGAAAGATTCAAATACTACAGTTCCATTTATGAAAATTTGTAGCTTGATAGCAAGCACATGTCAAAAAATTCACCAGTAATGTACATAACCATCTTTCTTATTATATATTAATCATAATTGACGTAACTTGTACCATATTTTTGCAAACTTAACCTTAAAAACAATTGAACTTGTTGGTATATACTTCATTTAAAGTTGCATTAATGCTATTTTCATTAAAAATATTTCTTTGGCCTTGTGTTTTAAAGATAAATATAGTAGTTCAAATTTGGATTTGTATTTTAATAATAAAAATATAAGATGTATGTATAAGAGACCACAAATGAGTTTGAATTTGTTTAACCTAGTATGCAACATTACATAGGGATAGGGAAGGGGACATTGAATGTTATTCAGAATGTAGGCTTCTTTAACTTTTACATTTTTTGACCGTCTTAAATTTAAGAAAATATTCAAGACATTTTAGACCCTTATTATACCTTTTATATGAAAACATTTTAGATTAGTGGTAACACAATCCAGAATGAATAAGGAACTGAGTTTATATAAGATGAAACTTATTCTGTGTTTATACAACATGCTGTCTGTTTAAAGGCTGTTATGCTAATGTTGTTTTCTCCTTACCAAATCTGCACTTGTTAGAAATTCAAATCGAGTTACTTGATGTCATATCATTATTATCCTTTGAAGGAAAAGAAACATAAGAAACATTAGAAACATTTATATACTTGCAAGTTTAATATACTTGCATCATTTGGTTGATTGCTAAAAAAATTAAAATAAATTTAATAATGTCATATCAATTGATAAAATTAATGAAATTCATATAGAAAATAACACAATTAACAAAATATTTATTTATTTAAATTTACAATAGGATCTCGGTTCCTCGAATCATTGTTGTCGACATTGTTGTTGAGCTCAGCCGATTGTCTCGGAGCTCGACTGTCATTGCACATGTTCCTCCTCTCAATTCAACCACTGCAACGTTCAATTCTCCAAGACAATGGCGGGTATCATCTACGTTCTGTTCCATCATGGGGAGATGCATTGTATCTGCTACATAACGGTCTCGGGATAAGATTCAGTTTGAAGACATTTTGTAGTTTTACAATAGCCTAGCATGAGAAATGAATAGGAAATGTTATTTTATTTGATGTCATGTTTGTCAGCAAACTGCTTCATAGTTTCTAAATAGTTAATTTTTTATATTTTTTATTTTATACCTACTTACTTATCTGAAGAATCCGAATGGAAATGGTGATTTGAAATTAAAATTAACACTGAACCTAAACCACAACATTTTATTTATTTATCGTGTAGAACTTGGCCTATTTAAAAAATAAGTTCACATATCTCCATTTTTAATTGCTTAAATACCTTTTATTAAATACATAACATTCTCTCGATTACATCGTGATATAGCAGGTTTCGTCAGCAATTCGACAGTTGTAGCTAACATGAAATTAAGCAATAAAACCAAATTAGTGAGGCCATGGATTTATATTATTTTAGATTTTTACTTCTAGTGATCGTTCCGCATTTAGTAACTCAGAGCTATTTAAACCTCCTTATGCAGATATATCAGTCATTTTCACTGAAAGCAAGATATTATAATAAAACTTTTCACAAACTTAACGATAACTTATTTTACAAAATTAAAACTGTTGTTACCCATAAATTTTACCCGCTTCCACTGCGATACACAGAGGTTTTTGTGGTCAGATAACGGAAATTGCCGCACTTCCGGCCGCTAACGGCGCCGTTTCCGGTTGATGTTGTGTTTTATATCAGAATATTGGCGTTGACCTTTAGTAAAATTACTAGGTAATAATCTATGGAATTTTGTTCTATGTATACATTTTAAATTGGAAACACAAAATCAGTGGATATTAATATTTATTATGAAATTTAATAATTGTTGTATCGTTGAGACTTGTATAGATTTAATTGTCCTAATATAAAGTGGTTAATAATTTCAAGTGGAATTTGAAAGTTATTAAAATTAGCAGAATTAATTAAACAAGTTTGAAATAAATCGTTAGAGGGAGAACTTGTTTGTTAGAGGGAGTCTAACCTGAGTCTTACCAACAAAAATATTGTAAAGAAAGAAGTAATTTTCTACCCTTCTCCAAAGTAAACCCTCAATAACTTCAAATTTACCCATTAATTGTGGCACTCTATTTGAACCTTATACGTTTGCCTCTGAAAAAACAATTTAGATCACAAATGACTTTCAATAAATTAAAAAAATTATTCGTTTATTTACAACCACAACATTTTATAAAAATATTTAGATGGGTTTGTTGAAGGAAAATTCAAAACCATTATTTAAAGAAAGTGATTTAAGAAGGATTGATTGGTTTTATCAACTAGTTCATAAATTTTAGTCATTATAAACTTTTGAGTCCATAATGGGAAAGTGATTGCATTTGCAGATTATGATGCAAACAATGGGTCTGAATATGGAAAATCATGCCCTATAGTTAAACTGAGTCTACATCAATGTGCTATTCATAAAATGGTTACTTTGTTATTTACAAAAACAATAAAACTGTATATATTACTATAATATATATATATATATTAAATAATGATATATATATATAAGTAGAAGGGAATAGCCGGTCCTGGCGCAGGTCAAGGTCAGCGGTTGTAAGTGGCAGGTGTGTGTTGTTGATTTGGGGGTTTTTTGGGGGGTTTGGGGAGGGGTTGGTAAGTGTGTCAAGGTCATTTGGAGGGGGTTTTAAAAAAGGTGGGGAGTCTGGGGATGAGTGGGGCTCCGGGAAATAAATTTATTCATTCATCAAAGCCTACCAGTGATCGTAGGATGGCTTCTAGATCGTTTGCAGCCGTACTGTTGATTTCATTGCTCTGCACGGGTCGGGAGTCGGTGGTGGTAGTGTATGTAGGCGAATTTTGTGTGGGAACACCACCATTGTTATCGTTAGTAGTGGATGTCACTATTGGAGATTGTATGGGTGCACCCTGCCGTGTGTCCATAACTTGAAGAAATAAGAGCTGCTAGATGGTTATATTGTGAGTTGATAGAGTAGAATGAGAGATGTGTGTGATGAAGAACGGTTATATAAACCCGGTAATATAGTGAATAAGAATAATTGGATAACATCATCAATAGGTGTGACAAGATTGTAATGTTGATATTTTAGCATATCAGTTAAGACTGTTTGCAAAATAGTGTCAGTAGAATAACTGTTGCGAAGGTTGGATCTTGTAAAATACAAGGGGTGAAAGCTGAACTGTTTCTTAAGTTTAGCGAATGTATTACGAGGTCTTGAAACTGTGTAGTTAGACTGTTTTTGTAAAATATGTTTGGTGCGTAAAAGTTTCAGCTGTAAAGTGTGGGAAGCCATTGTAATAGTGGTGACTAAATGTGCACTGCGTAAAAAAAAAACCAACTGATAAATGGTTAGTGTCTGTAAATGTGTTTGAATATATAGAGAGTGATTAGCATATTAACCGCGAACACATGTTTTAGAATAAGAAATGTAAGTTAGAAAATTGTTAGAAAAGTAAAGACCGAAGTTTACCCTACGGAACCCGGCGAATAAATGAGACGCTCGCGGTACCGACCCCGTATTTAAGCAATTTGTGAGTCACGAACAACCCCTCCTCTACCCTCCCCCCTCAGCCGATGGGATAAAAAGGGTGGGATTGCGGTCACCCCGGTTATTTGTTCGGTAGAGTTGCGATAGTTTGTATTAATGGGAGAGGGAAACACTTTAAAACTATTTTGTTAAAAATATTAAGATAACATCTAGTTGAAAAAAAAGGAATTTGTTACTCTGTATGAATTGGCTATGAGCTGCACAAGTGCAAACAACAATCTGTTAATAAGTTGATGAGGTAAGAGCTAGTATTTGTACAAACATTATAGTTCAGCAATAATTATATGTGTTATTAATGTGAAAAAATGGTAAGTTAACACCATGGATAAGACTAACAGTAATGTAATACTATAAATGTTTAAAAGGATTAAATATAATTAAGAGTTTAATAAAAAAAGCAGATGTGAATATGAATAATTAGCAGCAGGTGAATATAAATATTAAATAATAACAAAAAATAATATTGATGTGACGTTAATTTATGCAGTAATAAAAAAATTGGTAATGGGAGAGTAATATGTGTTTATAGTAAATAAAAAAGAAATAGTTGAAAACTAAGTTATGCATGGAGTGTTAAAAACAAGTAGACCTAATTGGAGTAAGTTAAAAGAAAGCATATATAATATTATTAGACGGTAGCGACTTACCAAGGTGTTGTGTCAGCTGTGGGTCCCGCGAGTGAAAAGAGGCGCAGCTGCTCGTGTAACGGTATTTATAACAGCAGGTGGTAATTATTATGAAAGTGACCCCCCCCCCAAAATAGGTAATTAACCCCCCCCCCCCTTTCACTTTTACTTTATGTTGAAATGGTAATAGTAGTTAAGCTTGTGTAATACTAATTTGGTGTTACCAAACGGTAACTATTGTGGTTAAGATAATACAACATATACTTAAGATAAATTAAACTGATAGAGTAACGGTAATTTAGGTCTGCTGTTGGCAATAGATAATAATCATAGTTGAGCGGCGAAAGGGAACACATAATTTCCTACTGTTATTAAATTAATAGCAGTGAACAACTATGGTGTAATGCTATAAGGAAAATTGTGGTTCGATTAGGTGGAGATTATAATTAAATGTTGGCCAACATTATTGAAAGCCGCAACACAACACTTAAATTATTGATGACCTACTCGTAATAATCGCCGCTACGTGTATAAAACAGTGTTGCTTGGAAATTTCCTATTGAAGTTGTACTTCGAACGTTGTAAGCCCCTCAAACCCCTACGAGTTCCCCCCACCATCTTGAAAGTTTACGAATATTCTGTCGAGAATTTTAGAATCAGTTCGTACCGAAACTCCGGACGCGAAGCTTCGGGACGAACTCAAAGGGTAACTTAAATATATAGGCGGCCGATATATATTTGAGTTATTCTTGCTGTTAGGGTTCTAATATTAATATTTGTTGTGTGTGACTGTGTGTGTATAAAATGTTATTTATTTTTTAGTTTTAAGTTGTGTTATTTTTAAGTTTTAATTTGCGCATTGCGATGTTAGTATTAAGGTGTGTTATATTATTGCTAATGTTTAAAAAATGTGTTTATGCATTTAATGTTGAGTGTTGATGTAATTATTGTGTATTTGTGTGTGCGTGTGTGTGTGTGTACTAATAACCTTTCACAGCTAGCTGTTAGGAGGGTAGATTAAATTTAAATTTAAATTATAGAAGTTCTGTTGAACTTCATTAAATATGGGTGGGACATGCGTGTTGTGCCATAGGCAGCGCATATTTTTATTTTTTTTAAATTTTTAATTTTTTGTTAGGAAATAATTTTATTTGGGTGGGTTTAGATTAAGGGTGGGAGGTTAGAGTTGCGTTTTGCATTAACTGTTCCAGACTCCCTATTGTACAATTGGAATGGTCAGGTCCAGTGCCCAGGCCCGAGGCCGACCGCCCGTATCACAGCCCACCAAACTGGATCGCCACGTGCGTGCGGGCAAAAAATTGGGATCCCTTGCAAGACGTAACTATAGGGTTGGGATTGGGAGTGTTTGAGGAATACAGAGTGGTGGAGACGGCCGTGGCCGCCTCCATCACTTTGGATCATTATTATTTTTTGGTGACCTTGACCTAAATTAAAGTAATTAACCCCCCCCCCTTAAAATTACAATTAGCCCCCCCCCCCGAGGTCACTTTCACTCAGCATCCCTATATAAGCGGGGCTAGCTAACATGTCTGTTTATTCTGATTCCAGCCGCTAACGCTGCCACTTCAGAACCATGTCTCTATCAACAACTTCTGCTACTACTATCACTACGCCTGCTGCTCCTGCTGCCACTTCTGTGCCTGCTCCTACTATGAACACACCAGCTGCTAACAAGAAACCGGCAAAGAGACTGAAGTTGAAGAACGTCCCGGAGTCGATGCTGCGGCAGATGGATACACCACCATCTACATCTGCTACAACTGCTCCGGGAAATATTCTTCTCCAAGCCATGGCGGTTCTTGGAAGTATTTTTTCTCCACCTCCATCACCAACACACCCTACGGCAACTCCACCACTACAACCCCAACCTACACCTACAACGTCACCACAGATGGAGCTTCCTGTTCGTTCTGATACTCCTTCAATTCTAGAATCTATTCATAATTTCACCTCATTACCACCACTAATAACACCAATTCCTGAACCAAAGTCTATTAATCCTATCATTCCTAGTTCTAAAGTTAAAAAGTCTTTTTTTAAAATTGCTCCTTCAGAGCGTTTTCAATTATTAAAAGCAGAGCGTCGCAGGGCATTTAAAAATCCTCGTAAATGCACTGAGAAGCTGCTTAGGGGTTCTAAAAAAGGATCGGTCTGTGGTAGGAAATGTGTTTTTAATGAAAAGTATTGCCGTGTACATCTTGTAAAACATATTTCTGTGCCACAACCGACTGTGATTTCCAGCAAGTCCTACCCCGCTACTAAGTTGAAGAGATTGCGAGAAGGTTTAAGGTACTTTTTTGTAAGTAGAACAGAAAAGAGCAATAGAATTATAATAGGGTGTAACGGCTACAAATGGGTAATTAAGCTCTCTGTACCTATGAGAAACCAAAAAGCGATCAAAACACTTGATGCGAAAGACTATCTCTACAAAGGTGCGGATGGTTGGACTCGCTGGGGTCGTAGTAAAGAGTGATAAGAATTAGCTTTTTCCAAATTTTGTTAGAAAAATAATGGGAGAGAAACCAGCGCTATATAACAGTGCGCTGCGTTTCTCTCCCATTATTTTTTGGTCACTCTAAGTCCCATGACCTACTTTCACATGACCTTGAACTTTACCCCCCCCCCAAAGATAAAAATTAACCCCCCCCCCTCACCCTTCCCTTTCCCCTTCCTCAACTTTCTCTTGCCTTATATAAGTAGCCGCTATGCAACTGGGTATGGGATATTGGCCGCTAACCTGGTGTACAGTGAACATGGCTCCGCTGGATGGTTCAAACTTTTACAACAGGCGATTTGAGCTAAAGAAAATGGAAGAAGTGGAGGAAGATGAATCTGAGCTAGAGGAAATGGAAGAAGTTGAGGAAGATGAATCTGAGCAAGAGGAAATGGAAGAAGTTGAGGAAGATGAACAATTGATATTTGAATATTTGCGTTGTGTAACTTTGGACCTGGAAGAAAGTCTTGACCCATACATGTGGGAAGCATTGGACTGGTTGCAGTTGGGCAGAACAATAGTAATTATATCACCAGTGTTGTTTCTTGGTAGCCCAATTTTGTATGTGACTGCAGACAACGCCGAATACATTTGGCAATGGGCGGAGTTGTTTGAGGATTTTAGGGGAAATGAGGAGTACAATAATTGGTTTAATATTTGTTTAAAATAAGCAGGGTTTTTTAAACCCAAAAAGGCTCTTTTCAGAGCCACCTAATACACCAATTAAGCATATGAGTTTTTTAACTCATGTGTGAGAGTTAATAGTTACTGGTTACTACATAAGTTAAAGTTTGTTGACCTTGACCTTGAACTTGAACCCCCCCCCCCCATTGCAATAAGCCCCCCCCCCCTTCCTCCTGTTTTCCATTAGTTGTATTATAAAAGCCTGCAGCTCACATATTTGCTTAGAATTTAACCAGTTGCTATATAGTGAACATGTCCAAAAGATTGGATTCATTCTTTGCTAAACATACAGAACTTTGGCCACTATTATATGGACTACATAGAAAGATTGAAGAAACAATTTTGAAAGATATGGGTGTAGGGGTAAAAGTGCTTGTATATCGTCGAGGTGATTACAAATTATTGTGTTCATGTACAGTTAGAATTGAAAATTTAAATAATTTATTTCCTTGGATGGTGCAATTACGTAATTTTGTAGAAGAAATGGAGTATGAGTTGCAAGTAGCCGCAATGTATTACAAGCTTGATAAAGAAGAGTAATCATACTATGTTACAAATCTTTAACTATATGAAATATAGTGGGGGAAAATAGAATATATAAGACAGCAACTTCATACTCAGTATCACTTTGTCATAAGATATTACTTTGGTGTGAAGAGAAAAGGTTAGTAATGGTTTTTAAGGATACACCTTTTTTAAATTATTTTGATGTAAAAAATCAGTTTAATATAAATGAAAATATAACTTGGATAGAAGAGACAAATGCAGGTTCGGAAGAAGAATTGAATAATAGTCTGGATGATTCTATATTGGAAGAAGAAATTTCGTCCTTTGAACAAGAAATATTTGAAGAGCTAATAAATGATAGTGATGAAGAAATTGTTAAAGAAGCAATTGAAACATTCATTTTAGATTCGTCAACTGATGCATTGATATCCCCTATACAATCTTCAGACTCTGAATCGGACTAATGATATTTTGGTGTTTTTCTTACTGAACCCCCCCCCCTTCTCCCCTTCCTTCCCCTCCCCTCCCCCTTTCTTTCCCCTTCCCCATATTTGCTATAAAAGCAAGAGTTGATCAGGTTTTTTATTCATTATATGCTGTGTTGATAGTAAAGCCATACACTTTATTAAACTATGTCTCCAAGAGCTACTACCTTTATATACATTACTGAAATTATTACACATCGTCAGATACAAGAACAAGAAGAACTAGAACAAGAGATGAATGTAACATTTGGAGAGTTAATAGAAGAAATAGTAGAAGAATTTATAAATTTAAACCAAGAAACAACTAATGAAACTGGAAATATATCAATGATGCATCAACCGGAAGAGTTAACCGAATCTGAAGAAGAAGAATCTGAATAAAATGGTGGGGGGTTAGGTTATTTAAGCAGGAAAGAAAACAGTTTAAAAATCATTTCATAATGGAGGACCGAGAAGCAATGTTTAAAGCTTTTTGTAAGGAAGAACCCTGGGTTCCACCAGTAAATTCCTTTACATATTATTTCCCACTTTTAGACATGGAGGATTGTAAAAAAATTCCAGACATTGGTTTTAAATTTCAAAAACAAGGAATGTTAATTGGTGTCACTGAAAAATATCACAATGAATATTCGGAAAGATTGGCGTTTAACTTTATGATGGACAATATGAATATTAAACCCAGTGAGTATCCATATTTTCTTTATAAATTTTTAGTTGAAAATGGTGCCAGTGTAACTATTGAAATATGTATTCAACATTTTTGGCCTACTCGGGATAGTGGTGGGGGAAAGTAGATAAATGTGTTGTTGAACTGGATAGTCTCTCACTCTTCTAAAATCATTCACCAACAATGTATCGTCCAATTTTGTCTGATTTGACTGCCTCTCATGAAGAAGCCGAAGCTAGAAGTAAGAAGGGCGAACAAGCAAGACAAATTCAGTCTGATATTAATATGGAGTATTATAGGCTACAAATCCAAATCCCAGGCATGCATCTTGGAGAAAACAGAGTAAAGACCGTACATGCGGCTGGTAGTTATATTAAGTATTTGAAATTATTATTGGAAGATAGAGAGTCTAAAATTACAAAATTAGAAGATGAAATGAAGAAATTGAAAAATGAACTATTGCTCTTGAAAAATGGAAATAATGAAGTTGTAGTTGAAGAGGGTGCAGAAGAAGGAAATGAAATATTGGGAATTTGAAGAAAGAAGTTTAAATATCTGTATAAACTTATAAAAAAAGAAAAATAATAAAAAAAATTAATAAAATAAAAAAAATATTTAAAAAAATTAGATTTAGAATAGAGAGCGGGGAATAGATCACTTTGTGGCAATGGAATAACATGTCACTTAGTGCTCTATTCCCCGTTCTCGCATTAATATAATTTGACCTTGACATATATAAAAAATGGTGGGGATAAAGTATTTAAGACGGATGTAACATGTGTAAACACTTCAGTTGAAATATTAATCTCTTTTATAAAACATGGTGGATACTCTATTTGAACTTTGCTTGAGGAAAATTATTTGTGATGGTTTTTTATTTAACCATATAATAAGATCAGGAGAATGTGTTATTCCAAACAGCATTAGAGAAGCTATTCATGAATACCGAAGACAAAATTATGGGTTTGGCATTATTGTTGCTTATAAATTTGCAGATGGGACGACTCTTTGTCAAGATTGTGCACGAGCAGCTATAGATGATTGGGATGAATTTGATCTTGAAGGAGGATATGTAGACCATCGTGTTAAGGCACCACTAATAAGGTTTGAAATCATGAATGAAAAATGTACAATCTGTGCACAACTGTTATTTAGATTTATTAGATGTAGATCATATTAAAAAAAAACTGTTTAATGTAACACTATGGTGGGGAAATTTATTGAATGGTGGGGGAAAATAGAAGTGGGGGGTATTGGTTATATATGTTGCTCGATGTTCACCAATTTCTTTAGTCTTGTAATATTGTTTGAAAAAGTAACTTGTAATTTAGTAAAAAAAAATGAATTTTGAACTAGAAGTGACAAGCTTTAAAATAGTTGAAGAGGAGTGGACAACAGTTTCAAATTTTATTCATTCAAAACAAGATAATGGAACTCTAATGAAGGTATTTTGTTACATTTTAGAGGAAGGGGATGAAGACATAGTAAGAGACTATTTAAGAAATAGAGATATGTCAACTTCCAGCTCGGACTTTGTTAAATTTTTAAAAGACAACAATGTTAACGCGGAATTAGAAGTTTGGTTTTATGTTTAAAGAACTTGGTAGAGGGAGAATAAAAATGGTGGGGGAATTGTGTATAAAACAAGGTTTATACGCAGCAGGAGTTATTCGCTTACTACCATTTAAAAGAAGAACATCATAGAAAAAAAATGGCTGAATCTCGGGACTATTCAACTCCTTCAACAAGTGAAAGAAAACCGTTAAATTTGTCAAAGAAGATTGTAAATTTGTCAAGAAAAGGTAAACCTATAACACATCCGGAATTGAGCATTTTAGCTAAGGAACGTCATATAAAAGAGAAAACTGAATTGTATCAAATGCAGCTTTTAGTACCTACATACATTGAGGACTGCAAACAAGTACATAATAGAACTGTTGGGTAAAATTGAAGTATTGGAAAATAAACTAAAGGAGTTGCAAAATCTAAATGTATGGAATCCGGCAAATGAACTCCCTGTTCTGCAGATGGAGCCAAACGATCTTCCTGCTACTTATGCATGGAACGCATTTAATGATATTTATAGAGACTCTCCTGTGAAGTACCAACCTCCTGCTGTGTAAAAAATGATGGGTAAAAAAAAAATACAAAAAAAATAATAAAATATAAAAGGAAAAAAAATTAGTTGTAGAATAGAGAGCGGGGAATAGATCACTCTGTGGCAATGGAATAACATGTCACTTAGTGCTCTATTCCCCGTTCTCGCATTAATTATGTTTGACCTTGACCTAAATAAACATGGTGGGGGAAGGTAATTGAGTGGGGGAAACTAGATAAAAGAAGTCCAACGCTCGGTTGGAGTCATTCTTATCCTAAACAGGCGTTTACTAACATAACATAAGAAAAGACAACATGAATAGTGAAAACATCATTTTGGATCTTTCATTAAGTGAAAAGAATAAAAAACAATATGCGGACTCTCGAAAAATGAAGATGAAAGAAATGGCAAAGGCAAGAGAAACAAGAATAAAACTAAAATATTATAAACTACAGAGGCTAATACCAGGAGTGAAATTGGGAGAAGTAAGAACCAGAACAATCGACATGGCTGCTGACTACATCAACCAACTTCTTATAGAGTTGACTATAAAAAATGAAAGAATACGTCAATTGGAATATGAACGTAAACAATTGTTTCACCAAGAAAAAGAAGAACCTATGAACTGTGTGATTAAAGACAATCAATAAAGAAAAGTTAAACAAAGGAAACTGCAAAATTACTAAAAATATTGAATATAAATTGGTTATTAATTGGACTTGCATTAGAGAGTGGGGAATAGATCACTTTGTGGTAATGGACTAACATACCACTTAGTGCTCTATTCCCCATTCTCGCTTTAAGTGTTGTTGACCTTGACCTAATAAAATAATTTATATAAAAGCAGCTACGAGAAAGAAGCTCTTTCATTTAATCGACATGGCTCCTGTGGATACCACCGACTATCCAAGTAAACCTATTGCAGAAATATTGTGTAAAATTCTACAAGAGGAGTTTGATGTGGAAGATGTGGATAATGACAGTTCAGAAACAGATAGTGTTAACAGTATGGAAGAAGAATTAATAAATGAAGGGAGTGAAGATGTAGAAATGGAGTTAACAGAGAATGAATACACACCATCATTGGAATTTGAAAATATTCATAATGAAACTCCAACATCCAGTCACGATCCAGATTTGGAATCAATACGTGGAAGATTAATTTTTTGTGCAAGACAATTATTTCCATATGAAGAAGAAGAAGATGAAGAAGAAGAAGATTAAAAATAGTGGTGGGGGTAAAAAGTGGTGGGGTAATACAGCATAAAAAGGAGGTATGAAAAAGATGCATTTCATTTATATGCCGAATTTCATAGGATAAACATCACTAAAATGCATCGTTGTGATATATGTTTAGAAACTTATGAAGATGAAATATTGCTAGACATTCATAAGGAGTTATATCATAATATAAATGAAAATTTAACACAAAATGAAAATAAAAATGCATCTGCAGAAGAAGAAGAAACAGCGGGACCATCTAATGCACTACCTAATTTAAGTATTCATGCATTGCCTGGAAGAGTAGTAACACATCACAAAATCCAAAATGAAAATTTAGAATTAGACAAATTTCTTGCCGAAGCAAAAACCATTGTAGTTAAACTTTTAAAAGAAGAATTAAAACGATTAAATTTTATTAAATTCGGCTTGTTATTGGATGCTATGTTTATAAACGTTGAAGAAGAATTGTCACCAAGAGGATTTATAACTAAAAACAGAACCATCATGAGTAGTTCAGATATTAATTCAATAGTAGAAGAATGTTTTAATGAGATCATCAATAAAATCCAAGAACATGAAGGACGAGGATCAGGTTGGAGTTTAGTTAGTGTAGTAAGTATGGATATTAGAGTTCACAAGCATGGGTATGGGGTAATGGGGAGCAGTTATATAGCTCTTCCAAAAAGGATTCAAGATACAAAATCATGTGTGAATGTTCAAAATCATGATACGGAATGTTTCCGGTATGCAATGACATCAAAATTCATATCACGCGATGCACAAAGACCCAGCGAAGAATATGAGAACTATAGATACAGATATAACTTTCAAGGTGTGTCTTATCCGGTAGCCTTGAAGGATATTTCTAAATTTGAAAAACAAAACCCTGGAATATCTGTAAATGTATTTGGTTTGGACAGCTCTAACAAGGTGTATCCTTTGAAAGTGGTAAAAAACGAACTTGCAGACCATACGGATTTGTTATTAATTACAAAGGATGAAGTATCACACTATGTATGGATAAAATCATTTGAAAAACTTGTCAATAAACAATTATCAAGAAGTGAACATAAAAAAATAATTTGTAAAAGATGTTTTTGTTTTAAAGAACCTAGAAATGGAGAACAAAATTGGTTACTGGAGCACAAACAACTGTGTAATGAAAATTTTGAAGCTAAGATTATTCTACCACCATTAAATAAATCATATTTACAGTTTGAAAAAGTTTTCCATCAGTATCGCATTCCTATAGTAATATATGCCGATTTTGAATCAACACTTGTTCCAATTGAAGATGAAAACATTGAAGCAAGGAAGAGTATAAAATATCAAATGCACAAGCCTAACAGTTTTTGTTTATTGGTTAAATCCACATTGGTTGAAGAACATTTGAATGCATATGGATTGTCATCAAAACCCGTGGTGTATCGTGGTGAAGATGTTGCCAGAACATTTTTAAATCATCTATATGAAATAGCTGGCCATGTTGAAAATTTGTATAATAATATAGTACCAATGATACCAATGGAGGAAGAAGAGGAAATTCAACATGAAAATGCTACCCACTGTTTTCTATGTAAAAATGAATTTACTTTAAATAACTATAAAGTTAAAGATCACGATCATCTTACAGGATATTATAGGGGTGCAGCATGCAATGCATGCAACATAAACTATAATATTACCAGAAAAAATCCTGTAATATTGCATAACCTTAGCGGTTATGATGGTCATTTTATAATACCAGAATTGGGGAGAGATGATGGTGCAATTGATGTTCTTGCAGAAACAACTGAAAAGTTTATAACCTTTAGTAAAAAAATTGGAAATATGAAGTTGCAATTTGTAGATTCGTACCGGTTTATGCCGTGCAGCTTATCAAAACTTTCTGAAAATCTTAGAAAAGAAGATTTAATAGAAACAAAGAAAATTGTAAACAATGATAAATTAGATTTAGTTCTTCGTAAAGGCGTTTTTCCTTATGATTACATTGACAATTTGGAAAAATTTGAAGAAACGTCACTTCCACCTAAAGAAGCTTTTAAGAATAAATTACATGAAGAGGACATCAGTGAAGAGGATTATCAACACGCTTGTAGAGTATGGAATGAATTAGAAATAAGAACCTTAGGTGAATATTCAGATTTTTATGTTAAATTAGATGTGACTTTACTCTGCGACATAATGGAAGAATTTAGAAACACCTGTTTTACAGCATATGGATTAGACCCACTTCATTCGTACACAGCTCCCGGATTGGCATGGCAGGCTATGTTAAAAGAAACAAAATGCAAACTTCAACTATTAACTGACATAGACATGGTGTTGATGATTGAATCCGGTATTCGAGGAGGATTAACCCAAAGTGTAACTAGATATGTAAAAGCAAACAATAAATATCTTCCAAATTACGACGCATCACAACCTAGCACATTTATAGGTTATTTTGATGCAAATAATCTGTACGGATGGGCCATGTCAAACCCTCTTCCATATGACAATTTTAAATGGGTTGATCCAAATTCAATCAATAACATCGCTGATATCCCTAAATATGGGGATATTGGCTACATTTTTGACTTTGATTTTGAATTCCCAGAACATCTCCACGACCATCATTATGATCTACCACTATTAGCAAAAACAGAAATATCTCCCACTGGTAGATGGCCAAAATTGATGATGACACTTAACAATAAGACTAGGTATGTAGCTCATTATTGGACAGTACAGCAAGCGCTAGAGATGGGATTAAAAATTACGAAAATTAATAAAGTACTGCAATTTTCACAATCCTGTTGGTTAAAATCTTATATAGATAACAACACAAGAAGAAGAACTGCAGCAACATCCAATTTTCAAAAAGATTTCTTTAAATTAATGAACAATGCGATATTCGGTAAAACATTAGAAAACAAAAGAAATCACAAAGACTTAAGATTGGTTGTTGATCCAACAAAATTACAGAAATTGGTGCAAAAACCAAACTTTGCATCTTCTATAATTATTAATGAAAACCTTGTAGCCGTTTCTATGAATAAAATTTCAATTAAGATGGATCGACCCATATATGTTGGAATGTCCATTTTAGACATATCAAAAACTCACATGTATGATTTTCATTATAATAAAATGGTGAAATTTTATGGTAGAGATAATATTGGAATAGCATACATGGATACCGATGCATTCATCTATTGGATTATAACCAATGATATGTATAAAGATTTACGCACATTTGTTTATAAAAATGACTTTGATTTTTCTGACTACCCACAACATCACCCCAATTACGACAATGGAATAAACAAGAAGGTTTTAGGAAAATTCAAAGATGAAACAAATGGTGCACCTATGGAAGAAATTGTGGCATTAATGTCCAAACTGTACTCTTTTCAATTGTACATTAGTGAAAAAGAAGAACATCAAGTTGTAAAGAAGGCAAAAGGTATAAAAACATCATATTTAAAGAAGAATGTACAGTTTGAACATTTTAAAAGATGTTTATTTGAAAGCATGGAAACAACTGCAACTTTTAATACAATAAGAAGCTTTAATCATCAAGTCTACAGTGTCAAGCAAACTAAGTGGGGACTCAGCTACAAGGATGACAAGAGACATATCCGGGAAGACAATATACACACTCTACCTTTTGGACATTATTCTTTAACTCCTATCGACCAATAAAACCTATTCTTCGTCCTTTCACCTGTTTCCTTTTCCTTTCCGTAAAAAAGAGGGAGCATGGCAAGTTCAATGCCATGTTCCCTCTTTTTTACACAAATATAATATGGCCTTGACCCATATTTGTTAATAATATAAAAGGTGATAAGCCATTTTGAGGATTAGTATTTTCTCAAGCGGTGTACAAACAACATCTGAAGATGGAAGGATTAAAGGATAAAATTGTAAACGAACTTCATAAGCCGGCAAGAAGAAAGTTTCCAAGAAGAAATACAATTATTAAAGGAAGGAACGATCTTTACCAAGCCGATCTCATTGAGATGATACCGCATAGTAAATTGAATAAGGGATTTAAATATATATTGGCAATTATAGATTGTTTTAGTAAGCTTGCTGACGCTATACCACTCAAGGATAAGACTGGGAAAAGTGTAACAAAAGCTATGGAAGCAGCTATAAAGAAAAATAAATTTGTCATAAAACATTTACAAACTGATGATGGAAAAGAATATTTTAACAAAGAATTTACAGCATTAATGAAAAAATATAACATAAATCATTATTCTACAAATTCGGAAGTTAAAGCTTCCATAATTGAACGATTCAACAGAACATTAAAAGGAGCAATGTATAAAACATTTTCTAAACGAGGATCGTACGTGTGGTACGATATATTACCAAAGCTTATAAAAGAATACAATAACAAGTTTCATCGCACTATTGGTATGAAACCTATTGAAGTAAATAGCAATAATGCTAAGCTTGTTTTGGAGAATTAAGAAAAATACTACTCTTAAAATTGAAAAATTAAAACCTAAAAAGTTTAAAATTAACGACAAAGTACGTATAAGTAAATATAAAGGAGTTTTTAGTAAAAGATATTTACCAAATTGGACTAACGAAATATTTACAATCTACAAAGTGCAGCCGACAATACCAGAAACCTACATTTTAAAGGATAACAAAGGTGAACTACTTCAAGGCGGATTCTATGGTCATGAATTATTAAAATCGACAGTAGGTGATGTATATCTTGTTGAAAAAGTTTTACAAAGAAAAAAGGATAAAGTTAAAGTCCGTTGGTTGGGATTTGATAGGAGTGAAGATTCTTGGATTCCTACAAAAGACTTGGTGTAATACTTTAATAACTCATTATGTATTTAACCTTTAAACAAGATGGATATTGTACAGCAAAAAGAACGATTTAATATTAATAATATAGATGAATTGACAGTGGATAATAACAATTTAAACCATGGTAAACATGGTGAATTACTACCAAACTCTATAAGATGTTTAATAACTGGCCCTTCTAATTGTGGAAAAACAAATGTTGTATTTAACCTTATAACTAATCCAAAAGGGCTACGTTTTAATAACATATACATTTTCTCAAAATCTTTGCAACAACCTAAATACCAGTTGTTAGATAAGGTATTAGCAAGTGTGCCCGAAGTAAATTTCTACAAGTTTAATGCTAGTGAAACTATTATGCAACCAAATGAAGCTAAACCATTTTCTATATTTATATTTGACGATGTGTCATGTGAGAATCATGATACAATAAGAAGTTATTTTGCAATGGGGAGACATCATAATATTGACAGTATTTATATTGGTCAAACCTATAGTAAAATTCCAAAACAACTTATAAGAGATAATGCAAATTTGTTGATAATATTCAAGCAAGATGAAACAAATTTGAAACATATATATAACGATCATGTGAATGCCGACATGACATTTGATAAATTTAAAGAGATGTGTGGTAAAGCATGGGCTGAAAAGTATGGATTTCTTGTTATTATGAAAGATGAAGCTATAAAAGATGGAAGGTATCGAATAGGGTTAGATAAATTTGTATTAATCCATTAAATGAATAGCAGTATGTCTAGTAATGAATGAGACTTCATAGTGTAAACATGGTAAATCAAGAAAAACTATTGAAAGAAATAAAATCACTCAGTGATTCTATTAGGATAAAAAACCGTGCATTAAGGATGGGTATAAGCGAAAGAGAAGAATTTTTAGAGACTACATTTAAACCTATTACAGAACCTTTAAAACAGATATCAGAAACCATTAGTAAACCTCGTTATGAAGGGGATGTTTTACTACCAGTTTCTAAACAAGAAGTACAAGCATTAAAAAAAGAAGACAATGATGATTCATATACAAGCGCTAGTGACCAAGAAGAAACAAAAGAAGAAGAACCTATTGTTGAAAAGGAAGAAGAACAGCCAATACCTGAAGCAGAACAATATATTCCAAATTTAACTCAATTGAGTAGCGATATATTACAACACGGACCTCCGGGAAGAAAATATATATTGAAAATGCTACATGATATAAAATCAAACCCTAATTTAAGTAAATCACACATATACGGAGCAAGAATTGATGGAAATGAATTAAAAATAGGTGATTCAAAACTTAAAATAACTGAAGACGATTATATCATTATTGGTGAGCATAAATATAAGGGAACAAAAGGATTATATGAATTAATTTTTAAAAACATACCATTGAGATATTCCACCAAAGATTTAAATACTTTTAAGGAAATTTTACAAAATACTAATGCACATAAAAGGAATTACTCAAAAGATGCAATAATTAATCGTTCACGCGCAACAAAATATAACATTGTTATAAAAAAGTTGTTTCCCCCACGAAAACTACCAACATTACGTACCGCACCAGCAGTGAAACAACCGCTAAAAAGAAAATCTTTATCACTTATGGATTTATCACTTCTTGAACAACATGGTAAAAAGAGTAAAGGAGATACTTCAACATCTGGCAAAGGACTGATGAAAAATCTGTACAATACCAATGTAATTTATTATAAAGACATTAATAAATTAGTTGACAGAATGAGATTATTACATGAAGCTATGGAAGCCGGTCATACAGGTTTAAATAATGAATGGGTGGCTCTAGTTGATGAACTCAGAAGTCGAGGTGTTGTCGTATAATTGTCCGCAGATATAAAAGAACGGCAAGCATATAATGTATCATTTTTAACATGAGCGTCGACAAGTTTGGACGGTACTCCGCGTTAGGAGTGCAAGTTGGAGAAGAGAGAAAAAGAAGTGGATTGCCGCAAACACCTGAAGGTGACTATAACATAAGTAATAAACGTTTAAAACTAGTTAAAGATCCAGAAGAAGATACTGATGGAGCAAATTTAAAGACAGTAAAAGAAGCTACTTCAACATCATTAAAATTACTTAAGGATACTTACGATGTTAAATCACATAGAATAATTAATGTTGGTAAACCAACTGACAGTTCTGATGCAATTACTAAAGAGTATTTATCATCTGAACTTTCCAACACTTTAAAATTGCAGTGGGGTAACAATTTAAAAGATGGACAAACATATGATGCTAGAAATCATAGGATAACCAATGTGGCAAATCCAAAAAATGATAAAGATTCAGTTAATAAAGAATATTTACATTCTATAATACCGGAAAAGACTCATCGAGGATTTTCTTTTTATAAGTTTATTATAAATGACATTGGATACCCAAAGGAAGACGGTGATGCTGTAAACCTGAAATACACCAAGGACAACTGTATTTTACAAGATGCTGATGAAATAGATTGTCATGGAAAAGCATTGTCAAATGTAAAATTTGGTTCTCAACCAAAAGACGCTGTTACTATGGAACAATTATCTAAAGAATTAAAAAGGGAAACATCAAATTTTGTAAAACATGAAGATGCTGTGCTAAGGCGAGGAAATACATTTATACATGGAAATGAAAAATTTGATTTAATGCAAGGAAGTAATGATAAATGGGATGCGGGAGGTAAAAGAATAACAAATGGAAGATTTGGTCAAAAAAGTTCGGATGTACCTTTAATGGCACAAACATTAATTGCGGGCGGTCCTTTATTAGGCACATATGAAGGTCATAATAGAAGAATAAAAAATATAATACCTGGTTATGAAGAAAATGATTGTGTTACAGTGAAACAAACAATAACTTGGGATAAACGCAATGGAACCAAATTTGATGCTAAAATGAAGAAAATAATTAATATTTCACCAGGTGAAGATTTTAATGATGCTGCTACTATTGGACAAGTTATAACAACATCAAAAAATGATTCAACCGCTTACACGTGTAATGATAAACGTATTATGCAGTTACACGATCCTCAACATCCGAAAGATGCTGTAACTTTAGATTGTTTAATAAGAATAGTGGGTAATTTACTTATTGATACCCACAATCATATAGCTAGTACAACGAGTCATGTGATAATTCAACCCGATGAACGAGAAGCTTGGATTAAAAATAGAATCATAAATCAGTATATAATTAATTTGAATAATTAATTATTTAAATATAAAAATTGTGCATAAGTTATTCATTTATATAAAGCATCTCGTTGAGTAAACACACCGGTTATATATAAAACAACATAATGAAGATCGCACCGCTCAGTCGTCGTCAAGTCAGCGGCAAGAAAGGACGTGGTATAACATCGGCTGCGTTATCCCTTCTCAAACGAATTCCTGTTGGTGCTGTTGTAAATCGGGCAATAGACGCTCTACCATACGAATTTCATCTGCCAGGAGGTTATCAATATTGCGGACCCGGAACTAAATTGGCAAAACGTTTAGCAAGAGGGGATCCAGGAATTAATAAATTGGATCAAGCTTGCAAAGAACACGATATAGCGTATTCCAAGTTTGCTGATTCAACAAATAGATCAATAGCAGATAAAGTGCTAGCGGAAAAAGCTTGGCAAAGAGTTAAATCAAGTGACGCAAGTATTGCAGAAAAAGCAGCCGCTTGGGCAGTAACTACAGCTATGAAGGCGAAAACAAAATTTGGTGGCGGAAAACGTCGAAGAGGAAGACCTGCAAAGAAAAGAGCTCCTAAAAGAGGTGGAAACATTAAAAAGAGACGTCGTAGAACTCGTAAAACAAAGACAAAGAAGACTTCCGTTTGGTCAATGGTAAAAAACGGAGCAGGTCTATACCTAAGACCGTACCGTGTGTACTAAATAAGAAAAATCAATTGATAATTCCAAATAAAGCCTTAACAAATCATCAATTATCAAATTATGTAAAATGTTTGAAGATACCATTTTTTAGGGGAGTTTTTATGAAAGACGCATTACCAAAAAACATATGGAAAAATGAAACTGGAATAGTAAATTTAGATTCCTCCTATGGTCCAGGAACTCATTGGGTATGCTATAAAAAACTCGGACAAAGCGTTTATTATTTTGACAGTTTTGGCAATCTACCACCACCTAAAGAACTTCAACACTATTTTAGAAACTCTAAGAATATATTTTACAATTATAAAAGAGAACAACCTAACAATACAGAAATATGCGGACATTTATGTTTGGAGTTTTTAGCAAAAAGTGTCAGTCAGCTTTAAGATGTCATCGTACACAGTGTCACTGAGCGGAAATTCATCTACATTAAAAAGTACTCTTTTCCCAGCATTGCGTCTATCTAAAGATAGATTATGGGAAGCGGCATTATTAGATTTCACTACGTACAATTCGATTCCCAACATTACAGAGGGTAAAAACAATTTACTACATTATTATGAAAGTAAAGATGAAAAAGGAAATTATTCAGAATTAAAAATAATAACCTTGTCTACGGGAGCATATGAAATAGATGATATAAACCAGCTATTACAGAAGCAGCTAGGAGAAGAAAATATCTGTATAAAAGGAAACAACAATACTTTAAAAGCGGAAATTACCTCAAAATATTATATAGATTTAAGTTTAGAAAATTCAATCGGTAGTTTACTCGGATTTTCAGATAAGAAAAGAAAAATCTTAGATCCCGGAACTACTCATACCGGTGATACCACAGTAACAATATTAAAGGTTAATAGTATTGATATAACATGCAATATTATACACGGATCGTATAGAGATGGGGTAAACCAACATATTTTACATACATTTTATCCAACAGTTGCTCCTGGTTTTAAAATAGTTGAGAAGCCACAAAACCTTATATACCTACCATTAAACACCAGTTTTATTTCAGACATCGTACTGAACATATCAGATCAGGACGGTAATAGTGTTGACTTTAGAAAAGAAACAATTACAATACGGTTACACATAAAAGCGGTAACTTAAGTATAACATGGGATTAACATTTAAACCACAACGGAAAAGCCGGGAGCTCAGTAGCTCTTCAACATTGGACGAGTTAACACCGGACAACATACATTTCCTACAAAAAATTGGGTTAAAACTAAATTACGATGGACATTCTGGATATATCTCAAGGACCGACGTTCGACGAAACCCTATGGGAGAAGGAATATCACACACACAACCCTTACACTTCATCAAAATTAAACAATAATGATGAAATAAGGATTCCCATTCAACAACAAGATATTTACACATTACCCTGTGAGAGTTATTTATATATTGAGGGACAAGTATTAAAATTGGATGGAAAAACCGGTTCATCTGTTCCTTTTATAAATAACCCAATGGCGCATATCTTTTTGACGAAATAAGATATGAAATATCAGGAGTGACAGTTGATTCAACAAAAAAGGTTGGTATAACAACAACACTAAAAGGATTAACATCATTAACACCCCATGAAAAGAATTCAATAGTCACCGCCGGATGGGTTACCCCCGATAAAGACAGCATAACACCAAATTCCAATGGTCATTTTGATTTTCACATACCTTTACGATTGCTTTTGGGATTCGCTGAAGATTACAAGAGAATAATAATAAATGTCAAACAAGAATTGGTATTACTCAGATCTTCAACTAACAAGGACTTGATATTAGCAGCAAGTGGCACTGAAGAAAGTAAACTAGAATGGCAGCTACAATTAAATAAAATCGTGTGGAGAGTACCTCATGTAAGATTAGCCGATGAACATAGAATCGTATTGTTAAGAAAGTTAAAATCTGACCGTGATATTGTAATGCCTTTTAGAAGTTGGGAATTCCATGAATACCCCATATTACCTCAAACAGAACGACAAACATGGACTGTTAAAACATCTACTTATTTGGAACGAGCAAGGTACATAATACTAGGTTTTCAAACCAATCGAAAAGATGTTATAACCGCACACGCAGGTCAATTTGACCATTGCAATATAAAGAATTGCAAAGTGTTTCTAAACTCTCAATTCTTTCCTTATGACAATTTAAATGTCATGTTTAGCAAAAAGCGTTATTCCATCTTATATGATATGTATGCAAGATTTCAATCGTCATATTATGGAAAAACTAATACACCACTGTTATCACCTGAACAGTATTATTCAAAAGCCCCAATAATCGTTATCGATTGCTCAAAGCAAAATGAATCAGTAAAATCGTCAAGTGTGGATATAAAAATTGAAATGGAATTTGAAGATAAAATACCAGAAGGTACTTCAGCATATTGTCTCATTTTACATGACAAAATAGTAACGTACACTCCACTAACTGGAATAGTTAAAAATGTGTTATAAAAAACGGTTTTTAGGTGGGGGCGATTGTTATAAAAGGAGGAAAACGAAGTAAAAATTTCATTATTTGTTTGACCATCCTATGGGAAACATCGTTAGCAAAATGAGTTCACTTAATGCAAATACTAACGAAGAAGAAACTACACCGCTTATAGCCGACAACAGTTCCGATATAGAAAAACAAATTGAACAAGAAATGGATGAGTTCCTCAAGTTTAAACATAAGAAAAAAGAAGAGGAAGTTGAAAAAGGAATTAAAAAAAGAAAAGTCGATGACATTATTTCCACCAATATTTTAGCAGAGGTATTTCTTAGAATCTACTATCCCATCTCATCATGCATGACAAAAAGCGTATCTGCCGGAGTAATAAAATCATTGGAGTATTCACCAACTATTATTTTGAATCATGGATCTAAAATGGTGTTTTTCTCTGAAATTTCCTGGGAATCGTTTATGAAGCATATACATATTTTAGAATGTTATTTGAGTAACAATACATATGGAAGAAGAACAAAATTAAGTTTGCTAGAATCAAATATTGAAATCGATATAGTAAAACATCGAGGAGGACAAATTGTTCGTTTTAGAGATTTAACTAAACATGACATAAAAATACACCTTACAAAAGATGAATTCTACACCCTCAGCTGTGCTACAGGTCCTATCACGAGATATTTAAAACAACTAATTTTTTCAAGCGCAATCATAAAGGAATATTTAACCGATACATTGGATAGACAACCGTATGTACCAATCCTATACGGTCCCGTAGATACTTCCATTTTCAATAGAATACCTCACGAAGTTGATATGTGGAGACAGTTGCACAACTATCAGACTAACTTCGGTATAGATGAAGAAGCACAAGAAATGAATGAAGAAGCATCTTGCAGCAACCAACTTGCAGTATAAAAAGACGTCCTCCATAATTTTACAAACAGTCCATTACCAACCTTTGTCATGAATAAACAAGTTTCATTTTCAAACCAATACCAAATAATGGAGGTGAAACGAGGCATAATTGAATTTCAAGCGTTTCGCGGTAACGACGGACATTTTATCATTAAAGAGTTAGTTATTCTAGACATGAACACATCTGTAGTTTATCACTATTTATTCCAACCCCCTATACCGTTCAACAGATTAACTACTAAAGCAAGAGTGACAAACAAATGGTTGATGAAACATTTTCACAACTTGAGATGGGATGAAGGTTTTATCCACTACAGTATGGTGCCACACATAATGAATCATTACTGTAAGGAATTTAAAATTATCTACACGAAGGGATTGGAAAAAACCGCTTGGATACAAGCATTTACAAACCATGAAGTGATAAATGTGCAAGTGGATAGAGATTTTCAGTGTCACTTTGCCAACATTTGTATTTCTAGCAAAAACTTTAAACATCGGCAGTCCCAATGCGCCTTAAAGAACGCTTATCGTTTGAATGCATATCTACAACAGAATGGTGGGGGGTGGGAAGGATATAAAAGCGACAACACAACCATGACCCAGCATGAGTATTACTCTAGCCTCCGAGCAGTCAACACCTCCCACACAGATTCGCAAGACTAAGAATAATATCAACAATAAATAAGAAGAAGAAAAAGTAAAGATGACGTCACAAACATTTTTACAATCTCTTGTCGATCAATTTAACAAACATTCAAAATCTACCGTCTTACCAACTAAAAGATGTTCAGAATTAAAAGAAGAAAAACATTATGTTATCCACACCATTAAGAAGATGGAAACTAGTGTTGGGGACGCCATCAACGTTACACTGAGTGAAGCACCCTACACACCCGGTGATGAACCAAAATTTCAAACGTTTCTTCCCAAGCGCTTCGTGCACCTCCTGCAAAACGAAGATCTACGCCTCATCCATCCCGGCTCTCTGTACTTGGCATCCCACGGTCCAAGCGGAAGCAATTCTACAGAGCTTACACTTCACGTCATGCCTACTGCCAACAACTAATTCATTATTTGTAATACTTTTGTACACCTTTGTAAATTATTTTAAAAATAAATAAAAATAAAAAAATAAAAAAATAAAAAGCAATATATCACTATGTGTTTTTGCACATGGTGATATATTGCTTTTTAAAAAAATAATTTTGGATGACCTTGACCTAGTTACAAAAACTATATAAATGGAGTAATTTTCAAGGGGATTTCCTCAGTCTACAATTGACTTCCGTGCTGTACACATCTCCCTTGGTTGTCCAATTATTATAAACAACAACATGTCTCTCAAAATCAAATGCGCATCATACGATACCTCCACCATAACAACTTTTGAACAACTCGACAATTTCGCTAATGAATTGCGAGTACTTCTCGCAGGCGGTTATCACTTAAATGCCGATGTTTATGTTACAAATAATAAGATGTTTTCAAAACAAAACTACTGCAATGATGAAGTGTTCTTTTCCACACAAACGGCAACAACATCCAGCCCTTCTACTCAAAATAATGTTAAATTCCACAAATACTACTAATGCTAAATTACAATAACAATACTCCATCAACTTGAGGCTTCGCTATAAAAAGGCTATTCAACCCAGACTAAATCATCATTTGCTTTTTAACAACCGCAGCGATAACAACTAAAACTACTATGCTGTACCGAATGATGATTGAATTTAATGGTAAAATATTTGGAAAGGACTATCAAACGGTAGAAGAGATGAGCTCCGATCTTGATGTATTAACTAAAGAAGGCTTCCAACCAAAGTTAATTCTAAAATTTCCAGAAGTACATCCACTATCCACTGAAGATCTCATCGCAATGGCTAGAGCGAAAAAACAAGAACATGAAGTAAATATTAAAAAGGAGAAAGAAGAAAAAAAAGACAAACCTATATCTTAAGTGTGCAACTATTTAATATTTGTACCCCATTCTTTTTTAAAACTCCATTTGGTTGACCTTGAAATTACCCCCACCACTTTTTTCTTTTAATAAAACTCTCTATTCTATACTATACACCTTCATTTCCCAAATCCACTTAGAACCGTCAACATGGAAAAGGAAAAAGAAGACTACAAACCACGCTACTGTTGTGAACAAAAATGTACCGATATAGGAAGATGGATGGTAGACGGATTAGCTTGTAGAAAATGTGAATTCTTCGGATCCTGTTACTGCAAATGCAAAACAAAACAACTACCACCACCAGAATTGCAAACCTTCAAAATTTATAAATCAAGATACTTCCACACTTGCTGTCCCCAGAGATGTTTCAAATTTCACCCAGAAAGACTTTTTAATTGCCGAAAGTGTGATGCATATTATAAAGACGACTTTTGTACATGCATCAAACATTTGTGCAAATATAGATCAGATTGGTCTTCTGATCCTATTCAAGCTTCAGATGTATAGCTGTAGTCACTGACTGCAGCTCTTTTTTAAAATTTCATTTGGTTGACCTTGAGATTTACAATATATATTCTACATACCCTTTAACACGCTTCTCATTTACACTACATTGCTTGGACTAACACCAACATGGGTGACAGATTCATTTCTTTTGAACATTTAATTACCGAAAGAGATGAGATGGAAACTCTATTTCACAACTTACTCACACTTATGGATAGGTATCCTTTGAAATGGATCAACATCAAAGTAAAATATGTGGATCCTACCAGAATATTTTCATCATCATCATCATCATCATCATCTTCCAACAGTGCAGGGGAAGAAGAAGAACCAACTTATGGTATTACAATTATTGAATTAAACAGCGAGGAACAAGACAATCAAATTCAAATTATAAATAAACTTAGTATTTAGTTTACAAAAGTGATTGGTATTTCTATTCTATATTAATGCTATTATTATTTTATTTCTATACACTTCCCACAACCTACCCGAACGGCGTTTCGCGGCGAACTGCGGTAACCGAAGTTCTCTCGCTTCTCGTTTTGGATTACCCCCACTTCTTTTCTTCCCCCCACCACTATTCCCCGTTTCCATATAAGCGACCGCCTTACCGTCACTCACCATTTGTTTGCCTACCGCCGAACGATGAGCCAGCCTCGATTAGCAAAAAATACTACTACTTTTGCAGTAACATCGCAACAAGATTTACAGGATATTTTTCAAACTTTAACCGATGTTGTAAACACACCAAACAACACGGTTACTATTACTGTTGAAATTACCTACAATTGTCCAGAGTGTGAAAGGATGGAAAGCGATAATGTTGAAGAATTAGAAATGCCAAACAACAGTCCTTCATCCGCCCACGATTCGACACCAGATGATGAAAGCTAGTCCTACACAAATATTCTTTTTCAATCCCCCACCACTTTACATTAAATATATATATCCTCCCCTTATTTGCTCTCCTCATTCCATCGCCTACTTTTACACCATCTACACCGCTCCTCTCTAACCTGTACACAAACATGATGGACGGCTTTTCAATCACATCACAATTGGAAGACGATAAATTAAAACTCGAAATTAACAGAATACAATTGGAAGCACAGAATCAGGAAGAAATGATCCGGCTGTTAAAGCTCTTCAAATGCGTACTGTGGTTGGTATGCCTCTATCTGCTCATCGCCATCACCATCGGCATTTACCAGACCGTCACCGCCAAACATCGCTTCGACACCACTTCAAATAAAACTTCTACTTGGCTTTCCTAAAATAAATTATTAATTCCCACAGCCCCGCACCCCCCATCCCCTCCCGCCGCACTCCCGCCCGCCCCACTCGTCCCCAGACTCCCCACCTTTTTAAAACCCCCTCCAAATGACCTTGACACACTTACCAACCCCTCCCCAAACCCCCCAAAAAACCCCCAAATCAACAACACACACCTGCCACTTACAACCGCTGACCTTGACCTGCGCCAGGACCGGCTATTCCCTTCTACTTATATATATAAGTTTATATAGGAATAAAGCATCTTTTGAGCTTCTAAAACCCAAAAAATTGTCGTTTAATGATGCAAGAAGTTTTCATCACATATTAAAAACAGAATATTTTTCATAATTTTTTTTCTTGTTTTGAAGTGATAGCACAAATCGTTAAACAATTCAATCCAACCAAAAAATAAACGGTATCAGTTAACTGACACATACTTTCTCCCAACAATATAAAAAAGATGTTAAAAGCTTCAAACATTAATGTCTTGATGACTCAGTCGGATAGCTACCGGCTGAGCAGCGCTCGTTTGACCCTACGCGCGTCTGTGACTTTTAACAATGTACTGCGTTTACCGCTAAACAAAAAATTGAATTTTCTCCGCAACCACTTGACGTAGAGCAATAATTTAAAATACTGGATTATTTAGTTTTTTGAGCTTGATTTAATGGTGATAAGTAAAATTTATTTCAAGACAACAGCTATTTTGAAAATCCAAAAAATTGATTTTTGAAACACTTTTTACTCCATAACTTTTGAACGCAGATTTTACTGTAGATGCGGGTGGTGTCATTTTATTCACCATTTTAAGCTTAAAAAACCACAAAATTTTAATCAAAATCGTTAGAGCCGTTTTTGAGAAATTTTGATTTTTGACGATTTTTGACGGTTTTTGGGGGCAAAATACCCTTAAAAATAAAAAATAAAAAAAAAAATGAAAAAAAGCCTGGAATTATCGTGGATTTGGACCTATGTACCAAATTTAATTAAAATCGGACCATTAGGGCATTCTCTAGCTCTGTTTACATCCTGACACACAGACAGACATCACTCCGAAAACCACTTTTTTGGGTTCAGGGGGAACCAAAATGGATAAATCTACCAACAACTCAAATTCGAAAATTTTGACGAAAACAATACTTTCTCCATATACAATGGTATAGAGGGAGAAAGTAATATTTTTTTTTAATTAAACTTTAAAAATATTGTTTTGAACAACGAGTTTATTTACCAAAATTTTTTATTAAAGATTTCTGTCTTTAACAATTAAAATAATTACATTCTATGAAATATGCATTGATATTGTCAATCTTTTGAAACTAAAAAAATCAACTAGAGTTGACTTTATAGGATTGATTTTTAAGACATTTTTAAATACAAAAATTAAATGGTATTCTCTACGACTTGTGTTCTAATGCATGAACCGTCATTATATAAATTATTTAACCTGTTTATGGTATATAAATAAATAATCAAAACTCAGTTTTGTTCACAATGTCAACTGCTATTAAATATACATTAAGTCCGAGTGCGGTTTGCTGTTGAAGGCTTTTCTCCAACAATGAGAATGAATGAGAACTTTCGACCGCCAAGGGACACAACATACTAACATATTCTTTTGGAAAACACAATAGGCTACGTTATCTAGACTTAAAATTTGTTGTTTATCTGGTTTCCCCAACCGACAAGATACCTGGTGTGTTTTTTTATTATCATAGTTTATGATTTTTACCCTCGTATCCCTTCCTGTGTTCATAAATAAAGAACACATTTTCCCTAATATAAATTGTGGATTTTCTGTTGTTTAAATTTAACGAATTAACCATTTTCCTGTTAAATTTCATTCTAATTAGTTTTAATTTACAAATTTGATCATTTTACTGAGTTATGCGGTGTTTTCACAGTAAATCTTTCTATTTGAGTTTTATATTATATTTTTCTGAAGTTGGTGGCTGGCTATTAATGCCATACGATATATACAGGGTGTTTTTTTTAACTGTGCCACCATTGGGATCTTGTAAACTATTGATTTTACAGTAAATTTTAAATGGGGGACTTTACCTTAATTTTTATGACAATCAAAAATATGAATTCCATATTTTTGTAAATAGCCGCCATTTTCCAATATGGCGGCCAACTTTGAAATTTCTTATGGAACACCCTGTATTTTATGATGTTTTTAGAATCTACATACAATTTTAAGCCTTTTTTATTCTTGTGTAATTTTTGATATACCCAACCGTTTACGAGCTACAGAGAGATAAAGGTACTAAATTTTTTATGTTTTTCTTAACTATGCTACCATTGGGATCTTGTAAACTATTAATTTTACAGTAAATTTTAAATGGGGGACTTTACCTTAATTTTTATGACAATCAAAAATATGAATTCCATATTTTTGTAAATAGCCGCCATTTTCCAATATGGCGGCCAACTTTGAAATTTCTTATGGAACACCCTGTATTTTATGATGTTTTTAGAATCTACATACAATTTTAAGCCTTTTTTATTCTTGTGTAATTTTTGATATACCCAACCGTTTAGGAGCCACAGAGAGATAACGTTTTAATATAATTCTGGCATGCCTAGGTGTATTAGTTTCAGTGAACTAGTGGCTTATTCTTATTTTACTATAATATAGGGTGTCCAAAAAAAACGTTTACAGACTTTGGGATGTGATTCCTGATACAAAAGTAGAGAAAAAAGTTCCTATGAAGGTATGTCCGAAAATGCATATTTACCCAGATATCCGCCATTTTGTTTTTTCCACTTAATAATTTTTATTTCGGTGACGGATTGATCTAGGAACTTCATATTTGGCATGGATCTTTATAATACTAATGTCCATTTCCATAATAAAAATTATTTTTTTCCGATGCATATTTTCAAAATGGCGGCCATTTTAAATTTTTAAACTCAAATATCTCAAAAACGGTAAATTTTATAAAAATATTGCAAGAGACAAAAAAGTTGACAAATTAAATTATCTAAACAACAAAACCAAGTTTGTAAAGATCTGCCAACAAATAACGGAGTTGTTGAGATTTTTCTCTTAAAATAACCTAAATTGGCATTAATCATAGTGCAAAATCAGTGTTTTTCTGCATAAAAACCACAGTAACTCCGTTATTTGTTTTCGGTTCCTTACAAACTTGGTATTACTGTTTAGATAATTTAATCTGTCAACTTTTTTGTGTCTTGTAACATTTTTAAAAATTTTACCGTTTTTGAGATATTTGAGTTAAAAAATTTAAAATGGCCGCCATTTTGAAAACACGCATCGGAAAAAAATAATTTTTATTGTGGAAATGGACATTAGTATTATAAAGATCCATGCCAAATATGAAGTTCCTAGATCAATCCGTCACCGAAATAAAAATTATTAAGTGGAAAAAACAAAATGGCGGATATCTGGGTAAATATGCATTTTCGGACATACCTTCATAGGAACTTTTTTCTTTACTTTTGTATCAGGAATCACATCCCAAAGTCTGTAAACGTTTTTTTTGGACACCCTTTATAAGAAAACCAAAGGAAAATGTCAAAAGAAACCACCTTACATATGTTAGGCCTAAATATTTCAAATATTTATTATTTTGATGAATATGATTTTATATTACTGTTTTTTACCGTTAAATTAAGAACAAATTACCCATGGTGTAGTTACACAGATACTTTATGTAGTGTACAAATAAATTACCTAACAAATATTGTTTCCTTCTGTTGTCTTATTAATGTGTATAATTTAAATAAACAATACAAAATTCGTTAAGTGCCCACAACTTTAAAACGTATTACTTCTGAGTTCGAAATTGATAAATATACGTCATTTAGGTTACGGATGTTTTACCTGGCATCTAAAAGTCATTTAAAGACATTCCGGTTAGTACTGTTGTCGCTTCTTATCTTATCTGTCATGGACAAGCAGATAACGTCCACGTTCCGTCGTCCGCAGCTGAAAAAGATGACGAATCATTTACACTTAAAGGTGCGGCTACACATAACAGGAAAGGACACGGAAAGGAAACGGACAGGACATTCGCCGTGTCGGATGGATCGCCAAATGAGCATTCATTCCTAATGTCGTGTCCTGTCCGTATCCCGTCCTGGTATTTGTAGCCACCCCTCCCGACACTATCAGAAAAATTCTGACGGTAGCTCTGTGTAGTGAGTGTGGCGCAAACGTCTTCCTAAAGAAGCTAACATATTCGAGGAAATACTTATGTGGCCACCTGAGTAGGCCTGATTGTAGATATTTCGTTTACATTTTTCCTGTTTTATTGTGTTGTGCATAGCTTGGGTAGTAAAAACGTCGTTTTATAATTAGTTTTCAGAATCATTAATAATCTACAAATTCTATGCAATAACCAAATAACTCCATAGTAAATATAACCCGATACCAAAAAGTTTTAAAGTGGCACGTAACGGATTTGAAAAACATTATTAATCAAGAAAATTTTAATCATAGGAAAGGCAAAACTATATTATTTGTTTTCAATAGTTACTAATTTTTCTTACAGTAATGTAGCTTTTATTTCCATATTTAGAGCTTCGTATTTAGAACATTAATTAAGAAAACTGTTACTACATATCACTGCAAAACTGCTATTTTATGATAAACAGTTATTTTATGTAGATATTGTTACTTAATGGAGTATCTGCAAAATAACAGTTTCGTGCCATCGGATAGATTGCAGGCGATGTGACAATGACGGTAAATTGTTCCTTTCACCATCAGCCAATAGAGTGGACCTAATAGCCTTGGGTGATGTACTCTCTCGTGTCACTGGCACACAATCTTCTTTACCTGTTTATAATTCAATTGCTTATGTTAAAATTAGAATTTACCTTTAGATAGATTTACCTACAGAATTTACCTTTAGAATTTTCCTTAGTGACATTTTAGTTACTTTTATTTTGACTTGTAATTATTTTTATATTTTTGCAGTGTGATAGAAAACGTTGTTTATCATTAGGCGGAAAGTGGGTTTTTGTGCTTAGTTAAAATACCATTACAAACTGAAACAAGCTACTTTCCGTCCTAGTGGTGAAATAGTATACGGTATTTCGTCACTAGTTCGGAAATAGGTGTGCTATGTTACACCTATTACGTTAGCTACGTTAAATACGTTAGCTGCGTTAAATACGTTAGCTGTGCGAGATCGAGTTTCTAGTACGAGGGGAAGCCGAGTACTTGAATTAGATCGAGCACCCGTATATAGCACTTTCGGGTTAACAAAGTTACGATCAGTTATCATTCGACTTATACGAATACAGTTTGGATAAAAGTTAATATAATTTGACCCATATATATTTTGATTTCTTATACGTTATTTGTTTATCTTGTATTTGAACTGATTTAAGCTTTTCAACATGAACAAAAATTGACGTAGACAAATATTGTTAGACGTTTGTTATTTGTTTCACTTGTTTCAACAAGCAAAACGATAAAATGTTTGGAAATTGTACTGGAACAAGTTACTATAAGAAGAAGAGCAGCGCTCGTGATGTTTCTAGAAGTTTTTTCTGGCCTAGTCCCGAAAACTAATGTTTACCAAACAGTTTATCCAACCCATCTGTTTATCGTCTGGTTTCGATCACAGCTGACTATTAAAATATAGTCCGTTTTTTTAAACCTGATCCTTCTCGAGAAAATCGGGGTGGGGGAGGGGTTTAAACGGTAAACAAAAAATTTAAACTGTAAACAACACAATTAAACTCGTGACAAACGTATTTTACCTGTCACAAACGACAGGTAAAATACCTGTCTGTGACAATACTGTTTGTACTGTTTGTGACAAACGTTAAGTATCAGATTTCCTTAAATAACGTTTTAAATAAGTTATAATATCCTTCAGTAACTCCTAGTCAGCTGATATATTTTTAAGCCAAACCTATTCCTTGTTAAAAAGTAACAGTTCTAAATTAAACTGATTAAAAAACAACTGCTACCAATAATATTGTAAAACTGATACACATTATGTTGTGATGTAAAATTACCAGCTGGTATGCAACAGTGAAATAAAACAAAAACAACAAAAAACCAACAAAAAAACCAAAAGGCTTCAGCCAATGGGATAGTAGCAAGTATAAACAAATCCCCTCCACCATCTTTCCCTCAAAGGATCAGGCTTAAGAAAACGGACTATAGTATATTTCGTCACTAGTCCGGAAAGTGGTCATTATCGGTGCAAGATCGAGTTTCAAGTACGAGGCGAAGCCGAGTACTTGAATTCGATCGAGCACCGATATACCACTTTCGGACGAGTTACGAACAGTACTTTTCATCATACCACCTTTAATAAATTTACAGTTTGGATAAAAGTTAATAAATTTTAACCTATATACCCCCTCTTACGTTGTTATTTATTTATCATGTATTTGAACTATTTACAGCTGTTATTAAAAATAAAAATAAATTAACTTGTTTAGTGTCCCGAAAACCACTGTTTCGCCGTCAAGTCCCGAAAACTTTGTTTACCAACACGTTTATCCAACCCACCGGGAATCAACTAGTTTCTATCACAGCTGATCGTTCCGAAAACAACGTTTATCACAATGGTAAGATGAAAAGTGTTTATCGCAAAGTTATGATGAAGTAATAGTTTTTATCACCAGAACCAAAGGTGGCTCTTTTTTGGGCAAAATCTTGTTTAAGCCATTAAGCAATTGTTTAAGCACCAAAAAACAATGTGTTTTATCAAAATGTGTCATTAATCGATAAAAATATTAACTGTAAAGTTGTATTTTTGAGGTTATATTTACAAAGTAAGTAATTTATATCCAGTGTTTACATTTTTCTGTTATTTACAAACAATGATTTTTATGACGTATTAATTTAGAAATTTTGCATATCAAAATAAATAAATAACAATATGCTTGGAAAACAGCTAACTTTTCGGTCCTAGGGCTTGAAAACTATTGCAGCTAATTCTTCAGTTCTAGGACAAAAGAGAAACATTTTTTGTACTATTGAAAGAACAAAAACAGGCTGGTTTTCTGTTTTTGCATGATGATCAAAACAATGTTTATTGCTAGACAACTCAAGTCGAAGACCAGGCGTGTCAAGGTCAAGTCTTTCAATAAGCCAGCAAATTTTTTCTCATGTTAATTTATTTAGCTTGACCTTCACCCGCCTGTTCTATTACTACCGACTATAATTGTTGATACTTAAGTAAGATCCCCAACGAAAACTTTTGTTAAAAGTCTACTTCTCTTCTAAATTACATTGCCCCAACTAAAAATTGAAAACTAAAAATGTAAAACTTAAATAATATTGATTTTGTGCCTTTTCAAACCATGACATCTTTTGGTATGAAGAAACTATTAAGGTAATTTATAAAAAAAATAGCTTTGAATTTTTTAAACATCCACCGTTTTTTCCCATTATTATGTTAAATGAAGAATAAATGAGACTCTCTTTTACCATCTCTCTTTTATCATTTTGTATATAATTTGTAAGCAGTGCACTTTGCTTGCCTCATAGCTTACTGGAGGAAAGTAAAATAAATGGCCATATTTATCATTCACCAGGAATGCACCTTAACTCGCAAATGTTGCTTGGGGCATGTTTATTACCTGACGATGCTTCATTGTGAAACGTTTACGTAAATTTGTTATATGATTAAAATTTGCTAAATAAATGTTCTTAGCAACACTTAAAAACTTGTTATGCAAGTGTTGTTTTTCATTAATGACATTGTGATTAAATTAATTACTATAATAATTATTTATATATTCTTCTTCACTGACATTTTCATCAGAATCACTTGTAGCAAACTCATGGTGGTGAGACGAATGCCTTACCCAAATATCCAGGAAAAAGCTGTTAAAAAGAGACAACGAAACACAACAATGTCCATTCTCATGTCTATATATATCTCTAATTGTGAATCATCCGCTATCCTATCACTTTAGACCGTAAGTTTTCTGCTGGAGTAATTTCTATACATGGAAACTAATAAGATAACAAAATAAAATGACTCTATCAATTTAAAATCTGTATTGCAATTTGTAAAAAAGTTTGTGATTCATGTATCACACAGTTAAAAATAAAAAATTAACCGAAATAATTACTGATATTCATAAAGAGTTTTTGTCGGATATAATTTTTTTTTTATATATATTCAAATGCATTAGCTTTTAGAATTAAAAGACAATTTGTTTACGTTTAGATGACTAAACACTGTTTCTTAAGTGGATATAAACGTCATCTTGGAGTATTTAAGTGTGTATTGTAAGTATATGTACCTTTAATGGCTTTTAATTTTTTCATAGTTCTGTAAACACTATTATCACATGTAACTGCCAATGAAGCACGATATTACAACTTACAACTTATTAAGATCTTCGAACTTAATAATTTAACACGTGTATTATGTATGTAATCTTACCAAAGCAAGGACTTCTAAACACATGGTCTGAACTACAGGGGCTAATTTAAACTTGAACTGCATCAAACGTGAGTTTTATTCTGTTTCGGTATCAATGTTACCTGAATGTCAGTTGTGAAAGCTTCCAAGTTGTGCTTAATAACTTCGGTTATTATTCTCCGAAAGTTCAATAGAAATGCATCCACGAATCTTTCCAACCCTGAAGATCAAATAAGTTCATTCAGAATTATATAAGAAATACATTAATTGCAATACCTCTGGAGATTGTCATTTATGTTAAAATTCTTATAGAATTCCACTATAACGAATGTAAAAATTTATGAAAATATCATCTTAAATCTAATTATATGTAAAGGCTATAATTATTACAAAACTAATTATACTGTATAAATGAAAGTAAAAAATTTTGTTCTCTATCCAATAATTTGTATAATATTTTATATTATAAATATTTATAAATATATATTTTTTATTATTATAAAAAACGCATGAAAATATTATAAATTATACTTATAATTTTAAAGGATAGGGCTTTCGACTCACTAGTTTTCATCATCAGATCTCACTCCATGAGATGGATCAAAAGTTGATAACTAATAGTGTGATTAAAATACAATCAGATGTAAAATTATAAAGGATAAATAGAAAATAGAAAAAAACATAAACTTTTTATTTAAATACTAACTATACCAAGGAATTAGGCCCAGATATCCTCCAAAAAAATTAACTAAAAAATTAACCCTTTCAAGTAGTAAACATTATTTGTATAATTACTGTGTTAAAATCTGTAATAACTTTAGACTGTTTTTTTTTTTTCAAAATCATTGTATAATCATTGAACGGTGTTAGAAAATATAGTTCTTCTATTTACATACTTACTCAATTGCGTTAATTTCCTGATTTTTTATCAACTGCAGTTTTTATGTGTTAGCAGTTCATACAATTTACTTTAAGGCATGTGATAAAATGTAAATTTTGTAACATCAATGAGATTTTGTTAGTTTTTTTAGTAAACTGCTATTTCATCATTATGGCCATGCCGTTAGTATGGTACGTAGCAGTGTTCTCAGCGGATGTATCATCTTCAACAATGACGATAAATTGTCCCTTTCACCAGCAGCCAATAGCGTGGACCTAATAGCCTGTGTATACTCGCACCACCGCCACAGGCTTGGCTACAACCAAATGTATCGGGGTGAAACAATTATTATGCTCAGGATGTTTGAAATTGGTTGCAAAACTTTTTAATATACTTCATAAGTTCCAAACTAAGTGTTATTTATTTTTTTTATTTATTTATTTATTTTTTTTTGTATGTTATCAATCATTACGTAATTATATTTTTTTTATTTATTGTAAACATCTTTGTTCCTTATATGTATTTATTACCATATGTTTATTTTTAAGCTAATAATAAGTCTACTTAATTTTTACGTTTAACTTGTTTCTCTAAGTGTAGTATGGTTTTGTTTAAAAATTAATATGAAAACAGCATAAAAACTAATATAAAATTTAAGTGGAAATGTACAATATAGTTTTAAATAATTTTTGTAAATAAATAAATAAATTTATTAATTAAAAAAATAAAACATGGTCATTATGAGTAGCATAAAATCAAAATTGACCACTAACTGTTAGGATTTCGTTGATCTGTGATTAAACCATTTTCATTTCATTACCCATCTTTTTTTAATCGGAATAAAAATATTGTTATTTAAAACTATAAATGGAATTGATTAAATATTATAAATATAAAACATTACCATATAAAAAATGAATTGGAAAGGGCATTTTAAAAGTACTTTAAAACTCCTAAGTATATTGAAAATTTTAATATTTAGTATTGTCATAATGACTTGACAATACTAAATATTAAAATTAACATTAATTTTTTCCATCCCAATTTTGGAGGTTTTATTGTTTTAAAAATCTTTGAACAGAAGATTTATCTTCTTTTATAAATTTCTTCATTTCGAAACATTTTTCAATGTTTATATAATTTTTTATGTGATTCTATCGTACATGTAAATTTGAATATAAAAATTATTTGGTTTTCAATAGAAGAAAATCCAAAGTGAGCTTATAATTACCTACATTAATCTCCAGTTCAAATTTGTTGGCTTTATTTGTGATTTAATTTCTAGGAACCTTTTTTAAAGTTCCACCCATATAATGGTTTCAACATGATTCTGAGAAAAATATTAAAATGTATTTGAATTATGTTAAACTCTTTTAAGAATAATGTTTCATTATCTGATTCAAACCCACGACGTCACTGGTCTCGACGTCCGGCGCACTAACCACTACGCCACCAACTCCCCCATCTTTCCATCTCTGAACTACCTGAATTACCTCCTCTCCACCGTTGACCATCCAAGGCCGGATGGATAGTATCAAACATTTTCGTCTAAAAACCATACACAACTATATACACTATTTACAATACATATATTTAACTTTGGCGACAGACCCCATAGCGAGCTAGCAGCTTTAAAAACTTCTTCTAGAGAGTATAAGTCTCATATTTTTAGAAAGTAAAATGGCAAAATTAATTATGATAATCCTACGATTATTAGTCATTTATAGTGACTATTTCATACTAAATTCAGTTCATAAGAAAAAAAGAGATAAGGGTTGTTAATATTCTTGTACAAATTATAAATTCAATTTGTATTTTAGCTTCCGATTCAAAATTACTTATAATGTAATATTAATATAATGTAATGTACTTATAATGTAAAATTACTTTCTATGTATTCTACACGTTTAAGTAGATTTGAAATCTTTTGTTTTATCCTAAAAAGGGTTAATCACTGATTGCTTACCCTCACTTCGGAGAGTTAACTCCAATAATTGGATCCCTTCCGATGTCTGAACTTGATAATTGAAAAGTTGTTTTAATGTTTATTAATTACTTTCATGCAAAATTCTATATAGATAGGGCCTAGATTCATTTACTTGATATTCTATGTGTCTAATAAATATGTATTTACGATTTAACTGTTCTTAAATTAAATTCCAGTTTATTTTGTTTAACTAAATAACATCAAAAGTTACGAATCCTCCGACTTAGAAAAACAAGAAACTTTTATCGCAAATGAAACAAATCAAGCAGATCATAAATTTCTTATTTCTTTATCGCGACGTTCATTTTTTGCAAACCTTATGATATGGATGTATAAATTTGTGGGTTTTTCACGACTACAAATACAAACTTTAGTCTCTAAAATTATCTGCACTACTGCATAGCAATAATTTTCCAATTTTTGTCTTCTGTGGAAAAATCTATTACAGTATTAAATTTTGAAATTTATTATTACCTATATTTATACAGTAGTTTCAATCAGTTATCCATTAAACTAGGAATAAGTTAATCGGCCTGTATCTATTTTAACAAATTTACAAAAATTAAATTTACTTTGATCATAAAAGTTTGTAAGACTAATAATGTATTTTTATAATTTAGAAACTATACTCCCTCCGTATTTTATGACATACAAACTAAAAGTGCTTGGTTCACCGAGCTTATCTTTACTACTGGTGAACTTTTAACTTGGTTATTAAAAACGAAATATGAATATATACTGAGTTTAAGTTAAAACCCTTTATTTTCTTAGTATTACAACAATTACGAGTTCCCATGTGTGCTTCAAAGGGAAAATATACATATTTTGTTAGTAAGGAAATGCTATTTGGCATCCTATTGTTCACGTTTTTATCCTCTTTCACCAACCATCATTACACACACTAAAATCACTGAATTTGGTTGAGACATTTGAAAAATTATATTTCACTAATAATAAGGCGCTCATCCAAAATAAATATCACATATTTTACAGTAGGTGCAGCATGCACATGCATAAATTTGTTTATGACACAAGTATTTCAGATAAGTTTCAATTAATATATAAACTAAACTTAATTTACTAAAGTATGCAATAACCTTTCCATAAAAATTTGCAATAACAATTTGCGATATTCAAAATAATTAATTAATTGAAACTGATTAACAAACAGCTTATATTTCTGTCAGGTAAATGATTTACCTTTTTTAATATTTTTCTATTGATTGGAACTTACATAAAATATAAGAATTATTCTTATATTTTTTATGTAAGTTCCAATCACTAGAAAAATAGGATGACAAATACTAAGTTATACATGTATAAGCCTAATAATATAATTTAGGTATTTTAAAATTGATATTATGAAGAAATTTTGTATACCATGTTTATAAACTATGACGAAAAAGGTATGTTTCTTCTGAGAGCATTATTAGTATACCATACCACCATCGATGTCAGAATGATATCAGTGATAGAACATTCCAAAGCAACCAGCCACCATGACTGCAGTATACATCAATCCCTTTAAAAACTTTTTTATTTAAACTTCCTAATTAAACTTTGAGAAATTAATTAAACAAGCTGTCTGATGAAATCAGCATTTCACACTGGTACATAACACTTTGACTAAAAATATATTTCACCCCTAAATCTCATTTTGTAATTCTAACTTAACAAATTACTTTAATTTAAAGTTTTTTAATTCATCAAAAATAAAACTTGTATATCATGTAAACTAAATTTTCCATTAATCCAATGAGTACAAATATAAAATGTAATGCCCATTCAAATATACGTATCTGATTTCCAATGCCTGATTTTGCATGTAAAAACACGCAGAATATCTCGATGGTGGACGTGACGCAATCTGGACACATGCAGGACATAAATCCCACGTAATGGACTCTCTGCGTCGTGTCGAGAGATGGCCACAGATACCGGGGGGGGGGGGGGGGGGTTGATGGGGGGATAGTAATAAATAATTTGTATCCCTGCACTCAAATTTGACACGTTTGGGCGGCTTTGATCCGCTAAAACTGATCATTACCACTTTATTCCAGGAACTAAAACTACTTACCTACTCCCTTTTGAAGGTTCATGAGTGATTTTCAATGGTGAGTACAGGGCTGTATAGGGTGTAAGCTAAACTTATACGGAACATATTTATTAATCTATCTATATATTAATACGCAAGCATGTTTCATTTCCTCCTTTTTTCTCAGCTCGTGTACATCGTAGGAGAAATCCGAGCATACCGTTAGAAAGGTATAGTCCTGTAGATGAGCAGAATCACATTCTAATTCACATCGGACTCCAGGGCTACGCCCCACAGGCTTTCAAAGTTCCAATGTCTTATGGAGAAAGGAGAATTGAATGAATCATTAGACAGCTGTTATAAAAACAACTGCTAGAAAATTAGGAAGAACAGATGTTTTAGTTCTAAACTGTTTTTAAACTTCTTGAGTGTAGATCAACTGAAATTTTGATCGTATTTCGATCAGGAGGCGATCTCTAGTACTTATTTAATACGCTAAGGGTTTTTTTTTTTGTCTTGAGAACTCCTCCTACAATTTTCAACCGATTTTCAAGTTTTTAGTGTCATTGGATACTGCTTGGTCTGTAGTTGTTTCCGCCAAAAATTGATGAGAACTGGACTGAAAATAAAGGCGCTATCCACCATTTAAAGCTTGAAGTTTCCCATTTAAATAGCATTGGGATTAAATAAAACATTTTAAACATGTGTTAATAATCATCTGTAAGTACGTGTCGTTTTGGTGATAAGAGATTCACAATATTGGATTGGTCGGATCATCATTGTTTAAGAGCTAAAATAACTTTTGTATTGTATTAAAATAAACTGCTTGATTTCGAGCAACACGTATACTAGTTGCTAAAAATACACATTTTTTTAAAATTTAAGTTATGTATGCTTTGGACGTTATTATTTTGCATAACTTAAGAGTTTGTCTTTTGGGCTTTGCATTTTGGTAATGGTCTTACTATAAACAATAACATACAATAATGCAATCGTCGACAATCTAACTGGTTTTCATTAAAAAATATATGGCGTCTAATTAAAAAAATTCAATTACTTGTTCTATTAATAAATAATTTTCTATTGGTATCTTTGTGTGATACTTGTTTTTCCGTAAGCAAATTAAATTTTACAACTGATAAAAATGACGTATGATTAGCATGGGAAATTTGTTTTTGGCTTTACTCCGTAATCTGTTAAGCCAAGTTAAAATTTAAAAATATTACTTTATTTGTTTTTAAGCTCTTTTAAATGGTTTTTGTTTAAGTTGTTGAATTTTTAAAATTTAGGTCCGAAAATGCCAAAACGCCATTTTGGACCCCCTTCGAAACCCTATAACCCCGTTACCATAACCCGATCATGCTGGTTCGCTAACTCATGACTATTTTCCTGGTCTTACACCTTCATACCAAATTTCATCAAAATCGGAGGTTTCTTCAAAATTTATCAGTACCACGGACACACACACACTCACACATATATGAAAATTAACGAATGGTGTTTTTGGCTTCTAGGGACCTACAAATGAAAGAGTAACATAGTACCAGACTTAGGTCTTACCATAGCTACTTCCGGAATAGCGTATTCCTTATAGGGAAATTCGCTAATACATGTAATAAAATAAAATTTATTTTGTTAAGAAAAAAATATGAAACATATAAGTGAACCGGACTGCCCAATCATCTCCTAAATTTTACTGTTATGAAAACTGACTAGGGATTTTAATTTTAAACTTAACAACTTGAATCATTTGCCGTTGAAGAGAGCTAATGCCTTGTTAACATAGCCAGCTCGCGGACATGAGAGCAAGAGGGCCGACGGATTTGGAATTCCGTGTATGATTCCCTGAGCTCCGATGAATCACAGGGACCAGAGAAAATACTTGTTATACTTCACTTTTACACGTCAATACCAATAAATGATAGGACTTTCATGCTTAAGCAAAATATTTATAAACAATAAATATATTTAAAAGAAGTATTGAAAACATTGTTTACTTAAAATTACTATTCAAGTACATACATAGGCCTACAGAGTTAAGGTGTAATAAAAAAACATAAAACTCAACTATTAGTTAATTTTCATAAAAATATATTAAATTAAAACACTTTGAATGCTTAATTTTTAAATAATGTTTTCAAATTTCTAATACAAAATAAATTTTATTTATGATTAATAGATTTTATAAATAATATAATTAAAAATATCAAATTTGACAGTTGAAATATAAAAAATAGGTGTACAATAATTGAAAACATAAATATGAAGATATTATTTCAAAATTTAGTTACAGTATTATTTTTTAAGAGCTTATGCAGAATGATACCTTGAGTACTGTGGTATTTTACATTTAATCTCTGATACAATAGTAGTTTTCCTCACTAGGAGTAAAAGTTAGTCCTTTTGGATCGCAATTGTGTTTTAAAAACGAGACTCAGGTTATATTTACATAGTAAGTAATATGCAATGTTTACATTTCTGTCATTCATAAACAATGTCCTTTATTTTGTTTTAATTTCAAAAACCCCAAGTAATAAATGAATAATAATACACAAAGCAACAGCTGACTTTTCAGCCGTAGAAAATAAAAAAATTCCAGCTGGTTTTTCAGTCCTAGGACAAAAAAGAAACAGTTTTGGTACTATTACGAAAACAAAAAACAGGCTGAATTCGTGAAGAACGATAAAAATATTTAAGCCCTAAAAGCAAGACATAATTTTTTACTGATCATTGATCTTTATTTTATGACGTTTGGTAACTTTAGTTAAAAAAGACATTTGCAAACACATCCCAATTTCATTAAACCGGAAATTATTTTGAGATTGTTTACTCCAGTTAAACGTTAAAAAGCTGATTAAACGTAGATTTTTCTTTCAATTAGCTCGGTTAATGGGGCTTGTTATTAAGACAAGTTGGGCCCTAAGACACTGTAGCTGTATTCGAGGCACGGCTTGGATTTATTCAACAAACCTTTAGTTCACTAGTTTAAATATTTCTTCGTGAGACTATTGAGACCATCTTCAGTAATTCAGAAGGGACTTCAAGTTTATTTTTATCATGTTTTTAATTTTAGCAAAAATAAATCGTACTTTTGCATATGGAAATATATTTTAAATTGTAATATTAACCTGTACTATTATAAATGGAGCAGACTAAGCTCTGGGAAACGCATTAATATGCAACGATGAATTCACAATTGATTTACAATATAAATAAATATACTACGTATGTAGCCTATACAGTATCTAGTAGCCTATAACAAACGGGTTTTTTCTGTTTTTGAACGACGATTTGTTTACCAGGGTGTCTATATTGTAAAACTTGCAGCTAGCAAGGGTGAGATAAGAGTTTGGGTGGTACGCCAGAAGATTAAAAATTATCTGGTGGTACGGATGCACAAAAAGGTTGAGAAACACTGGTGTAGAATATTATGAAAACGTAGAGGTTTCATGTATATAGTCTACTGACTCATTATTTTAAACTATGTATCTATTAGTTTAGTTTAGTTACCAAACTATACTACAAGAAAATTCTATATTTTCAACAATGATAAATGCGTGAGGTCATATTCCAACGGTTATGAATGAACCTATCTGGCAGCCAAGTCTGCTCCTCTCGGACTTGTCGGGCGGAGGACACCGGGGAAATCAACTGAAACTTCGCCGGCAATAACTGAGAAGACTGAATGACGAACCGAGAGCCGATGGAAAATACCTCTCATAACACGGAGAGTTGATTGATATTATATGTTTCATTTTCTAATTGGATTTTTATCTGATAAATGTAACACTTTTTCATGGTAAAATTCGCGAAGAAATTATTTTTACACATTTTATTTTCAAATATTTCATTAATAATCTTAAGCATCCAATTTTTTTTCTTCTCTTTTTCTTTCTTATGAGCAAATAATTCATAGTTTTATCATTGTCTATAGAAGCGGTACTAAACGGAAGAGTAATACTGTAGTAACCATATTTGATCCTACAAAGCCCAGCGTTGAGTGCCCGTATGCTCTTTGACTCTGGCAATTATACATAAGGATCAGATGCTCTGTACATCAATTTCTTAATTGTTTTTAAGGACGTAATTATTTGATCTTATTCAAGCTTTGATACTAAACGGGATTAAATTTGAGTATACAATGATGTTCTCGACACATTTTATATTATCTACTAACGACGTCATTGCTAAAATTTGCAATAGCCTATATTTAAGTTTGAATTTGTTATTTTGCACGCTTGAATAACTTGACAGTGCAGAAACGACTCAGTAATACACTAAGTAAAACTCATCCGGAGACGGGGATGGGGCTTATAACGTTATATGTGGCCATTAATTTGATTTACAGTCACAAGTTGTGTCTGAGAAATGAGAATCTTGACTGCGCTGTTGCTCGTGTCACGTTCTCGCTTATGGAAAATGGAAACAAATTCAACGAGGAATATTTCTAAATATAATAGCAATACATCTGCAATTCAGAAAGTTTTTTTTAAGTATTTAACCATATAAAAATAGCTCCAATCAGGTTACACTTTGTTGTTAAGAACACATCTTTGACAACGATAAGATTAAAACTTATTATGCAACATTTTTGTCTTTCATTTATTTGTCTTGATTTTTCATCATGACTTTAGATTTTATACTTCTTTGAGGGAGTTTCAATACATAAAAAATCCACATATCTAAAAATATTAAGTTTTAACAATTGAGCAATATTACTGTGACCTATTAAACTAGTACCGTCCTATAAGGTTAACTGATGAACGAACCCTACATTTAGGCAGCCAATAGTTGTATTCCAATATTATACTTGAAAATATAACAAATAAATAAAACTTTTGATAAAGTTTTGTTTTTAGAGAACAGTATCTATTGAAAAATATATGAGAAAATAACTTTTATAATTTAATAATAATAATAATGATATTGAATAATAATGATAATATTCAATAATGCTTAATATAATGCTTATGATAATATTCAATAATATTCAATAATGCTATTCAATAATGATATTGAATAGCACGTAAACTTCCCATGTAGCACAAGTACGTCAATTTTATGTAAACTTGATGTAAAAGATGTCAATGTCATTGATATTGTTGATGTCATATTGACTTCAAATGTGATAAAAAAAACGTCATTTTGATGTCAATGTAAAGTAAAAATGTCCCGATTTTTTATGTCAAATTGATGTCAGTAAATTGATGAACTATGACGTCAATTTTACATCACATTGATGTCAAACTGACGTCATATTGACAAACTAATCTTGTCAAAATTGATTCAAAATATCCCCAATAGCAAAACAAAAGTAATAAAATGGTAATTTTTAACCTATAAACAACTATAGAAGCGGCAAAAAGTTAATTCCGCTGTCAGGTTTAGAACCCATGACCTTTAGGATACCAAGCCACGACCCTACCTACTATGCCACGCTGCTCTCTACTTCATGCAATATTTGTTACACTACTTGGCCAGTTGATACTCAAGTTTCTTTGCGTTGATCAAATCAAACGCATTTCCCGTTGCCTATATTTTTATGTCTTCCCAAATAGGTCTTAAACTAGAGTTCCCTTACATGTTTGTTTCATGTGTAAATGTTTAACAAATTGCAGTTATCTAAATTGGTGTATAAAACTTTTGACTGTGTGATCAAATACTTTACATAATTTTTACATCAAAATGATGTCAAGTTTTTAACGAGGTCAATTGTTTTAAACAAATAATGATGTTCTCTTGTTGTAAAAGACTTAAAGAAAGGTTTTTTCTTCATTTATTACACTAACTTTTAAATTTAAAAATGCAAAATTTTTACATTATTTTGACGTCAATACTTGATCTAATATTTTACTTTGACATCATTTTGACGACTTTGATCACTTTTTGACGTCAAATTGACAACGTGTGCCATGTGGGTTTCATACTTTTTTCTAAAAAAAAGTCATATTTTCAATATTAAAGCTACAATACAAATTACATCAACTTGTGAGTGATATTTAGAAGATAATGACATTATATCTTCATTAAATGATATCTGAGTCTCTATTGTCTTTCCTATCGCATTACAGATGTCCCGGTCACAAAGCAAAGTTGTCATTGAAACTGACTTCGAGGTTAATGCAATAATGCAAACTAGAGACCGCCTCCCTGATCGAAATTCGATCAAAATTTCAGTTGATCTGGACTCAAGAAGCTTAAAAACAGTTAAGAACTAAAACATCTGTTCTTCCTAATTTTCTAGCAGTTGTTTTTACAACAGCTGTCTAATGATTCATTCAATTCTCCTTTCTCCATAAGATTAACATTGGAACTTTGAAAGCCTGTGGGGCGTAGCCCTGGAGTCCGATGTGAATTAGAATGTGATTCTGCTCATCTACAGGACTATACCTTTCTAACGGTATGCTCGGATTTCTCCTACGATGTACACGAGCTGAGAAAAAAGGAGGAAATGAAACATGCTTGCGTATTAATATATAGATTCATCATTTATTCAAAGCATAAAAATATTCGTTTGGAATTAACTTTACATATTTTTAGGAACATTATGTTTACATTTGGTATATTTTATATTTGGTTTTTTTACTTTCGTTTTGTTTTATCTTTTTTTCATTTCGGTTAATATGTTGTCTACACAGGAGAGTTATATTTTTATCATCAAGTAAAATATTTAATGTTTTTGAATCAAATTATAAGGTTAGTGATCACGGAATATTTCAGAATGTTACTATAACAAGATATTTACAGAGCATTGTTGATCTACTAACTTAGGTGTGAAACACTTTCAAAATCTACTTCAATTTTATGTAGACAACTTTATAAAATATAACAAATGAATTTGTTTGGTAGTTTTACAAGTCCTGTTGTTATGGATTTAGTTCGCTGTTCTCGTGACACGACATTGCGTAGTGGGTGGTACAGAAGACCCGACTGTCAACCGGTGTTAAATGCCAACGTCATTCTATAATGACTGGAATTCTGTCGCAGCCATTATCACAGAGTAGGCAGTTTTGCTTTATTGCTGAGTGGTATTCAATTGAAAAAATAATAATAAAACTCGTTACTAACTTTTTTAAATTGATAATGTTACTAGGTTTGTGAAAATAAAGCAATGCAACAAACTTTCAAACTTAAAACTGTATATTTCTTTGGTCACAGCATCACTTTTGAACGGCTGAACCAATTTTCCTATTACTTTTTTTGTTGTGTTTGTTATTTTCAGGATAAGGTTCTTATGAAAGAAAAACTAAGAACATTACACAGGGCTCCCCACACGTCTGCAAAGTTGCCATGTTAATCTTATAGCAGCAACATTTTTCTTCTGGAACATATGGTTACATTTAGGAATATTAATTATACAGCTGTTCACATTTAGAGTATTGAGGGGAGACCGGTAATAACAAAACTAGAGAACATTATAGACTTGCGTTGAGTGAGCGTAGCGAACGAGTTAAACCTGACTGTGAGCTGAGCAAATGAACTCATCTGAAGGGCAAAAACTTCCTCAGGTTGGCATTGCAATGCATGCCGGGTAAGCTAGTTAATTAATAAATGTTTTACTAAATTTACAATACGCATTTTTTAATTGTAAAGGTAAATAAGTTATGCAATTTTAAAATTAAATATAATAAGTTACTATTTTACTACCATGAATTTTATGATATTTCAATAATTTAAACGACTTTCTGATTAGTAATTAGATTGTATCAATGATTCTTAGACAGTTCAAAAATTTTTAGTATAAAAAATACATTAGTGTATAAATACTGTAATTTCAAACTGTTTTAATTTGAAAACCTTCTAATATTTAGTTAAAAACATATGTTTTAACTATAAATTCAATAATTTTAGTTTACTAATATAAGGAAATAATATAGCAGTGACGTATATGTCGTTTGGCGGCGCCGGTGTCTTAAATCGGTACTTGACACAAAATTGTCACCTCCTTCACGACCGTTCCGAGAGAGTTATGGTTTTCATAAAAACAATATTGTGATCCTAAACTGTTGAGGTGCATTTTAGATCAAATCAGGAAACAAAGAGATTATTAAATTTAAATTGAATTTCTTAAAATTTATAACAAATGTGAAGGAATTTATTTTACAACTGTGTTAATGAGAAGAGCTACTCATAATGACTAGCATTATGTTTTAAACTTAAATATTGTTTACCTAAACATTTGATTAGTATTAGAATCTGTTTTGTTGAGGATCATGGAGTCATATACGATATTTCAATTGATATTAATATGAAAATAAATTATAATAAAAATAATAAATATGAAACCGGTGACCTCTATAAAATAAAGGTTTCTCTAGTTCTGTAAGTATTTTTGTCGGATGTTTCACTGCAGTTATATTGTTCATGTGTTACTGGTTGTGTATTATTTATTTAAAACACTGTGGTTACTGATCTTTATGTAACCTTAAATTTTCATATTTAATTAAATAACCTTAAATTTGGAAATTTAACTTAACTAACGTTTGTTTAAAAATGTAAATAAAATTTTAATTGTTTGTTAGATAATATTTTTATTAATTTTATTGAATGAGGCCTTTCGACTGATTATGATGATGACAACTTGTGTGTCGAAAGGCCTCATCCAAAAAAATAAATAAAAATGTTGGCCAACGAACAAAAATTCTATTTTTATTTTTATACTATCCAACATTGAGGCTCTAATGTGCAAACATTAGTTTGATTAATGAAAATGGTGAATTTATAAATGAATAATTTGTTGATAATGTTTTTTTTTATTACGGAAAATTTTGCCTACTTTTAATTTATTTCAACGATCACTAGGTTACTAGTAACCTACTGCAGTGTTTATTTCAACCCAGCTGTTACACCACGGATCTAGGCAGCCGTCCAAGATTTATCCTTTGGTTATACGATCAGCGGAGTGTTGAGAAGGTTTCTATCCTAATGTTGTTTTCTACATACCAAATCCTATCTGATTAGAAATTCTAACCAAAGGACGTTATTTCTCCTTCATAATATATTACGTTCAAAGAAACAACGGAAAACCATACAGATTATTATCAAAATATTCTAAAAGTATGCTCATAAATATTTGTGTAATTTTCTACAATCGGGTATAATACGAGAACGCGAGATTTTCAGAGATATTATTAGTGGTAACACATTATGAAATTTTTTATTATTGTGAGGTAATGTTTGTTTTACTTTAAATTTTTTAAATAAAATATTTATTGAATACTTTAGTAAGGGAGTCAAAAGATCTCTACCATAGAATATTTTATCTACCATATATACTGATAGTTATAAATGATGATACTGATGTAATTGTCAACAAATACTAAGTATATTAGAAATTATACAGAACTAATTGTTACATACAAACATTAAACAGTTTTCCTCAGATGTCGAACAAGGCCGAGTGAGTCAGAATAACAAATGATTAAAAAAATGTGTCAACATTTATTTCTCTTACTTCATTACTTATTTGAGGCATACTTTTTCATCTAAATTTCAATAATGTATAAATTAAAAGTTCAAGAATTATTATAATTGGTAAGAGGCATATCTTGCTGTCATATCTACTTATAGGTGGATTGGGTATTATCAAAATAGTACAGATAGTATAATAGAACTATGCGTTTCTTTCTCGAAGCAGAAATTAGGGTTTCGAAGCTATTCAAACTAGCACTCACTTGAAGAAATTACTCCCACCAACTCCAGTAATGCCAACAGTCCATTCATCGCCCGGCGCCACCGTTCTGGTTCATTGGCTGCTTATTGCAGGCTTCCTAGGTCCATTAGCATAAAAACTTGCCTTATTCTTGAATTACTTATATTCTTTAGTACATTTAACACTTTATTCAAAATCAAAATACTGTTCACTAAATTAGAAAGATAATAGGCCTATACGTATATTTTTTAATATCTTTCAAAAAAAATTTTTAAACAGTATCATTGGTCATTGATTTTTAACTGGCCTTCAAGCATCTTAAGCATTATTTTTACCTCCGTTTTAAAGAGCTTTGTAATAAAAGCCAATCGGTGCATCCTTGCCTCTAAACTGTTAAATTTGTTTGAAGTAATGTAACTATAAAAGCTCGCATTTGATTCTGAAAATACTCTCGTTTTAATTTTTTACCGTGTTATCTACTTGATATTGGGTTTATGCAGGTAATGTACCGCCTATCTCACTTTAAAAATATAATATTCGCTAACGGAAAAGATGTTTCTCACTCCTAATGGTACGTCCTGCGATTGCATCTAAGCCTTCATCAACCAAAATAATAACATACTTAATAGAAAATAATAATTGTGAAATGTTGTATGTCAACCGTTCTGTAAACAATAAAATAAACCAACAAATATAACAACTAGTAATTATTATGGTGTAAATTGTTTTGAAATAAAGTTCGTAGCATCATATTCTACTTTCGATAAATTGATTTAATTGCTTACGTAACTTTAATTCAATTCACCAATTTTATCGTATTTTCGTTTATTTCAAATGAAAATTTACTTAAATAGATACTTGTATGTCTTTAGGTCAGTTCTAAGTTAGGACCGGAAAGCAAACTCATAGTTCCGGTTTAAAACGACACAACAGAGATACTGACGTCCGTTTCCGAGCTTTACGCCAACACTCCCGACAACGTGTCTCGTCCCGGACATAAAATAAAACATGCACATTTAATAGCATGTCTTAATTTTCCCAATGGTGAATCCTTTTCACATAAATTGTCAGTTAAAAATTCAGACAAAAAATTGTTTTAACCTGCTGCTAAAGAACTAAAAATTGTAAATTGTTGAGAAGGGGGGTTGAAATAAGTTACAAGATATCACAACAAAATTAGTAAGTATGGAATTTTTTACATTTTGAATAAGTAAATATCTTTAAAAAAAGATCTTAATAAAGAAAATATCTCACTTATTGAGTAAGCATTTTTGTTAACTATTAAAATATTTCTTATCTATTTTTCACCAGGGAGCCTATGGTGTACTCCCCCGGTCGGTATCCAAGCCACGCATGACACCAAGAACTTATCCGGGATTCTCTACCACATTATTGGTTTAGGTGGAATGAAAAATTTGGTCAATTTGTATTTTCTGGAAAAAATCAGCTACAAAGGTGTTTTGCAACAATAGTACTCTAGTTTTTAAAATTAACCGATTTGGTACATATTAATTAAAAAGAGTCATATTATTCACAAACTGCATAAAAAATGTTTAATATAATAAAAGTCATTTTATAAAAATTGAGATATGATCAGCTTGTTAGCCAGCTACGAAAAAGGTGATTGAGAGGTTACCCCCTCCACGGTGATTCCTAGCTAGTTTAATGGTCAATTAAATATTTCCCTTTTGTCGATGATATACATTATAACAGCTGATAGTGGTGGGGGTATCTTCTCCATCACTATCCAAAAGGTCATCTTCCAACATATTTGTTTATCAAAGGATTTCAAAACTCCATATTTTAAACTAATAGAATCTTTAGGCCTACGCACAGGCTCCTGCCCATGTAGGCCTTTTCCACAACTGCCATGTTTTAATGCACGAGCAAAGCATGCCAATTAGTTATTTGTTCTTTTTTATTAATATTAGTGAATTTTTCTTTCTATTATTGTCTTATCTCTTAGTTGTAAGGCTATATTAACTATTGAATTTGAAACCATAAATGTCACGTAGAATAGTTTAACTTTGTTATCATCTAGGCATGTTTTGTTTCTGTGATGTAATTTATGTTATTGGAAAAAATAAATAATTTTCATTTCATAAATAATTTTTATTTCATTCATTTCATTTCTTAGTTTAACAACATCATTGTAATATAAAATTGTCTAATTTTTATTTTAAAATATAAGTTTTTATTCGTTGTCTGTCATTTTACCTAGTAAATTTTAAACATTAAATACATTTTTAACGATAAAATAAAAACTTTTCATAGAGTATGTAGTTTCTCATACTGCGAGGATTGAGATCCTCATATTTTTATTTTTATTAATATACGTAGTAGTACATAAATGCGTAGTTAATTTAGTTGAATGTTATATAGCTTGAGCAATCTAAATGTCAACTGTTGTTGTTGCTGTTGTTGTTTTACCAAATGAAACAAAATACATTTTTACTGCTATAAATCTATAACTGAAAGTAATTATAAATGATGTAGATAATGAAAACCTTTATTATTAAAGGATAAAGTATAAAAATGTAATACATCTATTTACCCTTTAAATCATTTCAAACAATAGTCTTTGAAGTTTCGAGTATTCCTAATTAATGTTTAATATTTTATATCAACTCTGTTATTTAATCATTTTATTAAAACTTCCTTATGAAAAAGATGAAAAATGTAAATCCCAAATGGCACTTTTTTAGTTTGAATAACAATCGGTTTATGTAGGATGCTATGTTTAAGTTTCATAAGATTCAGACAAAACTAATTCTTTGACTTTTTCTCCAAACCAAATCATTTTTACGATATGAACTCGTAACCTTGTAAAAAACTCATAATTTTTCATTCGTGATATAATTAATTAGACTGGCTAGTTTATTTTGAACACAAACACACCGAGGTTGAAAAATTATCACTTTTATTAAAAATATTGTATTATAAAATCTAGGGGATTGTTGTTAATTAAACACAAAGAAATGTTTCGTAGTTTCTAGCTATACCTTCCTCAGTCCGAGCTGTTATTCACACTATAGGTTCGCCGGTCACAAGCTCAAAGCTGGGTAGTCTGAGAATTACATATATTTATGGTCACATCAACGCGGGGTGACGTGCATGTATTGTATTTCCTTTTTACCTAATACTGTAATCATTTACTATAGGATAAATAACTTCCTGTTTACAATAACCGGCATTTGATAATTTGCATGATGATTTTTACTAACGTTAAAAATTACAAGGATCTTTTAAAAGTATATTTAAATTGAGGGTTATAAATGTAGAATAAGTAATAATGTAAGAATGGAAAGGACAAAATAAGCCCTAAACAAGGCCCTGAGCAGTGGTTTAGTGTTTTATGAGTGTTATTTATATTTCAAACAAATTAAACTTTTGGAATTTGTAAAAAAAATATACATATGTTTCTCTCATAACCTATTATTTTTATATTATTAACTTGACTACATTACGAACAAAATTGAAAACAGGGCATGCTTTTAAGTTAGGAAACTCTATTTTTTTACGAATTGCAAATACCCATGTCTAGTTTGAGTGTGTACACAAATATAAATAATTGTTTTAATTTATTTGTGGCCATCGTTCCCTGCCGCAAACCCGCCCTATCTGTCCCCGTCTCTCAACACGACGCAGAGTCCATTACATAGGATTTATATCCTCTATGTGTCCAGATTGCAACAGGCTCACTGTTTAGTATTCAAGGGTGTGTTTCAATGTAAAATGAAGGTTTTTTATGTTTAATATCACATAACAAACTTTTTTATTATTATTAAATCATCCTTCATAAATATTTCTGCATAATTTCAACAATAAAAATGTTGAACTTTTTATAGGCGGTTTTCAAGTAGTTACTTAAGAAACATGTCAAAGAACTTGGAAGATGAATAGTTTTAGTATTCGAAATGGTAAATCAAGTTTAGTATTTTTTTCTCAAGTGCCAAAAATGTATTTGAAATACCTTAAGTCTGCAATACCTGGGCCATCTTGGTAGTTTGCCCCATAAGTGCAATGTTAAATTCGTCATAAAATTTCAATTTTGATGTCATTTTAAATGTTACCATAGTATCTAGTGCTTGAGGTGATACAAGATTAATTCAAACAAATATCCACTTCAATAACGAATAAAATATAAATATATTTAACACCATTTTAAAATTACTTTTAACGAATTTTTAGTAGGTTTGTTGAGAATCTATCCACGTCATGCACTCCAGCATTCTCTTATGGTGAACATATTCAAGTTTCATGCAAATCCGATGCAAGATTATCGAGATATAGTGTTTTTAAGACAACAGTAATCTTTTGAATTTAACATCGTTCTTATGGGACTAAAAATCCAAGATGGCGCAGGTAGTGCAGACTCTTAAACTTGAAACACTAAATTATACCGATTCCTTTATTGTTGGGTAATAAGTTTTTAATAACGTAAGGTATAATAATACAATTTTTTTCTTTTGTTAACTTGAACGTGCCAAAGCAGTTTGATTGGTTTTCCTGGTTAAATAACTTGAATGTAGCTAAAATAGATTAGATGGAATTATAAAATCATGTTTAGAATTTCACTTTGGCGTTAGTGAAAGTGTTGTCTCGAGGGGTAAAATGCCGTATTTCAGCGGACAGCTTGTTAAATTGGATTTCCCAAAGTTTAATTAGGAAGTTAAAATAAAAACAAGTTTGTAAAAGAGATTAATGTAGCATGCAGCCTACTGCACACTGTAGTCACGGTTTCAGCTATGCCGATCTCACAACCCCAAGAAAAAGAGTATGTTGATTACTATAGTACACGATATACCGAATATTTCCGTTTTTTCAGTTTCTTTTTTACAAATTTTTTTAATGGTGTATAACGTTTACTCCTTGTTTTGGATACATACTTTGATGGCTATTGGCATGTAAAATAAGCCTATTTTCTTCAAAAATATCTCAAGAAATCTGTTTTCTCTACAGAGCAGAAATGCTAGGAATATCTTGGAGCAGTTCATGTTTAAAACCTAACTTAATTTTAATTTTAAAAAAATTCAAGTAAAATATAATTTAAAATATATTTCATTTACTTGAATTTAAATTCAATTGATTATAAAAAACGTCAATTTGAATACCAATAAACGTTAGCTCCCAAAAATAATGATAAAAAACACTCTCACTTGAATTGAAAAAAACGAAACTGTATTAACACCGGCAGTACTTAACAGGTCAGCTACTACAAAGTGCGTGTGTAGCTCGGGAGCGGCAATGGCTCATAGTGTCACTGCCCCCGCCTCAGAGAAGGCATTAGCTCACGAGAGCACATCAATAAGGAAAAAGCTAACGTAGTGTCAAATTATAACGACTAAGAGTTCTAAAACCGGATTTTTTTAGCACATACTCGACTGAGGGATAAGTGGTTTACAATTTACCTTTTAAAATATTTACAAGAATCACAGATATTGGCAAGTTCAGTTAAAATACAATACATAATCATGGAGCTATGTTTATTTATGTGGAATAAATGTTTTTTGCACCGACAACCTTTTTCAGATTAAAATTAACGTTGTTCACAATTGTTTTATTTTTTATATTTATTTTAATAGTTTATGGCATCAATCAAAATGACACATTCATATTGTTTCTAATTTCATCTATGGTTTGTTGTTAGATATTTGAACAAATATCTGTTTTGAAATTAAAATGAAAAAAATGGCTGTATTATACAATTATATTTGAAAATATATGAGGTGGTTGGAATTTGTAGCACTCGACAGCCGGGTCGAGATGGTTTGCGAGCACCTTACTGTAGAGCACGTGGAGAGACCAGTGGGGTATTGGTGCTCGTGTCAGGCCAAGATGTAATTAACTTTCATACCCTAGAGAGAGAGAGAGAGGGACTCGTGCATTGTAATCTCATCACATAACCTGTCTTACGCAAAGGCTTTGACAGTGTGAATATTCATTTTATAAGACTAATATTATTAATACTAGGGAGCCCGTGCAGCGCTATGCGCTGCATTTATTAGAGTAGGTACCGGGTGATCAAACCTTGCTGCAGCATGGTAATAAACCAAGTTACTTTGGAAATAAAAATTTAATTATAGAGAAAATCAGATAACACCACATTGGTGTTTCATCAATCGATCTTCATCACTACTTAATTCTCCAACTTCCCATTGTGAGAGTGTTGAGATTACGTGGTTGTTCTTATGCCGGTATCTCTTTAGGCCTCTGTCTAAACACTCTTATAAAATTTAGAATAAATTCACAGATTCTAGATCTAGATAGTTCAGCACACATAAAACATAAATGACAACAGAATAAAAATCAACATATCATTACAGCTCATCCCCATTGAGTTATGCAGCACTCACTGCGGCTGTTTTTGTAGTGCCGTTTGAGGTAGTCGTCGACATAGGGAATGAGTCCATATCACTATTCATTAAGAACTAAATCCTCTCTAACTTAATTTTCCATGGCATTAAAAAATTCAAATAAATAAATTACAAAAATTAAGACAATCAACGTCTTTGTGGGTGTGATCCATTTTGTTTTTATGAGGCGATATTTATATTTTGGTTAAAAGCTTTCTTTACACAAACCATTTTTGTAATAAGATTGTTATTTATAATGGAGGTAAAAAATTTTAAACTTTGTCTCTTTTTAAACTTGTGTTTAATATGTTCTGCATTAAATTTTGTTATAGTATCATAGTTAACAAACAGGTTTTTACACCGATAACCTATCCCTTTTCCTATAGTTCATAACAGTTTGAAAACCCATGCACACAAATTTAGTGTTTTATTTTAATATTTGTTGAGTTTCGTTATTGTTTCAATACCAAACGGACAACCTAAATAATACCCACGTCAAAAATCTCAATTTACAAACTTGCTTTCGTACAGAGAAATAAATTCGTCTAGAGTTAAGTTACTTAACCTATTTTTGTGCCCAAATACACGTAAATAAAAAGTTCATCTTAAGCCGCGTACGCACTGGCCGAACATGTTCGCCGAACAAAGTTCTTCCAAACGTATTTCTGTTCGTTGCTAACCTTTTAGAATGTAAATCATATGGACGGTAATTGTTCGTTAGAAATGTTTGTTGATTTTTTGTGTTCGCCGAACATGTTCGCCACGAATGTTCGGTCAGTGCGGACGCGGCTTAAAATCTACCCGCTACATTTTCAGAAAAAGTTCAAACATCACCAAAGGCACTCCTCATACTAAAGTATGAAATTTATTGTATTGATATTACAGTACAATTTGTATACAATTAATTATTGATAGTTCAATTTCTTCTATTTAGCTATTAACATGTGTTTTCTGTTTTACTATCAAGAGCTGTTTTATTTTCCAATATTCAATATAAATTGTTTCCCATGTTAATCTTATGGACAAAAAATGAGCTTTGAAGGCTTCCCGTGGGCTTCAGAATTAAAATATCAAAAATCTAAAGCCGCGTCCGCACTGGCCGAACATGTTCGCCGAACAAAGTTCTTCCGAACATTTGTTTGTTCGTTGCTAACCTTTCAGAATGTAAATCATATGGCCTGATAGTTGTTCGTCAAGAATGTTTGTTGATTTTTGTGTTCGCCGAACAAGTTCGCCACGAATGTTCGCCCAGTGCGGACGCGGCTTAAAACCTTGTTGCAAAACTACGAACTGAGACCATTCTTTTGACACCTCAAACTTTAAAATTGGTCCAGAAATAAGGGAGGAGTAGTGTTAACAAAAAAAGGGCATCACGTATTATATATATAGATTCTATTATTCGTTGGAATTTTTTTTTTTTTTTAAGATCGAGAGATTAAAATAACATGGTGATGTGTATTTTTTTATATTATTTATACTTATCTATATATTAATACGCAAGCATGTTTCATTTCCTAATTTTTTCTCAGCTTGTAGGACAAATCCGCGCATACCGTTAGAAAGGTATGTTTAATATTTAATATTTAATGTTTAATATTTAATTCTATAGTCCTGTAGATAAGAAGAATCACATTCTAATTCACATCGGACTCCAGGGCTATGCCCCACAGGCTTTCGAAGTTTCAATGTTAATCTTATGGAGAAAGGAGAATTGAATGAATCATTAGACAGCTGTTGTAAAAACAACTGCTAGGAAATAAGAAATAACAGATATGTGTTATTACTAAAATGTTTTAAGCTTCTTGAGTCCAGATCAACTGAAATTTTGATCGAATTTCGATCAGAAGGCGATCTCTAGTATAAGTTAATACGCTAAGGGTTGTTTTGTGCAGAATAACATTGTTGTGAGAGTCACGTCGATTTTTTCACTTATTGTGAACATATTATAATTAATGTTAATATATTTAAAAAAGGATTTTATTTTTGTAGCCTTTGACATATTTTTTATACAAACAGAAACATATTTTTATAATTAAAGCCAATTTTCAACCTCATATTGTAAGGATATAAACCTTTATTTATTTGAAAAATATTAATAAGACTATTAAACTCATTATTAAATTCTACTTTCCCCTTTACATTTTTTTCCTTGTAGCCCTAGTTCTATTTCCCCTAAGAGGTAGCCTAACAACCACAAAATTGAAGTGATTTTTATGGCGTTTAAACTCTAATTATAGACATGAATATATAGGGGTCGAATTCGTTTTAACTTCTCTAATAGTTGATGGGTATTATATTTACTCTTTTAACCTGAAACCAATTTCAGCGCAAGCTGGAGTCCTTAACTTCTACTTTTAATTCGGTTATCAAACCATTCTACTTAAGTAAATAAGTTCTCATGGCATAACAAACCATGATACAGACAGTATAATAACATAACTGTAAGTTTTTATACTTAAATTTGAAAATGGAAGTTTTTATTTACCAACTGCTTAGCTTCCGGTGGAACTTACTGTTCAGGAGCTGATTTCCGGGAAGAACTTGCTATCTTGCAACGTTAAACCAAGTTCCAACTTCGTATCAGAGTATTAAGCTTTAGAACTACAATTCCGTTAAATTATAACTATGTTAAAACACTAGGACTTCATAGATGAAATTTATTTAATAATAAATCATTTATTTAATATAGTACTTATTTTAAATAACTTCTTGGTTAGCATTATACGTGATGGTAGGCCTACTGTTAATCAGGTTGAAATTATGAAAAGTCTTTCAACACTAATCTCGGATTGGGACTGATGATGACCAGTGTGACTGGTCGAAATCGATTGCCATTTTAAGGTCTTTCATCTATTTACCACATTGTGTACACTACAGGGTAGCCCAAGTGTAAATATATCTAGTTGTGTTTTAAGACGTTTTATTTTTCAACCTGGGTACAAATTGTAGTGATACTCAACTATTTCTTTTAGATGCCTTTATATCAGGTATTATTTGGACACACTGAATAGAATTATGAAACTCTTTAAAGAAAATTTAGGTTATTTAGGTTAACAGGAAGTAACAATATTGATGATATTAAAATGTGAATGATGTAGTAGGGGTCCACGTAAAACAATATTTTAGAACTATTTAAGTTTTGGACAGTTTTATGGCTGCTTATTTAACTTGTATAGTTGAAACTTAAGCATTTTTTGTTGAGCTCAAAATATGGCTAACTCTGCCTCCCCCTCCCCGTCAGCAGTTAACCCTACCGTGTGTTGTGACAAGGGGTCCATTATATGGGATTTATGTTCCGTTGTGTGTAAAGATTGAAATACGACTGACGGAAGTTGTATTTAGGAGGAATTCCCTCGGAAAGCGTTGTTCGGATAATATAAAATTATTTATGTTCTTAATGAACCTGTTATTGAAACACATAAAAACATTGCAAAATTAATGAAAGCAGGACATTATATATTTTTGTAACTAAATTACCTTAATACATAGGACTTACTCTAATTTGTAAATAAACATTGGATTTTCATTTTGAAAATGGTTTTGTGATATAAATTAAAATATAAGATATTTAGAAATCTTTACCACTTATATTCTTTAAATGTGTTCACCCAACATGTGCAAAATTTACAATAATAACTCGTGCTAAATGGACCAAAATACAAACAAACTGTGTTGAAGGTGCACCAAATGTGTTGAAGGTGCAACAACTGTGTTGAAGGTGCACCAACTGTGTTGAAATAGCACCAACTGTGTTGAAGGTGCAACAACTGTGTTGAAGGTGCACCAACTGTGTTGAAGTTGCAACATCTGTGTTGAAAGTGCACCAAATGTGTTGAAGGTGCACCAACTGTGTTGAATTTAGACCAACTGTGTTGAATTTGCACCAACTGTGTTGAAGGTGCACCAACTGTGTTGAAGTTGCACCAACTGTGTTGAAGTTGCACCAACTGTGTTGAAGGTGTACCAACTGTGTTGAAGGTGCACCAACTGTGTTGAAGGTGCACCAACTGTGTTGAAGGTGCACCAACTGTGTTGAAGGTGCACCAACTGTGTTGAAGGTGCACCGCACCAACTGTGTTGAAATAGCACCAACTGTGTTGAAGGTGCAACAACTGTGTTGAAGGTGCACCAACTGTGTTGAATTTGCACCAACTGTGTTGAAATAGCACCAAATGTGTTGAAGGTTACCAACTGTGTTGAATTTAGACCAACTGTGTTGAAGTTGCACCAACTGTGTTTAAGTTGCACCAACTGTGTTGAAGGTGCACCAACTGTGTTAAAGGTGCACCAACTGTGTTGAAGGTGCACCAACTGTGTTGAAGGTGCACCAACCGTGTTGAAGGTGCAAAAACTGTGTTGAAGGTGCACCAACTGTGTTGAAGGTGCACCAACTGTGTTGAAGGTGCACCAACTGTGTTGAAGTTGCACCAACTGTTTTGAATTTGCACCAACTGTGTTGAAATAGCACCAACTGTGTTGAAGGTGCAACAACTGTGTTGAAGGTGCACCAACTGTGTTGAAGTTGCAACATCTGTGTTGAAAGTGCACCAAATGTGTTGAAGGTGCACCAACTGTGTTTAAGTTGCACCAACTGTGTTGAAGGTGCACCAACTGTGTTGAAGGTGCACCAACTGTGTTGAAGGTGCACCAACTGTGTTGAAGGTGCACCAACTGTGTTGAAGGTGCACCAACTGTGTTGAAGGTGCACCAACTGTGTTGAAGGTGCACCAACTGTGTTGAAGTAGCACCAACTGTGTTGAAGTTGCACCAACTGTGTTGAAGTTGCACCAACTGTGTTGAAGGTGCACCAACTGTGTTGAAGGTGCACCAACTGTGTTAAAGGTGCACCAACTGGGTTGAAAGTGAACCAACTGTGTTGAAGGTGCACAAACTGTGTTGAAGGTGCACCAAAGGTGTTGAAGTTGGACCAACTGTGTTGAAGGTGCACCAACTGTGTTGAAGGTGCACCAACTGTGTTGAATTTAGACCAACTGTGTCGAAGTTGCACCAACTGTGTTGAAGGTGCACCAACTGTGTTGAAGTTGCACCAACTGTGTTGAAGGTGCACCAACTGGGTTGAAGGTGCACCAACTGTGTTGAAGGTGCACCAACTGGGTTGAATTTGCACCAACTGTGTTGAAGGTGCACCAACTGTGTTAAAGGTGCACCAACTGGGTTGAATTTGCACCAACTGTGTTGAAGGTGCACCAACTGTGTTAAAGGTGCACCAACTGCTATTCCATATTTCATCTGTTTCGTGACAGACTGTCTTTGACAGGTCCTTTCTGAATATTTAGTCTTTTGGTGTCGTGGTTTTGAACACAATGTGGCGTTTAAAATACAATACTTCCTTGCTTTTGAATATGGAAAAGTATTTTTCTGGAAATATTTATGTCCAGTCTTAACAAAGTGTTTTCTAGAATTCTAAAAGTTAAGCGGATTTTTCTCATTCACCAACATTGAAAATAATTGCTAAAATCCTCATAATTCTAATTAGTCGAATATCAATAATTGATGTATAATAACAAAAAAACTATTTTTAAAGTATTATTTTATTGGCTCTTCAATGCCTGCTCAATATAGCCTAGTTTAATACTCTGTTTTAGTTTAGTGTTATAAGTGTTGAGTTTTTAATATTATATTAACACAGACTTACAAACATATTTCTGTTTGCTTTACCGTTTTCGAACACTAATCCAAACATCTGTTTTACAGCATGTTGCAGTTAATAAAACAAATATTTTTCTTTTCCAAGAGCGAAAATTCGTTGTTTCACAAACGCGCCCTCATGTTGACATTCGTCATCTCTGCGAGTATTTCTCTGGGAAATCTGATAAATATGTCAATTTGAACGATATATCTCCCCTCATATATACTCGTCTAAAGCCACCAAACAACATTTGAGCAGTTATATTCACTCCTCTTTCACATTCAGTTTACAAAGGTAACAAAATACCTATAAACACAATACGAGCACCTTTTTTGAATGCCTTTATTTAAAGAAGGAATGATTTCGAAATGACAAAAATCATCTACCCTCTATCCAAAAAGGAAATTTTAAAAAAACATTCTTTTAAATTAGAATCTCTTTGTTAGGTTTGTTACTCACTAACTCACCTCTACCGGTCAATTCTGTGAAGTATTATTTGTTTCGGTTGCTCTTGCTGCTCTAAAACTACCATATGACCTAACAAACGACGAACTAATTAAACTACTATAAATATGTGAAACCCAGGAATCAATAGATAGCTTTGTTAGTAGTATCACAGACATTATAAGTGTACCTCCATTTGTGCTTGCATAAAAAAAATTAAGCGAATTGTAGAACACTGTTCATTGGAGGCCTTAGAAACAAAACAATTAAAGAAAAAGGTAGCTGTTTCGTCATTGTGACTAAGCTCAAACTTTTGATATACTAAGCGCAATGAATTTTTCTTTTTACATAAATATTTTCATATAGATAACTGTTTGGTTTTAACATGTGTTTGGTATTCCCACTTTAATTTCAAAAACGGTGTTAACCCCAGATACTTTAGTGAATTTCCCTATAAAAGGGAATACGCTATTACGGTAGTAGCCATGGTAATACCTAAGCCCGGGACCATGATACTTTTTCATTTTGAGGTCTTCAGAAGCCAAAACCACCATTCGTTCATTGTCATATATTTCGTATTTCGTTCAAAACAATTAAAGAAAAAGGTAGCTGTTTCGTCATTGTGACTAAGCTCAAACTTTTGATATACTAAGCGCAATGAATTTTTCTTTTTACATAAATATTTTCATATAGATAACTGTTTGGTTTTAACATGTGTTTGGTATTCCCACTTTAATTTCAAAAACGGTGTTAACCCCAGATACTTTAGTGAATTTCCCTATAAAAGGGAATACGCTATTACGGTAGTAGCCATGGTAATACCTAAGCCCGGGACCATGATACTTTTTCATTTTGAGGTCTTCAGAAGCCAAAACCACCATTCGTTCATTGTCATATATTTGTTAGGCAAAAGTCTGGACTCCCCCAGTTAGTTTTTAGCGCGTTGCAGTAGGAAAACCAAACTCGGCACATGTTAACAACATAAAAAAAAACAGCATTTTTCATCAACAACACAATTGCCATTGTGCCATTGGGGGGCCCCTGCCCCCAAAATGGCTTATTTTGGGGGCAGCCTCAAATTTTAAAATGTAAACCCCTATTGAATGAACCGTCATTTTAAACGGTTTATCAAGAAAAATTAAATGGCGCAAACCGGAGGTCGATATATCACCCCTAAACAAAATGGCAGCCATTTCAAAATTTAAGAAGGGCAAGCAAGTTAAGTCTGAACACCCCCAATTAATCTTTTAACACGTTGCAGTAGGATAACCAAACTCGGCATATGTTATCAACTTAACAAATGCAATTTTTCATCAAAGACACAACTTTGCCCCGACCCCCAAAATGGGGTATTTTGGGGACAAGCCCAAATTTTCAAATATAAACCCCTATTGAGTGACCCCTCATTTTAAACGGTTTATCAAGAGAAATTGAATTGCACAAACCGGAGGTAGATATCTCATCTTAAACAAAAATGGCAGCCATTTTAAAATTTGAGATGGGGTAATTGACATTCAATAAAATTAATTCGGAAAATAACTATTTTAGAAATATGAGTTTTTAGAATTATTTTAGAATTGAACCTACTAGCTCATTTCTGAGAATTCAATCGAGAAATTCTCGATTCTAAAAAAGCTATTTTCCGATTTAATTTCAACAAATGTCAATTTAAATGTCTTCTCGAATTTTAAAATTTCTACAATTTTGGTTAAAGATGAGATATTGACCTCCGGTTTATGCCATTCAATTTCTCTTGATGAGCCGTTTAAAATGAGGGGTCACTCAATGGGGGTTTATTTTTGAAAATTTAGGGCTGCCCTTAAAATACCCCATTTTAGGGTTCAGGACAAAGTTGTGTGTGTCTTTGATGAAAAATTGCATTTGTTGTGTTGATAACATATGCCGAGTTTGGTTTTCCTACTGCGACATGTTAAACTTGCTTTCCCATCTCAAATTTTGAAATGGCTGCCATTTTGTTTAGGGGTGAGATATCGACTTCCGGTTTGCGAAATTTAATTTCTCTTGATAAATCGTTTAAAATGAGGGGTCACTGAATAGGGGTTTACATTTGAAAATTTGGGGCTGCACCCAAAGTACCCCATCTTAGGGGCAGGTCCAAAGTTGTGTAGTTGATGAAAAGGTGCAGTTTTTTATGTTATAAACATTTGCCAAGTTTGGTTTTCCTACTGCAACGCGTAAAAAAATTAACCGGGGGTGTCCAGACTTTTGCCTAACCCTGTATATGAATTGTATATCTATGTCCTTGGTACTGATACTTTTGAAGGGGACCTCCGATTTTCATGAAATGTGGTATGAAGGTCTAGTACACTGAAATATGAACTATTTTCATGAGTTCACACACCAACGCGATCGTTTTATGAGAAAGGGGGCTTATGGGGTTTCAAAGGAGTCAAAAATGGGTTTTTGGAATTTTTTGAACCTCAGTTTTCATAGCTTAACAATTATAACAAAAACCATTTAAAAGAGCTTAAAAACAAACCATTCAGTATTTTTTTTTATATTTTTTTACTTAGTTTAATAGATTACTGAGAAACCCCAACAATAGGGTTTCTTTGTTATATTTTTGGTAAATCAACAAAACCATGTGTCTCGCTTATTTACTGGCATAACTTTATTTAATTTGGTATGTACTTTCGTTAGGAAGGGTTTAACTGATATTTGCTTTCAACACCCATTTGGCTGCAAACGTACATACTCACCCCCCATCGGGTTTATGGGGAAAATTAAAAAGTTCTGAATATTGATACAATTTGACATTTGCATTACCTAACCATCACATTTCTTAACAACTAACATTTTCTAACAACATCAAACCATCAACAGCCAGCAAACATACATAATCAATCCTATGGTGTTTGTGTGGAGAATAAAAAAAAATATCAAACTTATTTGGAAATTCACTGAGTACTCAAGTCAGCTTCGACGGGGGTGTTTTTTCATGTGTTTTCATTTCACAATTAAAGGTCAGTAAAGTAACTTTGTTTATGTTTAACGTCAATCCAAATAAGCATTGTATTTTCTACCCTCACCTTGGACAGATTTAATGTATAAATCAGTGAGAAACTGTAGTATTTTTGAAAATATTTTTTTAGATATCTATCATAATTTGAAACCTTACAATATTTGCCTTGCAAATAAACATGTAAGTTTTTTATGTTTAAAATTAATCCTAGTTTTGTAATTATAATTTTAATTCTTACCGCATAAATGGGCCCTTCGATACAAAATATGTCTTTTCTTGCATTACCCACATAAACATGACTACTCGAAACCAAAAGTAACAAAATTAGTGAAAATACAATGTAATAGTACAGAATATGCGTATTAAATGTTAAATTATTACACATTAAGTACATAGAGTTAACTTAATCGTCATCTGAAGAAGAGTCAAACTCTGGTCTAAACGTCTGATCGAGAGGTAAGTCGTTCTCTCCCATCATGGTAGAGGTTGCCAATCTGAACAAACAGTGAACTCTGGTATTCCAAAAACATAAAGAATGAAACAAAATATTTATTTTTAACAAATGCCACAGCAACCAAAATTCAGAACAAGTGTACCATGACACCATGAAAAATTTTGAAAAAGTGATGTGGTGTGTTATTTAGCCCAGCATTTTTAACAGTGCTACAAAGAGCTAGCTAATCGATAAGCTAAAAAGATATGATTGCTGACATAAGACACTTGGAGAGATAACATCTGTTTGTATACAGGTTAACACAACAGATAGGTTTGTATCTGTTTGTGAACTACAAACCCCCCCCCCCCCCCTCTAAGAGAGGGGAAGTGTTAATTGATGTTCATTCCATTTTTATTTTATTTTAGTATAGATGCATACGTGGCGTTTTATTTAAGTTACGTGGCGAGAGATTTACAATACTTTTCATTCGATAAAATTCATAATTGGTTTAGATAAGTGTCGTGTGATTCTATCGTACTTGAACACTACCGTAGTTTCGGTGGTGGTTCAGTTAGCTAACATCATGAAACAAGATTTATGTTTTAAGGTTTATACATAGAAGTGTTATTTAATTCTATCGTAGTTAAACATTGCCGTAGTTTCGGCAGTGATTCAGCTAGCTATGGTAATAAAACAAGAGATATGCTTTATGGTTTATATATATCGAAGTGTTGTTTAATTCCATCGTAGTTGAACATTACCGAAGTTTTGGCAGTGATTCAGTGAGCCATCGTCATGAAACAAGATTCATGTTTTAAGGTGATGTTGTTAGGGAACAAGAAATGAACTATTAAAAATTAAATAGTATCACAATGTTTTAAGAGCATTATCACAGAGGATAAATTTGGCCCTTTAAATTAACATCTTGCTTTAAAGTAATTAATAAACATTAACTTTTCAATTATGAAGTTCAGACATCGGGGGGAATCCAATTATACAAGTTAAACCTCAAAAGGGGTGAGAAGGGTTAATTAGCAATCAATAACTATCCCTTCTTATATTTTTACATGATTTTCCTTAAATCGTGTTGATAGTGTTCACGATAGCAAAATTCACTGTAAGAAAGATTTTATTAAAAGTAAAAATATGTCCAACACTGAATGAGTATCAAATGTCATAATTGAATTTTTACCCTATGTGTAAACATAGAGGAAAAAGTCTTTACGAATGACTTTAAATTTCACTTAGGCGAATTTTTGACCCCCAAAAAACTTTGTTATTACTAATTTGATTTCAATGAAATTCTCAGGTTAGATTTTAAGTATTTTAAACTAGGTAATAAACTATAATCGAGCAATTATTTTTAAGTATTAACAAGCTTTTTTCCGGAAATTGTGATAGAATTTTAGTTGTTTTTTGACTAACGTAGTTGCTATGATCAGTTTATTTTCAACTATCTCAGCTGAGTTGTCACTGTCTGCTGAAGACAACATAACCTTTTCAGATTTGGTTTTTAAATAAAATTTAATTGATATTTTGACAGACCTATTGGTTAAATTAAATAGAACAACATTGATGTATACTTGTCGAAGTTATAAATTATGCCAAAAGATAGGCATGTTGTGGAATGAATTCCTGTCGTATGGAATTATGCGATTAACTAATTTATGGGATACAACTAACCTTTGTGAAAAAGATTTAAATTGAACAACTAATTAGAATGTGTTGTGCCATTGTAACCTATGGCTCAGGTAACAAAATATGCATTAAGTTATGTAAGATTATAAATTCTACATTACTTTATTTTTATTAATATACAATCATAGATATTAAATTGTATTGCTTTTGTTTTCTCTCTGCATTCTATTTACCTTTAATATTAAAAGCATATTTATTATTAAGTTACTTGCTTGTTTTGGGGTATTAAACAAAATCATTGTTTGTTTGCATTTTTATAGGCTAGGCCTAGGATGTACAGTAGAACCTCGATAGTTTGACACTTTGTGGACCTAGGGTGTCGAACTATCGAAATGTCAAACTATAGGGAGTATATGGGAAATTTTAACTCTGGGAGTATAAAAATATTGATTTGAATTTTGGAAACACTAAATTTCAATGAACCCATAACTTAATTGAACTTTAACATAATCAACTTACAAATCATTTGCCACTTTGTTTACATTTTCACTTTTGTTAGTCTCCAACATGGGCCCTATTGGTCATTATTAACATGTTAAGTAACATGGACAGTGTCAAACTACAAGAAGTGTCGAACTATCAAGGTTCTACTGTATTTAAAAATTACTGTATCTAAGTTATATGTTTCCAAATTACTTTTGGGCAAACTCCGGTTACATTGGAACATCGTATTTGCTGTGCATATGCTTACTTGAATGAATCCATAAATTAGTGATGAAAGGAATGAATCCAGTACAATAGGAAAACATAACTTTTTGATTTGTACTTGGCAGCATTTATGTGGCGCCATTTTAAAGCTAATAAAGTCCGCATCTTCTCACAGTTATGATATGTAGCCAAGATTTACAAATATTAAGCGGCATTAGTCAAAATTAATTTTTTTTGTTTGTTATAACTTCAGCTTTAGCTAGACCTACTTGTTTGAAATATAGGCCTATTATTTGTTATATTGGTTGAAGGTATTTTCATTTACTGTAGAATCAAACTATATCAGGTTTTTAAAATCGTAATGGTATCGTTTGATTGAAGTTTTGATAAAATAGCAATATTATCGTAAAATCAAAACCATCGATAACAACATAACCGAGTTTCGCCAAAATAATCTTGGACGTAGAGAATAATAGTATGAAATACCAACGTCCTATTTTTTATAGAAATAAAACCTTGTTTATAGTTGGTTGGCCACAATTTGCCATTGAAAAGTAGTATATTTCACCATTATAATTTTAAAATTACCACTGAATTAAATTTCTTCTTTTATGGTATAACCTAAAAATATTTTACGACGTCTAACATTACGCATAAAAGCCTAACCTCATCGCTCCTTTAATATTACTACTATAATTTTACTTAAGGCCTAAAATTTATATGAATATCATTGCCAGTCACTAACTTCCATAACAACATGTATGTGGATCTAAATACAATAATAAGTGTTTTAAGTCAATATTACTAATGAAGTTTGAATAGAGAACTAGAATTTAATATTACTATAATACATAGGGGAAAAAATAATAAAATAACGCAATAAAAAATAACTTATATCATTAAAAAGCGTCACCTAATAACTCAAAAAGTGAGTAAAAATTATCGTACGGGACGGAAATCGGAGAGTATTCCTAGTATATAAACCCCCTAATAAGAATAGAATCCAAATTATATACAAACATCATCTGCCGCATAACCTGAAAACAATAGGTTATTTCTACCATTGTCTTAGGATATTGAATGTCTAATAAGTGACATACAAGAGAGCAAACAATGAACAATAGACGCTTTGTACCAAGATGAGCAGATGTATTATACACGAATGGCTGCCACATTGGGGAGAACAATAAATTGGTCGTTCTCATTGTGTTGGGTGATTTTATGTCATATGAGTGACATTAGAGGACGAACATAGAACAATAGAAGACTCTAACCAAGAAAAGCAGCTCCATAAAGTATAGACCCACCCCAATGAGTTAAAACAATAGGGTTGTGATGGTATTGTCTTATAAAAATGTTGGGAAATTTCAATTAAAATAATTTTCAGTTCTTTTGATACTAATTATATGAAAACAAAATAACGGGATACTTAAATCAATCACCATATTTTATGTAGTTAGATTTGATATACATTCAAAAAACATTTAAGGAACCAAGCTTATAATTATACTACTTTGAGACAAAACACTTCCAACGATATGAAAAAATTCAAAACGACTGTAAACGATTTTAACCAAAACAGGATGATCCGATTTGACGGGTAAATTTTTCTATTATATTTTTCACTATGAACCAAGTGAATTTCTCTAAAATAAATGGCATGTATTTACATGTTAGCGAATTTCCCTATAGGGAATGCGCTATTACGGTAGTAGTCACGGTAAGACCTAAGCCCGGGACCATGATACTTTTTCGTTTTGAGGTCCCCAGAAGCCAAAAACACCGTTCGTTCAAATTTATATATATATATATATATATATATATATATATATATATATATATATATATATATATATGTGTCCGTGAACACGATAACTTTTGAGCGGAACCTCCGATTTTGATGAAATTTGGTACAGGGGTGTAAGCCAGCGCCTACTAGGTTGAGTTCGCGAACCATAATGATCGGACCATGGGAACGGGGTTTATGGGGTTTCAAAGGGGTCAAAAATGGGTTTTTGGAATTTTTGGACCTTAATTTTTAAAATTCATCAATTTTAACTGAAACCATTTAAAATAGCTTAAAAAAACAAACAATTTGGTATTTTGAATTTTTATCATAGCATAACTGGTTACGGGGAAAATCCAAAAATGTGTTTTCCATGTTATTCTTATGGGAAATCAAGAAAACCCTTATATCTTGCTCATTTATTGACATAACTTAATCAAATTTGGTATGTACATCATCTAGATAGAGCTTAACTTATAATTGCTAACGAAACCCATATGGCGGCAAACCTACATACTCACCCCCATGGGGTTTATGGGGAAAATAAAAAATTGCCAGAGCTTGATACAATTTTGTGTTTACATTCACCAATTATTAATTAACTTAGATTTTCTAACAACACCCCATGGCAGCAAACCTACATACTCGATCTTATGGTGTTTTTATGGGGAAAGTAAATAATCTGAAATTCCATTGGAAATTCGCTGAGTACGCAGGTCTGCTGCGACGGGGGTATTTATGTATTGAAATGGGGCGCGGTTATTTTGAACTTTTTAAACGAGTTCCTGGAAGTTAAATCATAAAGTGAGAGAACCCTCTTTGAAGGGAATATTAACGTAATGAAATTCACACTGTGGATTGTTGTCCCTTAAACACATTTTTTATATATTATATTTTATATTATTATTATATCTACTTTATTTTATCATGACGGATCTTGTTATAAATTTTATCAGTTAATTTATTTTCTTGAACTATATTTTTTGTGTGTATACCCTTGAAATTTCTTTTTATAATGTGTAGTCCTATATGTTTATACCGGGTATACCAGACCCAAAACTTATAGAATTAATTTTTACAAAACATACTATTTTATTGTGAGTAATGTGGTTAATCTTTATCGATTGTCTCTACAGCAACTCCAATGTGCAGGGTGTAGGCCTACTATAAAGTAACCTAACCAGACCAGAAGTAATTAATTGTAAATACAAACAACAACTTTTTATGAATTTTGTAATTTTAAATGTAATGTTAAGACATTTTTATAATTTTATCTACCCTCTCTAAATGATATTCACCACATTGTTTTATTATCCAATACATAAACTAGTTTCCCTCGTTTTGAACTCCAGCCAAAACTCTCAACTTTGGTTCAACTTTTATTAGTCTACCATTCTCGATTTATGGTGGGACGAGCTTCGGTCGCGATGCCAAAGTCGATTTATTTTCATCAACGCCAATGGAGATGAACGTTTGACCGGCCCTGGTTGTCATTTGGGGAGCCTTCAACCCCTCTGAGAGTCAAACATTTACTGATAGGCTTACTTGTGATAGTTGAAACCAAACAACTATAAGGTAAGTAATGATGTGGATAAAAATTTTTTTAAGAATCCATGTCAAAATCTTATACCTATCGGTTATGGTAAATACTTATTTTTACACCCCCAAAACAAGCAATGTTTGCACGGGCAAAACATTTTCCTTCCAAGGATTTCTTATTTGTTTGGTGTATACAGTGTGTTCATTTTTCTATGCTCACCATTGGAATCTCACAAACCATAAAAATTACAGGAAAGGTCAAATTAGCAAAGTAGTGCGGAATTATAAGCTGAACAAAATGATGTGTAAAATCCCAGATATTTTAACTGATTCGTTCGCTGTGCTCGAAAAACTGTTTTTTGCTCAAAACTTCTATTGTCCATAATACTCAACTACATAGTTAACCTTGAGTACTACATATAGTAGTACTACATATACTACTCAGTCGTACTCAGTCCGTCAGTCGTATTTCAATCTTTACACACAACGGAACATAAATCCCATATAATTGACCCCTTGTCACAACACACGGTAGGGTTAACTGCTGAGGGGGAGGGGGAGGCAGAGTTAGCCATATTTTGAGCGCAACAAAAAATGCTTAAATATCAACTATACTACATATACTATAACTAAATATACTACATATAGTAGTAATACTCAACTATTTGTTTTAGATTCCTTTTTTATATTAGATATTATTTGGACACACTGAACAAAATTATGAATGTCTTTAAAGAAATTTCAAGTTATGTAGGTCAACAGGAAGCAGGAATATTGGTGATATTAAAATATAAATGCTGTAATAGGCATCCACGTACAACAATGTTTTTGAACTATTTAAGTTTTGGACAGTTTTATGACTGCTTATTTAGCTTGTGTAGTTGAAATTTAAACAATTTTAGTTGAGCTCAAAATATGGTTAACTCTGCCTCCCCCTCCCCCGTCAGCAGTTAACCCTACCGTGTGTTGTGACAAGGGCTCCATTATATGGGATTTATGTTCCGTTGTGTGTAAAGATTGAAATACGACTGACGGAAGTTGTATTTAGGAGGAATTCCCTCGGTAAGTGTTGTTCATATACTATAAAATTATTTATGTTCTTAAAGAACCTGTTATTGAACCGTTTAACATTGCAAAATAACGAAAGCAGGACATTATTTTTTTTACTAAACAAGCTTAATTCATAGTACTTACTCTAATTTGTAAATAAATATTGGATTTTAGCTTTGAAAATGTTTTTTTTTTATTTAAATTAAAATATAAGATATTTAAAAGTCTTTACCACTGTTATTCTTTAAATGTTTTCACCCAACATGTGCAAAATTAACAATAATAACTCGTGTTAAATGAACCAAACAAAAGAACTGTGTTGAATGTGCACCAACCGGTGTTCCATATTTCATCTGTTTCGTCACAGACTGTCTTTGACACGTCCTTTCTGAATATTTAGTCTTTTGGCGTCGTGGTTTTGTACACAATGTGGCGTTTTTCACAATACTTACTTGCCTTTGAATATGGAAAAGTAGATTTCTCCTAATATTTAAGTCCACTCTTGACAAAGTCTTTTCACGAATTCTAAAAGGTATATGGATTTTTCCCATTCACTAACATTGAAAATAATTGCTAAAGACCTCATAATTGTTCTTAGTTGTAAATCAATAATTGATTTATAATATTAAAGAACTATTTTGAAAGTATTATTTTAGTGACTCTTCAGTGCCTGCGCAATATAGCATAGTTTAATACTCTTTTTTAGTTTAAGTGTAATAATTAGTGAGTTTTGAATTTTATATTAACACAGACTTACAAAGATATTTCTGTGTACTTTTCTCTTTTCGAACACTAATCCAAACATTTGTTTTACAGCATGTTGCAGTTAATAAAACAAATATTTTTCTTCTTCGAGAGCGCAAATTCGTTGTTTCACAAACGCGGCCCTATATGTTGACATTCGTCATCTCTCCGAGTATTTCTCTGGGAAATCTGATAAATATGTCAATTTGAACGATATATCTCCCCTCATATATACTCGTCTAAAGCCACCAAACAAAAATTGAGCAGTTATATTCACTCCTCTTTCACATTCAGTTTACAAAGGTATAAAAATATCTATACACACAACCCGAGAACCTATTTCGAATGCGTTTATTTAAAGAAGGAATGATTTCAAAATGTCAAAATCATCTACCCTCTATGCAGAAAGGAAATAAAAAAGCATTCTTTTAAATTATTAGCTCTTTGTGAGGTTTGTTACTCACTTTAATCAGTCTATTCTGTGTAGTCATAATTTGTTTCGGTTGATCTTGCTGCTCCAAAACAACCATATGACTTAACAACTAAAACCTGAACTAATTAAACTCCTATAAATTTGTGAAACCCAGGAATCAATAGGTAACTTTGCTAGTAGTATCACAGATATTATGAGTGTAAGTCCATTTGTGCTTGCATAAAAAACTAATTAAGCGAATTGTAGAACACTGTTCATTCATTGGAGGACTCAGAAACAAAACAATTAAGGAAAAATGTAGCTGTCTCGTCAATGTGACTAAGCTCCAACTTGTTATATACTAAGCGCCATGACTTTTTCTTTTTACATAGATATATTTTTATATAATAACTAGCTGTGTACCAGTTCTTCGCACGGGGTGTGTGTACAGTTTATTAAACGAATGATATTAGTGATTTCACAAATTCAATATACAACCTTCAGTTGGTTCATTCTAACGTACTATCTAGATATCAAGTTTTATGCTTAATAGCTACCAGGTACATTTGTCAAAATCTGGTTAAATCCATTTCTCATTTAGTCTAGAAGTTAGTTCTATTAATGATTTTGTTGCAGTTTGATTAAACATTTATATTTGTATGGTGATTTACTTTATAGTTCTATGAGTATAAACTCATAGACGATTTAAGAAAACTCAGACTTGTAAAAAATATTATAGAATCTCATGAAATCTAATATTGAATCCCTGAATGGGTGTGACGATAGCTGTATGCCAAATCCATTGTATTCCACCTCTGCATCTTGTTCTACCCATGAAAGATATGTACAGACATGTACAATATTAAATCTAGGCTAAATTCAAAATTAGTTAAAATTTTAATTCCCAAACCAAGTAAAACAACGCAACATCTGTCAGTAACGTATAGGCACCGCACCGCAGTGTAGATATTAGGTTTACTTAATTCAATTTTTTTTGTCTTTAAACTTTACATTTTTACCTAAAACCTCATGTGTTGCCAATGTATACAAAACCGAATAAATAGTGGCATCCCATGTTAAAAAGTTATGTCGAAAAACGGAGAAAAATTAAGCATTGATGGTGGGATTACTTTTTCTTATTGCCACGGGAAGTGCTCTTTTTACCTTCTAAATGTCAAAATAAGTATATTTGTTTGTTTACACACTATAAAAAACAATAACAAACTTCTGCAAATATGTTCTTAAACCATCTGATTCCATTCAACCAATCAGCATGATCCTTGAATGAAAATTACAGTGGTACTATGAGTGTTTTTTAGCGACTTTCTCACTTCTTCATAAGAACCCTACTCATTAAGTTCTTACACATTAATATTGCCCTGTCTATACCCAAACTACTTGAAAGATTGAGCAATTTATAAACCTTATTGGTTTTAACTACATATTGTGTTTGATGAAATACACCTCTTTTTGTCAGAACGTGCAATGAAAGCTAAATTGGGAACTAAAATTAGTTTGTAGTGATAATAAGAAACATTTTAAGATTTAAAAGTGTCATAACTCGTTTTGTAATAATTTCCATAAATTATTTTAATGTTCATATTTAGAAAAAAGAATTTGTTTACTTTATTCACGGTATGTAGGCCAGTGAAAAGTTAAAGGGATAGGTATGAAAGAGTCTGTATTTAATATTTTAAGTGTTGCCATCTGTGGTGAAAATGACAAACTGTCTAATCCAGCTGATTAAAGAGCATAGATAAAAAGGTAGAATTAAATATTCCCATAAGATTAACATTGAATATTTCTTTTACTCGTATAAGGCAGAGCATTTTTGACGAACGATGCTTTAGAGCAGCTAAAATCGTTCTAATTGCAACATTTAACAATAATAAAATTTTTTACATCATTTACTAAAGCCCTTGTATTGCGAAAAGAGATTAAAGATTGGTATTTTAGCACAACTTTGGCTACTTTGACATACTATGGGGCAAAGCCCTAAGGTCGCTAAGTCAATTAAAGTTGTAATGAACCTTTAACACCACTCTAGTCTATGACATGAAAAAAATTTAGACCCTTAGGTAAAGTCGTTAACCAGTGAAAAGAGGACAAAATAGGACCCATGAACGTTACAGACAGAATGACAGAGAGAGAGACAGACAGACAGAGGGAAAGAAATTTAGATGACACCGATTTTTGATTCTGCAATGCATAAGAAGTGAAATAACCAAAAATTTCAAAATTCTAAGCAACGTACAGACAAAACTCTAATTTTATTAATATAGACTATTTGGTTTTAACATGTTTTTGGTATTCCCACTTTAATTCCAAAAACTGTGTTAACACCAGATATTTTAGTGAATTTCCCTATAATATGGAATACGCTATTGCGGTAGTAGCCCCTACTAAGCCCGGGACCATGATACTTTTTCATTTTGGGAGGTCTCCAGAAGCCAATATCGTATATATGTATATATGTACAATACATATATATATATATTGTATCTATGTACATAAGTATACATATCTACATAAAACAATATATACATATATGTATACATATACAGTGTGATTGAAAAGTCCCGGAACGGTCAAATATATTTTTTACCATTATATATAAAGTAATTAAACTTGGTATACCAATAATAGCCATAAATATCTACTCTTTTAAGCTACATTACTTTTTAATCCCTTAAGGGGGGCGGCCCACGAGGAGTCAGTCAAAATTCTTAAATAGCAGCATAAGTCGAATTTTGTATCAAATTAAAGGTCATTCTTAGAAGAGTACAATGCCGCAAACTAGACTTAAAATGAATGGCCGAGACGGAAATGGCAGGCAAATAAAGTTTCCATTAAAATCATATGGGTAAAACGTAAAAATGCAGTAACTTTCTTAATACTCAACCTTTTGACGTCGGGTTTGTGGCTTATTACTCCAAACGCAAATACGTTTAAAATTATGTATGATGTGACAAGGGCCAAAGTAACAAAGAACCCCTTTATCTTTATGGCTTTATGGCTATGGCTATGGCTATGGATCTTTATGGCTATTAGTAGTATACCAAGTTTCATTACTTCATCTATAATGGTAAACAATATATTTCACCGTTCCGGGACTTTTCAATCACACTGTATACATAAAATACCCCCGTCGCAGCAGACCTGCGTACTCAGCGAATTTCCAATGGAATTTTAGATTATTTACTTTCCCCATAAAAACACCATAGGATCGAGTATGTAGGTTTGCTACCATGGGATTTTGTTAGAAAATCTAAGTTAATCAATAATTAGTGAATGTAAACACAAAATTGTATCAAGCTATGGCATTTTTTTATTTTCCCCATAAACCCCATGGGGGTGAGTATGTAGGTTTGCCGCCATATGGGTTTTCAAAGCAAGTATAAGTTAAACCCTATCTAGATAATGTACATACCAAATTTGATTAAGTTATGTCAATAAATAAGCAAGGTATAGGGTTTTCTTGATTTCCCATAAGGATAACATGGAAAACATATTTTTGGATTTTCCCGCAACCAGTTATGCTATGATAAAAATTCAAAATACCTAATTGTTTGTTTTTTTGAGCTCTTTTAAATGGTTTTAGTTAAAATTGATAAATTTTGAAAAATGAGGTCCAAAAATGCCAAAAACCCATTTTTGACCCCTTTGAAACCCCATAAAACCCCGTTCCCATAACCTGATCACGCTGGTTCGCGAACTCATGAAAATAGACCTGGTCTTACACCTTCATACCAAATTTCATCAAAATCGGAGGTCGCTGTCAAAAGTTATCAGTACCACGGACACATATATATATATATATATATATATATATATATATATATATAGATATATATATATATAGATATATATATACATATATATGAAAATGAACTAATGGTGTTTTTGGCTTCTGGGGACCTTAAAACGAAAAAGTATCATGGTCCCGGGCTTAGGTCTTACCATGGCTACTACCGTAATAGCGTATTCCCTATAGGGAAATTCGCTAACAAGTGTATCTATGTCTGTGGTACTGATACTTTTGAAGGGGACCTCCGGTTTTGATTAAATTTTGTATGAAGGTGTAGTACAATGAAATAAGAACTATTTTCATGAGTTCACAGGTGCTAAGGACCTCATAGAATGTATTATATTTTTCTGAAGTTGGTGGCTGGCTATTAATGTCATACGATATACAGTATATATATATATTTGAGTTCACACACCAACGCGATCGGTTATGAGAAAGAGGTTTTATATAGTTTCAAAGGAGTCAAAAATGGGTTTTGGAATTTTTCGGACCCAAGTTTTTATAGTTAAACAATTCTAACAAAAATCATTTAAAATAGCTTAAAAAAACATTTATCTTTTTTTCTATTTTTTACTTAGCTTAATAGATCACGGAGGAAAAACCCAAAATTAGGGGTTATTTGTTATTTTTATGGGAAATCAACAAAAATATGTATCCATTTATCGGCATAACTTTATAAAATTTTGTATGTTCTTTTGCTAGGTAAGGTTTAACTGATATTTGATTACAACACCCATTTGGCTGCAAACGTACATACTCACCCCCATGGGGTTTATGGGGAAAATTAAAAAGTTCTGAATATTGATACAATTTGATATTTACATTACGTAACCGTCACATTTCTTAACCACTAACATTTTCTAACAACATGAAGCCATCAACAGCCAGCAAACCTACATAATCATTCCTGTCGTGTTTATGGAGAAAATACAAAATATCTCATTTGGAAATTCGCTGAGTACGCAGGTCAGCTTGGACGGGGGTGTTTGTTTCATGTGTCAATTTATTTATAGATGCATACTTGACGATTTATTTAAGTTATGTGGTGAGAGTTTTTCGATACTTTTCCACTCGATAAAATTCATAATAATTGGTTTAGATATATCCATGTGTCGTATGATTCTATCGTAGTTGAACACTACCGTAGTTTCGGCAGTGGTTCAGTTAGCCAACATCATGAAACGAGATTCATGTGTTTAAGGTTTATATATCGAAGTGTGAAATTCCCTCGTAGTTGCACACTACCGTAGTTTCGGCCGTGATTCAGTGAGCTATCATTATGAGACAAGATTCATGTTTTAAGATTTATATATCGAAGTGTCGTTTAATTCTATCGTAGTTGAACATTACTGCAATTTTGGCAGTGTTTCAGTAAGCTATCATCATGAAACAAGATTATGTTTTAAGGTGATATTGTTAGGGTATATGAAATAAACTATTTAAAATTAAATAGTATCACAATGTTTTAAGATCATTATCACAGAGGATAAATTTGACCCTTTGACATAACATCTTACTTTAAAGTAATTAATAAACAATAACTTTCCAATTATGAAGTTCAGACATCGGGGGAAATCCAATTATACAAGTTGAACCTCAAAAGGGGTGAGAAGGGTTGATTAGCAATCAATAACTATCCCTTGTTATATTTTTAAATGATTATCCTTAAAACTTGTTGATAGTTTTCACGATAACATGGTCACGATAAGTTTCACTGTAAAAACTTTTATTAAAAGTAAAAATATGTCTAAAACTGAATGAGTATCAAATGTCATAATATACAGTATAAACCCCCTAATAAGAATAGAATCCAAATTATATACAAACATCATCTGCCACATTGAGCTGAAAACAATAGGTTATTTCTACCATTGTCTTAGGATATTGAATGTCTAATAAGTGACATACAAGAGAGCAAACAATGAACAATAGAAGCTTTGTGCCAATATGAGCAGATGTATTATACACGATGGCTGCCACATTGGGGAGAACAATAAATTGGTCGTTCTCATTGTATTGTGCGATTTTATGTCATATTAGTGACATTAGAGGACGAACATAGAACAATAGAAGACTCTAACCCAGAAAAGCAGCTCCATAAAGTATAGACCCACCCCAATGAGTTAAAACAATAGGGTTGTGATGGTATTGTCTTATAAAAATGCCGTGGAAATGTAAATTAAAATAATGTTCAGTTATTTTGATACTAATTATATGAAAGCAAAATAACAGGATACATTAAAAAAACATTTTAGGAACCGAGCCTATATTATACTACTTAAAAAAATTCAACGATAAAAAAAACTAAAACTGTAAACGATTTGAAGCAAAACAGGATGATCCTATTTGACGGGTAAATTTGTCTAAAGGTACTATATTTTTCACTAAGAACTAAGTGAATTTATCTAAAATGAATGGCATGTATTTACATGTTTATGTATTGAAATGGGGCGCGTTACCTTGGACAACTTTTTAAACGAGTTCCTGGAAGTTAAATCATAAAGTGAGAGAACCCTCTTTGAACAGAATATTAACGTAATGAAATTCGCACTCTGGATTGTTGTTCATTAAACACATTTTTCATATTATTACATCTACGTTATTTTACTATGACGGATCGTGGAATAAATTGTTATCAGTAAATTTTTTTTCTTGAACTATATGTTTTGTGTGGGTACGCTTGAAATTCCTTTTTATAATGTGTAATCTTTATCGATTGTCACTACATCAACTCAATGTGTAGGGTGTAGGGCTACTATAAAGTAACATAACCAGACCTTATTAATTGTAAATACAAACAACTACTTTTTATGCATTTTGTAATTTTAAAATGTAATTTCAAGACATTTTTATAATTTAAACTCTATCCTTTTCAAATGATATTCACCACATTGTTTTACTAACCAATACACAAACTAATTTCACTCTTTTTGAACTCCAGCCAAAACTCTCAACTTTGGTTCAACTTTTATTAGTCTACCATTCTCGATTTATGGTGTTACGAGCTTTGGTCGCGGTGCCAAAGTCGATTTATTTTCATCAACGCCAATGGAGATAAACGTTTGACCAACCCTGATTGTCATTTGGGGAACCTTAAACCCCTCTGAGAGTCAAACATTTACTGATAGGCTTACTCGTCATTGTCGAAGCCAAACAAATATAAGGTGAATAAGGATGTGGATTTCAAAACCAAAAGGCTTTAAAGAATTTATGTCAAAACTACATATCAATCGGTATTGTAAATAATTATTTTTATACCCCAAAACAAGCAATGTTTGCACGGGCAAAACTTTTTTCCGTCCAAGGATTTCTTATTTGTTTGTTACATTTAGTAGTTTCGGCCACAAGAAATTGAGCTCCGGTTTCCCTCCTAGATCCCTTCAAAGTCCTCATGTTATCCTTATGTTATCCTTATGAAAATTTTTTAGCTACTAAACTGAAAAATCGACTTAATTATAGATATAAACAAATGTGTTACATCTTTAACATGTGATTCAACAAAGTTAAAGCATACTGCTGCACGTTTTGACCTGACGTTAGCAAACGTTTAAGCTCGTCTTAAAATAGAAGAGAGAGTGAACGTAGCGAACGAGCTTTGTCTGAGAAAGGAATAAGTATTCTGATGCATAATAATTTTGCGAAGCAAAGCTTCGATCTCCCTGGTACTGTATTAAATTTAAGCTCATTTCATTGTTGATTTTCACAACAAAACGTTGCAATCCTACATTAAATTTGTATTTTGACAATTTTGTTATCCGTTTAACATACTTGAGCGCATTACATCGAACAGAATTGAATTTATAAATTATTCTAAAACTTTGAAACGCATTCTTATCCAAGTTTACAGCGTTAAAAAATGTGGGCACTATAAATACTAATAACGTTCCTTTAAAACCTTTTTGCAATTTTTTATCTTAACATCTTTGGGTGCCAAAGGTAACGGAGGCGGGAGTCTTTTTTATGACATTTTCTTACTTAACATTTTTCAATTTTACTGGATTGTTATGAAGATACAGCTAGTTATGAATATAATCCCAAAGAGTGATAACAATGCTGGATTTAATATTTAATATTTTCATTTTTATTTCGTACCGTAATTGATTATTTCTTCATAAAAAGTTATAACATAGTGTTAATTGTTACTAAATCACTTATTTAATTTTATCAACTTATCATAAAATATAACGAAGCAGAGAATTTGAGTTGCATCCGTACTGTTTGACTGTCCAGTTCAAAGCAGATCCAGGCTCTCAACCCTAAGCTTTGTACAACCTTAGCGATACATAACTAGGTTATGTTTCAACACTATGTGGTGTATTATCATTAATTTTCTTACCAAACTCATTTGCAACACTTGGTAAACTACTAATCATTGAATATTAACATAAATTATCGCTCTATAACTGTAAAAAGTAATAATAATAATGAGTGGAATGAAGGTTTTTATATTACTAGGTTGAATTATTATTTTTTTTAAATACTTTTCTAGTTTTTGATTACAAATTAACAAGTGCTATCCGTTCACTAGTTTAATAATAAAAATACACGATTTAATAAGCGTTTCTGTGCGGTTCTGGAAGTAAAAGAAAAGAAATTAAGATCATCTAAATAATCTAAACAATTTTGATATTGCTAATATGCTAAAAATAAAACAACTATAAAAGATTTAACATAATTACTAAAAATATATAATAATCTGCCCCGCAAATACCATTTTGCAACAATTTCTTAGGGTTTAATGAATAAGACCATTAGTAATATAAAACGCGTGTCAATCAACTCTCCGTGTTATGAGAGGTAATTTTCCATCGGCTCTCGGTTCGTCACTCAGTCTTCTCAGTTATTGCCGGCGAAGTTTCAGCTGATTTCCCTGGTGTCCTCCGCCCGACAAGTCCGAGAGGAGCTGACTTGGCTGCCAGATAGATAACGCACGGTTTCATTCATAACCGTGGGAATACTGTTCATATGTTAAGAATTCTTTAAGCATTAATTCTGTATAAATTATATAACCTATTGAGCATATTTATTTATATATAGTTTGTTGTTATAACACCTCAATATGAAAAAGCAACTAATATTGAAAGATGAGTAATAATTCACATTATTAAATGTATGAAATAAAAATAAATAATGTCGTTATTAAAGGACTAGTTATTTTCTTGTAATTTGTAATGCACGACACTACTGTTACAACATTACACTGTTACTTTTTATATTAGTATTTTTTGTATATATTAGATCTCCTTTTACAATTGTTTATATTTTATTTCCTTAAAATAAACAAATATATACATCCATTATAAACACAAAAACTTTTAGTTTTCATAAGAACCATAATATATTAATGAGCTACAGATGAATGTCATTCGCAAACTGAATTTCGTCAGTAACGTGAGAATTGTTTTACTAAAAATAATTTATGAGTTATAATTTTAGTTATTTGTAATTAAGTAATAATTAAGTATTAATAAATATTTATACATTTTTTATTTACCAATGTTTACTAAAAAGAAAAAGAACACAATGTATGATGATACTAAATTAAATATTTTCATTCCTTATAACCTACTCAAGAAGGTAAGAGAAATTTAAACTAAGAATCTCTTGAATAAATGTAAGCAGAGCTTTGAATACAGTTACAATTTCTTAAGATCCAACTTGGTCTTAATAAGCAGCCCCATTAGCAGAGCTAATTAAAAGCAAATCTTTAAGTTGACTCAGCTTTTTAATGTTCAACAGTACACCGCTCTGAAAGCAATTTATGGCAACAAAAAATCTACATAGAGTAAATAAAATATTGATACTTGATAATAGTGTAGAATAATGTAAAATAATTTTGAACAAAAATGATATAAGTATACCCTACATACATTCCATGCATAATTGGGTACCATACGACAGTTTTAAAATCAATTGAAATCTTTTAAATTTTACAACACAGGACGACTACGAAAGGGACGGAGGTTATTATTCAGGGTATTAAACTTTTTACAAAATGCATAAAACCAGAACGGGTGGAAATCGAGTGGACATGTTAGTCCCCAATAACATTTTGCAGGATATGAAATTCTTTTAAATCCCCGCATAACCGTGCAAAGCCTTTTATTGGCTGCAATATCGCTTATGGACTCATAACCAGAGATACATTGTCAAAGGTACGTTTTAAGAGTTTCCATTCTCACAAATCTGAAAACACATTTCTAACAAATTATTTATATTTCAACGATTTTTTTACCAAAATAATGTTTAATATTATCCCTTACTTGACACTTATATTCCATAACCGTATGCACAGGTTATTTGAATTCGTAGTTTTAAGACGTTCAATTTTATAACTAGATATACTAAATAAATACCCTCGTCGCAGCAGATCTGCGTACTCAGCGAATTTCCAATGGAATTTCAGATTATTTACTTTCCCCATAAAAACACCATAGGATCGAGTATGTAGGTTTTCTGCCATTGGGTGTTGTTAGAAAATCTAAGTTAATCAATAATTGTTGAATGTAAACACAAAATTGTATCAAGCTCTGGCAATTTTTTATTTTCCCCATAAACCCCATGGGGGTGAGTATGTAGGTTTGCCGCCATATGGGTTTCGTTAGCAAGTATAAGTTAAACCTTATATACATAATGTACATACCAAATTGGCTTAAGTTATGTCAATAGATAAGAAAGGTATAGGGGTTTCTTGATTCCCATAAGAATAACATGGAAAACACATTTTTGGATTTGCCCCGCAACCAGTTATGCTATGATAAAAATTCAAAATACCAAATTGTTTGTTTTTTTAAGCTCTTTTAAATAGTTTCAGTTAAAATTGATGAATTTTAAAAACTAACGTCCAAAAATGCCAAATACCCATTTTTGACCCCTTTGAAACCCCATAAAACCCCGTTCCTATAACCCGACAATGCTGGTTCGCGAACTCATGAAAATAGACCTGGTCTTACACCTCCATACCAAATTTCATCAAAATCGGAGGTCCCCTTCAAAAGTTATCAGTACCACGGACACATAGATAGATAGATAGATAGATAGATAGATAGATATATACATATATATGAAAATGAACGAATGGTGTTTTTGGCTTCTGGGGACCTCAAAATGAAAAAGGAAAGTGGTCCCGGGCTTAGGTCTTACCATGGCTAGTACCGTAATAGCGTATTCCCTATAGGGAAATTCGCTAAAATATTTTAAAATATTTTAAAAATATTTAAAATTAATGCTATTTGTAAATTTATATTTTCCAAGGAAGATTTATTACCATAATTATTTTAAAAGACTATCAAATATTTTTTTTAGTAATGTCTACTCAATTTAAAGAGGAGATTTTTTGTACTATTATCAAAATATTGAGACTCACAGCCTGAAACAATCCTCATTTTGAGGTTTTTGTTACGCGTTTCATTAGACATCCAGGAACACACATAAACTATTAGTACATTACAAGAATAAAACGACGCATTGCTTCAAAATAGAACATAACAAGATTGCTTTAAAACGAAGCTGTTTCATTCTGTGAGTATTAATATTATCTATATAAATAAATCACAATCCCTTTTTTTGATGGGACTCCATAACTCAAGAACGAGTGCACTAAATTGAACGATTCTTTTTTTGTTGTGTTCCTTAATGCCAGGGGAAGGTTTGTGTGAAAGAAAATTTTTAATCCACCCAACCATTATTTAGTAATTTGACTTTAAAAATTATAAAAAATGCCTTTAAATTAACATTGGTGGAAAATGCTTTTATTAAACTGTGAGATACAAAAGAGATAGTTTCCAATTACAAAGAAACTATCATGATTAATCAAATGCATTTAATGAAACATAACATACTTAGTATATGGTGAAAGGTTTTCCCCAAATGAGAAAAAGGTTTATTTTTATAATTCGTGAACAAATAAATCATTAATATAAGGATTTGTAGGACAACGTTCTCCTGTAGTCTTATCCCAAACCATTAACAATGTATCCGCAAGATGGCAGCACCTGATATTTGAAAATTTCCAATGCCATTTGGTTTCATCATATGTAAGAAATAATAAGATTTAAATGAGTTAAAAAAAAAACCATGTGTTTATTTGTTTACATTTTGGTGTTTGTTGTGTAAAGTCATTTTTAACCAAGGCAATTAGTTTTAATTACAATCACAAAAGAAAACTACCGTATTTGTTTGTTATAATGGCACCAATCAGACGTGCTAACTTAGGCCGCAGAACTCGACATGCTGTACATGCTAGAAATGTACGAATAAGTCAACGTGAGGTGCAAAATGATATTCAAAGGAATCGCCGACATCAAGATAGACCTAGAAATGTATTTAATCCTCATCGAGCCGCCTTCAATTATAACGTAGCAATTGCTTATAGTTTACTACAGATCGTAACTATTGGATCAATGAACGTTGTTTGTCCACATTGCAAGGCATTTAAGTTTAAAAATGAATCACCTGGACTGTGTTGCGTCAGTGGCCAAATCAAATTGACACCATTGGTACCACCACCAGAGCCACTCATTGGTTTCTGGAGTCGGGCCAGATTCTAAACACTTTTTGTCTCATATACAACAATACAATAATTGCTTTCAAATGACTTCGTTTGGTGCAACAAGAGTTATTCGAGATCAATTTATGCCAACTTTCAAAATTCAGGGTCAAATATATCACCGGACAGGCTCCTTATTGCCAACTCAAGATAGTGACCACAAATTTTTACAAATTTATTTTATTGATGATTCAGCTATGCAAGTCAATCAGTGTTGTGCACACAACAATTCTGTGAAAAGATCAATTGTGGAACAACTACAAACATTTTTACATCAACACAACGAATTGGTAGTATTGTTTAAGACCGCATTAGAGCGCATGCCATCTGATGACCACAAAATTGTTATTAGAGCTGATAAGACCCCTGCAGGACAACATGCAAGACGTTTCAACGCGCCGAAAATTGATGAAGTGGCTATTGTTGTCGTGGGTGAAAATCTAGACAACCGAGATATTGTTTTACATCGGCGAAACAATCAACTTCAGCGAGTGTACGAAACACATCGATCGTATGATGCCCTACAATACCCTATCCTGTTTTGGCAAGGAGAAGATGGTTATGATTTTTCAATGAGGATGATAAATCCAGCTACAGGCGCCGAAACTAACAAAAAGGTTAGTTCAATGAATTATTATTCATACCGACTGATGATTCGGGAAAATGAAGACAATCACATCTTGAAATGTAGACGTTTATTTCACCAATATACTGTGGATATGTACGTCAAAATTGAAACTGAGCGATTGACGTTTATCAGGTTGAACCAGGCAAAACTCCGTTCTGAGGAATACATTCATCTTCGTGATGCCGTCAATGCTGACGGAAATGCACAGAATGTCGGCAGAATTACTATTCTCCCAGCAACATATGTCGGAAGTCCGCGACATATGCATGAATATGCGCAGGATGCCATGACCTATGTACGTCATTATGGCACCCCTGATTTGTTTATCACGTTCACGTGCAATCCAAAGTGGACAGAAATAATACAAGAACTACTTCCTGGCCAATCTTCCATTGATCGTCCCGACATAACCGCAAGGGTTTTTAAACAAAAACTAAAATCACTCATGGATTTCATTGTTAAGCATTGCGTGTTTGGCGAAACATGCTGTTGGATGTATTCCGTAGAATGGCAAAAACGCGGATTACCACACGCACACATCCTTATTTGGTTGGTTGAGAAAATAAGACCGAATGAAATCGATGCCGTAATATCAGCAGAAATTCCCGATCATGAAGAAGACCCACTCTTACATGAGGTTGTTACAAAAAATATGATTCATGGTCCCTGTGGAATGTTAAATCCCAATTCTCCGTGTATGATTGACGGAAAATGTTCAAAGCGATATCCAAGACAATTAATACCGGAAACAATTACTGGTAATGATGGTTATCCACTTTATCGCCGCCGATCCACTAATGATAACGGGAGGTCAACAACAGTGAAAGTGAACCAAAATGACATAGAAGTAGATAATTGTTGGGTTATTCCGTTTTCGCCTTTACTTTCTAAGACATATAGAGCACATATAAATGTTGAATATTGCCATTCAGTAAAATCTATTAAATACATTTGTAAATATGTGAACAAAGGTAGTGACATGGCTGTATTTGGAGTTGCTGCCGAAAATTCCAACGATGAAATCACCCAATTTCAAATGGGCCGCTATGTTAGCAGTAACGAAGCTATGTGGCGTATTTTTTCATTTTCTATCCATGAAAGACACCCCACTGTTGTTCACTTGGCTGTACATTTGGAAAACGGCCAAAGAGTGTACTTTACGGCGGAGAATGTTTTACAAAGAGCTGACAGACCACCACCAACAACATTGACCAGCTTCTTTGAAATGTGCCAGAATGATGAATTTGCCCGGACGCTGCTCTACTCTGAAATGCCAAGATATTATGTCTGGAATAAATCCTCAAAGAAATTTCAACGACGTAAACAAGAAAAACCAGTTCCAGGCTATCCACACATGTTTTCCACCGATGCACTTGGACGTCTTTATACAGTCCATCCAAGCCAAGACGAGTGTTTTTATTTGCGTTTATTGTTAGTCAATGTTCGTGGCCCAACATCATTCCAACATCTACGAACTATTAATGGTGTATTGTGTGCCACATACAGAGAAGCCTGTCAACATTTGGGATTGCTAGAGAATGATACTCACTGGGACAACACACTTGAAGATGCAGTGATTTCGTCAAATGCTAAACAGATACGGACATTGTTTTCTATAATTTTGTCTACATGCTTCCCATCAAACCCGATTGATCTATGGAACAAATATAAGGATCATATGGCTGAAGATATATTGCATCAGATGCGACTTAGAACAACAAATGAAGACTTGCAAATAAACGGAGAAATTCATAATGAAGCATTAATTTTAATTGAGGACATGTGCTTGCAGATTGCCAACAAAAGATTGTTACATTTAGGAATGATAACGCCCAACCGCCCAATGCACGATGCATTTAATCAAGAGTTGAGGCGTGAAACTCAATACGATTCCGAGGCATTAAGAGAAACCGTTCAGAGAAAAATCCCACTTTTAAATCAACAACAAAAATATGTCTATGATACCCTTATGAACGCAGTGAACAATGAAACCGGTGGAATCTTTTTCTTAGATGCTCCTGGAGGAACTGGGAAAACTTTTTTAATCTCATTAATTTTGGCAACAATCCGATCGCAAAATAGAATTGCACTTGCACTTGCTTCATCAGGCATTGCAGCTACGTTGCTGGAAGGTGGTCGAACAGCTCATTCAGCACTTAAGTTGCCTTTGAATATGAAAACTATTGAAACTCCAACGTGCAACCTTTCGAGGAATTCTGCGATGGCCGAAGTGTTGCAGGAAAGCAAATTGATCGTTTGGGATGAATGTACGATGGCACACAAAAAATCTTTAGAGGCGTTAGACCGCACGAAACAACCAAAATCTATTTGGTGGAGCGATGATTCTATTAGCAGGAGATTTTAGACAAACTTTGCCAGTGATTCCAAGATCAACGCCAGCTGACGAAATTAACGCATGTTTGAAGTCGTCCATTTTATGGAAACACTTCAAAACACTCAAATTAAATAATAGCATGCGAGTGGAGTTACAGAACGATCAATCTGGCAAAGTCTTTTCCAAACAATCGCTAGAAATTGGAAATGGTAAAATACCTGTTGACCCATTGTCTGGGTGCATTACATTCCCTGCCAATTTTTGTAACTTTACAAAATCAACAAACGAACTTATCGAGATGGTGTTCCCAAACATGGTTGAAAACTACAAGAATCATGTTTGGTTAAGTGGACGAGTTATTTTAGCTGCAAAAAATGTTGATGTCAAAGAAATTAATATTAATATTCAAAATAAGATACCCAGTGGATTGGTGACATACAAATCTGTTGATTCTGTCATTAACTAAGATGATATTGTTAATTATCCAACAGAGTTTTTAAATTCACTTGAATTGCCGGGATTACCACCTCACAATCTTCAATTAAAAGTGGGGTCGGCAATCATCATGTTGAGGAACATAAGCCAGCCACGCCTTTGTAATGGCACTCGGCTTACAGTAAAAAGTTTAATGAACAATGTCATCGAAGCCACAATATTACAAGGGAAGTACAGAGGCGAAGACGTGTTGATTCCACGGATCCCTATGATTCCAAACAACATGCCATTTGACTTTAAGCGGTTGCAATTTCCAGTACGACTTGCATTTGCTATGTCGATAAATAAATCGCAAGGGCAGTCGTTGAGTGTTTGTGGCATCAATTTGGAAAGTCCATGCTTTTCACATGGCCAACTCTATGTCGCCTGTTCCCGTGTCGGAAACCCATCAAACTTATTTATTTATGCACCAGAAAACAAGACTAATAATGTTGTATACCAAAAAGCATTACAATAAAACGAGTTTGTTTTTTATGTATATTTATTGTTATTTATTCCATTTCAAATTTAATATTCACATTAACGACAGGACAACGTCTGTCGGGTCATCTAGTCATAAATAAAGCAATGTAGCACAAAATTTTCCATGACATTTCATTTTACAAAAAAAATAGTAGGTTCCTTGTGGTATACCTGTTTCCATCATGTTCCTATAACTAAACCATTGTTAAAAAAATTGTGTTGAAATCACAAACCAAATTCCAATAATACTGAATAACCTTTCAGAAATTCTTTACTTTCTTTTGTAATGCACGATGCGGTTGTTTGTGGATGACATCGGAAATGGCCACACTTCCGGTCTCTCTCTAACGGCATTACTTCCGGTCAATATAATCTTTTACACTGCAGTATTGGCATTGAGATGTGTAGGATGTGTATGTACAATGTATCAATCTAACTACGAACAAATAAATAATCTCAAGATGTCGCATTTTTTACGACATTTAAAATTTTAGCGTATTTCTCGAATGATATTTTCAGTAATTTATTTAAAAAAAAAAAAAACCCACTCCCTTTTAAACAGCTATTAAATAGGTTTAGCTAATTATATAAAAGTACTAAAAAATATGTCTGTCACTAACATAATTGAACCATGTTACACTTTGATTTTAATTTAAACATTTTTATACCTTTTGGTGTTTTTTTTTTTCAAATTTTACGTGTCTTTTATAAAATGTAGTATTTTAATAATTTAATTAATTCCCCTAGTAATTGAGTTATTAGAAATTTGACGTTCAAATTTGATCTTATTACGTCTGAGAATTTCGACGACATGAATGGATTTCATACTGCAGTCATTGAATGTCAAAGTCCGACTACAACATAAGTCATATATAATCAACTTGAAGAACATATTTTCATATAGATTACACTTTTCCTATTGAATAGATTTGAATAAAAAATGTTTGTAGCCTATATACACCAACTTTTAGTTTTAAAACTAAAATGGTTCGGACATACACCAGAGTACAGACCCACCTGTGATCACGTGACCCGTGACGCCTCTGTGACGTCACCACGGGCCTTTCACATGCATATTATATTACACAGTTGTAACATTTATCGAGAAAAATCTGAAATTTATTTTTATTGTGAAGCTTTATGGCTTTAATATTTTTGTTTCAAGTTTATTTTAGGTGACGCGACGTTCAAGCAATTATCATGGTCAATTAAAACGACTGATTAGAAATCAAAAATTGATTAGCGTATTACTATTGAGTGATGATTTTTCAATAAAATGATTTTACAACTCACAAAAAAGTTATCGTACAAAGTATAAAGAACTATACTGAATATTCGTCTTATAAACATTTATACACCGCAGCCTCAATAGCTCTGCATAATGAATCATGAAATTGTGTTAATTCATGTTTAATTTACTTTTATTTACTTTTTACCTATTTAAACCATTCCCCGACTATTATGCGTTTTATTTTATTGTAAATAAATATTTTGGAAAATCAACTATTCAGGATTGTTTCCAACCCATTATTTGCAAAATCTATGCACCAATTTTGACGTCTGAAATTTATAAAACCTCAGACGTAGTTTCAGAATTTTCATTACTTTTTAAAGACTCGGCCCAAATTAAGGCGCTTTCCTTTTAATTAACTTAACAGATGCAAACAGAACAAAAGTAAATAAAATCTGGCACGACTGAGAGTCAAGGCATTGAAACGTTCATTGCGGGTTTATTCAGAAAACTCTTTGTAGTTGCATGTCTGCATTTTACTTCAACATAACTGAGTATAACACAAAGTTTCCTTTTTATTTAATAACGGTTTCTTTTACAAAAGTAACTGGACGGTTTTAAGTAACTGCGATAAAGATGTCTGTAAATTGCTTGATGATCAGTTCAAAGTGTAATATACAGCATATAAAAATAATTCACGTGATTGAGCTATCACCTATCATAATTTTTTAATAAATTGTTTAGTTTAAGTTTAATTTAAGAATGTTATCAATAATTACTATATTTATTTATTTATTTTTATATTTATATAGATTTTTCAAGAGTAGTTAAGGAAGGGGGATGGATGGTTTATACTATGGGCAGTCAACTAAATATTGGTTGTCCCAATTATTAAATTAGCTTTGATCTATTGATTAAAACTGCCAGACCTGAGTTTCGAGGTTTTTGTGTTCTGCGTTGTTTATGTTTCAACTAACTATTATTGTCGAGCCAATACCAGTTTCAATTAACCGGTTGTCCAGCACAGCACTTATTTCGCATAATGATAATTTGATGAAATAGATGGACTGGGATTTTACTAATATAACTCTGAAATATATACTTATAGCCCTAAATGTAAAAATATTTCTCTTAATTGTACAAGTAAATAGTTTTTAGTCATTTATTGCTTTTCAGTTGCCCCCTCTCCCCATTCAATGCTTGATTTTAAATTATTAAAAGGAAATGTTATACTGTAAACAAATTTTGATTGTGTAAAAGCAGTAAAACCAGGGCAGTGAAGAGATTTTACGAGATTGCAATTGAAACATTCACTGCCAGATTAAAAACAAATACAATTAGAATTCAATCAACACCAATCTGAATTTATGCCTTTCTAAAATAAATTTGTTTAAATTCAACCTTACAAAGATAAACTGACGCAGAATTGCAAGTAAATTTTACTGCATAAAAGTTATTGTAGGAATAAATATTTATAGTAATATAACTTAAATCCTTGTGAAGTTATTAATTTAATATTCCTAAATTAATCCTTATTTTCCCTTAGCAAAAGCTACTAATCATAGTAAGTCCATTTTTTTAATTACTTTAAAATTACCATTTTAAATTTACCATTTTAAATTACTTATGTATTGCTAGGATGAAAAAACTTGTTTTTAAGTTACTGCTGTGTATTTTACTGGATTTTATTATTCACCATGGGAATCATAATCTTATAAATAGACACTTTCTATTTGATTATATTTAAATAAATCAGGTATTAACAAAATCTGTACACTAGCGTTTAATGAGAACAGAATGAGTTAAATTAATGTCCCCTACATTTTTACACGGAAATGCCTTGAATGGTGAAACAAGATACATCATGACTTTTGGCCCTGACGGGGAATGACCCAGTAGGAGTCATAAGAAAATCTTGACTGGAAGCATAGATTAATATAAGTATGAATTAAAGAACAATAGCGCAAAATCGACTTGAAGGGATGAGCGAACTGGAAGCAGCAGACAATCAAACTTGTTACTAAAGTCAACGAGATTTCAAAATGCATTAACCTCTTACTTAATCAACCTTTTGAGACCAAATTTGTTCCTTTTTATATAATTCAAAAACATTTTAGTTCAAGTAGGCTATGTTTAGTCTTACAGATTATAAGGTTTCCTTCAATACCTTTACAATTACTAAGTGGATACGTCAATTCTACTTTAATAAATTCAATCTATACAAATAATTAACCACAACACTGGTTATTGAAAGTTCACCGTGTGAAATGTCAAAAACAGTGAAAATCTGTTTTTAATCTATCGTTTTGTTGATAAGAGGTTAAATAGAGCAAACATTATAACTGATAACTGTATAAATGAATGAATTCCATTCTTATTATGATAAAAGAATGAATCCCATTATCAAGTGTTTGTGAAGTTTTATCAAATGGGTCAAATAAAGGTATTGATTTTCACTTATTACCTTTTAGTAACTTTCTGAGATTCTAAGAAGTGAAGATGGAGAAAGCTTTATGTGACAACGAAATCCTCCAAGAGTTTTGATTTTGACAAGTAAAAACTTTAAAATATTAGATTTTTTGTTTCTGTTTTTATTATGGTTGAATATGTGCGTTTGTTTATTTGTCAGGTCATTTAGTGAGGAGTATTTATCTAAATCACTCTAAGAAATTCTTAATTAATTTTTAATTCATTACTCCTTCTAGAAAGTTTTTTATTTATTTAAATAATAGCCCTTATTAAGATAAGTAGTAATCCGCAATACTTTTCTAAGTTTCTTTCTATATTTAAATACAGTTTTAGCTATTTACCAAGCTGAATGGTGTTAAAAATTAATATATGTGATAGTATAGGCCTAATATAATTTCATCAAAGCTCAATCTGTTTGAACACGAATAACACGTTATAGTAAACTATTTCTCAACTATTTTATTCTTATGTCCTTGATTACATGAAGGTTTTATTTTTTATTTCGTAAATGCAAGGTTGCCAAAAAATACGGTTGAAAAATAGTGTTAAATAGATTTTACATTCATTTACTTAAATTATGCATTGGCTTCAAATTAATATATTAATTTTCTTTTCGTAAATTCTCAAAAAAATTATTTTTTATCTAATTTTCACAATTAATTTTATTTTCACAAGGATAAGCTTAACTTTTTGATGGATAACATGTTATCCTAATGTATTTTGGTTCAAAAACGAGTTTTAAGTGTATTTTACAACTTTAGTAGTCTTTCCTATTAAAATAATTTGCAGGCTTATACCCTATTTTTTCAGGTTCGAAATTCTTGAACAAGGATATCAAGAATGTAAATTGGATTGATGATGTCTTAACTTGGACAAGAGGAATTACAATTATATATACAAACAGAGGAGGTTCAGCACAATGGAGGTAAGGTGACTAAATCCTTGGCTCTAAAGTTCTTTAAAACTCTTAATTACTCTTAAATCTCGTACTAGTCAGGATTTGATTGCCTGAATGACAGTTAATTTTATTAAATATAGGTAGTGTATTGTAGCGTATTTATAAGAGTCTGATTAATTACCAAAACTTAAAAATCAGAATAAACAGTAAAACAAATGCCGAAAACCGATTAAAATCTTTTTATATCAAACATTTTATATTGAAAACCCTACGAATCAATTATACTATAAATTTACCTGGCTACTTTTTGATTTGTTAGAAAATTTTTAATATTATTGGAGAATAGAATTGATAAAACACGATGTTCAATCTGTAAAATTACAAGGAGACAGGCATCATGATAGGAGCGAGTGTTAGCCAGGGTAAACAAGGTAGCATTTGGAAATATACCATACCTTACCTCAAAAAATTTTTAAAGAAGAAAACCTTGTGTAAAAGTGACTGAGCAAGTGAATTCCCTCCAAATTAAACAACCTCGGAGAAAATTGACACGTTTTCATAATTTAGCCACCGAAATAGTCACCACTAATACTACGAGCCAACTGGTCGCTCGAGGTCAAGAGATCCACCACATGCATCAGACATATTGGCGGTCACAGTCGGTACCGGACTGGCCTGCCACCCACAATTCTCGTGGTCAACTATGGAAATTTATACTCTGACTGCCACCGTGCTTCAGGAGGCACGAAAATCTCGTCTGATACACATCTGAAAATTACAAAAAAAATTTATGTAGGCTATAAATTTCTTTTTTCCTTTTTGTTATTCCATAAAATGTCCTCTTCAAGAAAAAAAATATGTAATCATATTACGTATCTTATCAATTTTTAGATACAGTATAATAGCATATAAGTAGAGCATTTCCAATCCAGCCTATGCCTTTTGGGAATTTCATCGCTCGATTCCCGAAATTTAGGGTTTTCCACGTTTTCAAACACAAAAATTAATATATTTTAAAGACTAGTTGAGTTACAGACTTTATTTTTCATATATTCCTCATTTGTATGTATAAAAGGGCTCTTCGGAATATTTTCTCTGCATTTAATTTTTAAGGGAATATGTCAGCAGACCTACAAGGAATTTATCTCTTCTGGACAATGTAGTTTCTAACTTCAACTCAGATTTTCTGGAATGTTTCTCTTCTTTTAACCCTCTCTCTGACCACGAAGCTCAATTTATTTCCATAAAATTACCTCTGCCATCGGCAATACCTTATGTCAGGAAACGTCTTTTCACCCAGCGCAACATTCAGTTTTATAATACCCTCATTGAAAATGTTGATTGGGACTTTGTTCATCAGACGAGTGATATTAACAAAAATTTTAGATTATTTTCTGACTGTATTAATCGTTGTTTTCTGCTGCTTTTCCTTTGAAGTGGGTTCGTGATAGTCAATTCAATAATGGAAAGTTTTCCATCAGCAGGGAGTTGAAAGATTATGCAAATAAAAATGTCGATATTGGTATATTGGCTCATGATTTTCAGGACCCTGCACTCAAGACTCTCTTCAAAACCAGGCAAAAACACTTTCGCAAACTTGTTATTGCTGAAAAGAAAGCTAAAATTAGTCGGGAAATCGTTGAGAGTAACTGTCCTCAAAAAGTGGTCTGGAACGTAGTTCGTAGGGAAACGGATGGGTCTTCTTGTAGTGTTAAAATTCCTCCGCTGGTGAAGAATGGCGAACTAATTTCTTCTCCGAGGGAAGTCGCTAAAGTCTCCAGTGATCACTTTTCTAGTATCAACAGTTCTTCTTCGACTAAGGGAGTAACTCCCGTCAGTAAAAATGTGTCCAATGTTCATGATAGTAACTCGATGTTTTTTGGACCTGTATCTCAGCTAGAAGTTGAAAGGGCCATTTTATCCCTCAAAACTAAAACATCATCTGGTACCGATGGTATCTCAAGTTCTCTTTTGAAAAAATCTTACAAACACATCTTGCCAGTCATTACAGACCTATTTAACTCATCTCTTCAATCAGGCATATTCCCAGACTTATTCAAAGTTTCTAAGATCATCCCCGTCTTCAAAAAGGGTGACAGAGGAAATGTTGATAACTATCGCCCCATCGCCTTGTTGCCTACGTTCTCCAAAGTCCTTAAAAAACTAGTTTACGATAAGCTTGTGTCTTTCCTTGCGAAATACGATTCAATAGTTCCCTATCAATTTGGATTCAGATCCAATTTGTCTACTACTGATGCCTTGGTGGATTTCACCTCCAAAGTAATTTCTAGCCTTGAAAATGGTGGTCCCGCAGTTGGTTTATTCTGCGATTTGTCGAAAGCTTTCGACCGCGTTGACCATTCTATTCTTTGTGACAAACTGGAGTCTTTCGGCATTCATGGTGTTCCTCTTCTCTGGTTTAGGTCATATCTGGTTGGTCGGACACAATATGTGCAGGCTGACTCTGATTCATTTTCTGATTTATCTGACATTAAGTTTGGTGTCCCTCAGGGGTCAATTCTTGGGCCCTTGCTATTCATTCTTTATATTAATGACGTTGGAGCTCATGTTCAATCACCTTCCCTGACACTCTACGCTGACGATACCACAATGTTGTTTACTGGCTCTCCCGAAAATATCCAAGATGACATTTCTCTTTCAGTATCTGAGTTTGAGAATTGGCTGTTGCGTAATAACTTGCTTCTGAATCAGGACAAGACCAACTATGTCCAATTTCTTACTAGAAATAAGCGTGCTCAGGATTTAAGTTTCCGACAATCTTCTATAAAAGAGGTTTCCAATATCAAGTTTCTTGGAGTGAGGATGGATTCCCAATTAACATGGAACCCCCACATTTCTGATATTTGTATGAAGCTTAGTAGGGTAAACTTTGCTCTGAGGACATTGTTTCCATTGCTGGAGCGTGAGGATCTGTTGGCAGTGTATCACGGTTGTTTTCAATCAATTATGTCATACGGGATTGAAGTTTAGGGTGGTTCTGCTCATACCAATAAGGCATTTTTGGAACAAAAAAGGGCAGTTCGTATAATTTCTGGACTTTCGCCATCCCACTCCTGTAGAGGGGTTTTCAGACAACTCAACATTCTGACCCTTTCCTCACTGTACATTCTTAAAGTTACCTTATTGGTAAAACAAATTCTTAGTTCCCTCCAAACTGTAGGGGAAAATCATCGGTACCCCACCCGACATGGTGCTAATCTCCTCCCTGCAAATTCACCTATCCTTATCTGAAAGAGAGGCGCTTCATTCCAGCATAAAATTTTACAATAATCTCCCCAGTGATTTAAGAGGTTGCAAAAGTTTTGTTAAATTTAAAAATAAGACTAAACAATTTCTTATAAATAAAGAGCTTTACACTGTTAATGAATTCCTGTCTGCTTGAATAAATATGTTTAATTTTGTATTGTATGGTCCATTTTAGTTTATTTATTCATTTGTAAATAATTGTGTATACATAAATTTTGTAAAATTGACGACTGAGATATGCAATATTGTAAATTGTATCTATTCAGAAAATAAATGACTATGACTATGACTATGACTAAAAAGTCAGGTATAATGATATTCATATCATTTAAAAATTTTTGGTTAAAATATAAAAAAATCTTGTTTTAAATTTATTTTTGTTCCAAAATTATTTTTGGAGAAGATTTACATATTTAAAAGACTGTGTGCCCTACAATATGACACCTTATTTGTTAATCAGCGACAAGATCTTGAGATATATAAATTTTAAGTCATTTTCCGTGATGCCATAATGTTTCCATAAAACAAAATAAAACTTTGATTTTTAACTCTCGATCATAAAAATTGCTATTTCACAAAATTTACAATCATGGGAAAATCTATGACAATTGATATAGGCCTACACCATATTAGCAGATTCAGCTTTTTCAGGTGTAAATCAACCTAAGCAGTTGGCCCAGTCTATATTGTAGTCATTATGCACTAGTGCGACTTGACAACTCAGGTAATACCAACTTTACCAGTGATATTTCCAGGAGGAGGAGGTCAGCGCGGACCTGATGGCCAAGCTGATGGCGCCCTCGACCGAGTACCTGATGATCTCCCGCGCCGGGTGGGGCGCGCAGGAGCCCCAGGCACCACTCAAGCCGCTCCAACTATACCCGTGACATTTCCAGGAGGAGGAGGTCAGCACGGACCTGATGGCCAAGCTGATGGCGCCCTCGACCGAGTACCTGATGATCTCCCGGGCCGGGTGGGGCGCGCAGGAGCCCCAGGCGCCACTCAAGCCGCTCCAACTATACCCGTGACATTTCCAGGAGGAGGAGGTCAGCGCGGACCTGATGGCCAAGCTGATGGCGCCCTCGACCGAGTACCTGATGATCTCCCGCGCCGGGTGGGGCGCGCAGGAGCCCCAGGCGCCACTCAAGCCGCTCCAACTATACCCGTGACATTTCCAGGAGGAGGAGGTCAGCACGGACCTGATGGCCAAGCTGATGGCGCCCTCGACCGAGTACCTGATGATCTCCCGCGCCGGGTGGGGCGCGCAGGAGCCCCAGGCGTCACTCAAGCCGCTTTAACTTTACCAGTGACATTTCCAGGAGGAGGAGGTCAGCGCGGACCTGATGGCCAAGCTGATGGCGCCCTCGGTCGAGTACCTGATGATCTCCCGTGGCGGGTGGCTCGCGCAGGAGCCCCAGGCGCCACTCAAGCCGCTTTAACTTTACCAGTGACATTTCCAGGAGGAGGAGGTCAGCGCGGACCTGATGGCCAAGCTGATGGCGCAATCGACCGAGTACCTGATGATCTGCCGGGCCGGGTGGGGCGCGCAGGAGCCCCAGGCGCCACTCAAGCCGCTCCAACTATACCCGTGACATTTCCAGGAGGAGGAGGTCAGCGCGGACCTGATGGCCAAGCTGATGGCGCCCTCGACCGAGTACCTGATGATCTCCCGGGCCGGGTGGGGCGTGCAGGAGCCCCAGGCGCCACTCAAGCCACTCCAACTATACCCGTGACATTTCCAGGAGGAGGAGGTCAGCGCGGACCTGATGGCCAAGCTGATGGCGCCCTCGACCGAGTACCTGATGATCTCCCGGGCCGGGTGGGGCGCGCAGGAGCCCCAGACGCCACTCAAGCCGCTCCAACTATACCCGTGACATTTCCAGGAGGAGGAGGTCAGCGCGGACCTGATGGCCAAGCTGATGGCGCCCTCGACCGAGTACCTGATGATCTCCCGGGCTGGGTGGGGCGCGCAGGAGCCCCAGACGCCACTCAAGCCGCTCCAACTATACCCGTGACATTTCCAGGAGGAGGAGGTCAGCGCGGACCTGATGGCCAAGCTGATGGCGCCCTCGACCGAGTACCTGATGATCTCCCGGGCTGGGTGGGGCGCGCAGGAGCCCCAGGTGCCACTCAAGCCGCTCCAACTATACCCGTGACATTTCCAGGAGGAGGAGGTCAGCGCGGACCTGATGGCCAAGCTGATGGCGCCCTCGACCGAGTACCTGATGATCTCCCGGGCCGGGTGGGGCGCGCAGGAGCCCCAGGCGCCACTCAAGCCGCTCCAACTATACCCGTGACATTTCCAGGAGGAGGAGGTCAGCGCGGACCTGATGGCCAAGCTGATGGCGCCTTCGGTCGAGTACCTGATGATCTCCCGGGCCGGGTGGAACGCGCAGGAGCCCCAGGCGCCGCTCAAACCGCTCCAACTTCCGGTCAAGTACGTGTTCATGGCGTACAACACCGGAGTCGCAGGATGTGCCAGCAAGGAGGAGTGCAAGGAGCGAGTGCGGGAGATACAGCGGAAACAGATGGCACTCGGCCTGCCGGACCTGCACTACAAGTATGTGATGGCAATTTGTTCTATTCACATGTCTGCAAAAATACTAACGGAATATGTAGGCCTATCTATTCTATTATGTTTGATATACTTTTAATTTAATCTATTTATATCAAGTCGGGATTTTCTTCAAAATAACTATACATTTTAATTAATTAAATTGCAAACATAATCTTTGAACAGACTTACTGCGTTACAAGCTTTAGAAACTTCTCAAAAGTGTGCATATTATACTACAAATATCGACTTTACAGGCCCTTATAGTACCGTTTAGCATAATCTTATAACATATTAACCATAAACATATAAACTTTGCACTTTTAGACTCAGGTTTCCTTAAAAATAAATGTTAACTGGAACTAATTTGTAGACTTGCGTCCCTATTAGGCTTTATATGCAACCATGAAATACATCCATTGTTTACTTTTTCAAAGGCTTTAAGGTACACCCCACAACAACGAATTTCCATTAAAAATATGTGTTTGATGTATAGCTTACATATCCGTTTATAAGATTACGTCAGATTACAATAAGCTTTTGTATAAAGATGTAGGACACAAGTCGTTAGGTTCACTTTGAAAAACAGGGTAATAGGACCTAGGATCGGGGTTTATGGGATGGATTAAAAACCGGTTTTGGCTTTCTTCGACAAAAGTGATATAAACCATGCAAAATAAGTTTAAATATTTTTATAATTAATTAGCCTAAGTGGTAATGGATAAAATACAAAAACAAGTTTCCCATGATATTCTAATGGGAAATTTATGAAGGCTTTCAACATATCTTGATACAATTTATAATGTAACTGCACTAGGTATAAAGAGTGTAGGTAAATATAGTAAGTAACTAATATTAGCTCGCAAACCAACATGGCACCGAACGTACACACTCTCATGGTATTTAATGAAATTAGTGTAAGTTTTATACGATATATAGAAGTTAATTTTACCATATCAGCTGATCAGTTAACTTTGAGCATCAGTCAAAATGTTTATACCGTACTTATTTTTTTCTTACATGTGTACTAAATTTCTGCTCATGACAAGATCAAAGTAAAAAATACATAGTATGTTTAAAATTCATGTAAGTATTTTATTTTTGTCTTCTTTAATCCGGATATATTATAAAATAGAATATTTATGGTGCCAGATGATCCTAACAGTAAAATAAATTAAATTTAAAAAGGTTTTATCATTTTAAATGTTGGCCAAATATACATTTAATGTTAAGTATGATATACTGATTTTTTTATTAGACGATTTCTATGGATCAGTCTTGTTCTGGAAAATTTTTTTCATATTGGACGCTTATTCGAATCAGCAATTTTCACTCCATGTTAACGATTCCGCCCATGTTAACGATAATGTCGTGGACAGTTTTCTGGTGGGCGGCGACGGCAACCTGTACGAGGGTCGGGGTTGGAAATACCAGCCCGAGTCATTCAAGGACAGGGAGGATATGGACGGCAAAGGCATCTGCGTAGGCGTGATCGGCGACCATAACGGTGACGTATACTACCACCACCTTCACCTTCACTTCACCTTCCATCACCACCTTCACCTTCACCTTCCATCACCACCTTCACCTTCACCTTCCATCACCACCTTCACCTTCACCTTCCATCACCACCTTCACCTTCACCTTCCATCACCACCTTCACCTTCACCTTCCATCACCACCTTCACCTTCACCTTCCATCACCACCTTCACTTCACCTTCCATCATCACCTTCACCTTCACCTTCCATCACCACCTTCACTTCACCTTCCATCACCACCTTCACCTTCACCTTCCATCACCACCTTCACCTTCACCTTCCATCATCACCTTCACCTTCACCTTCACCTTCACATTCACATTCACCTTCACCTTCACCTTCACCTTCACCTTCCATGATCAATGACACCAAGGGCAAAGCTGCACTTGTGAAACACAGATTTGCTTACAGACGTCAGCTATTTTTTCTATATGAAAATGTGCCTACCAAAATTCTAGATGATTAAATTCTCCTAATGTTAATTACGAAAGATTGTTTCAAGAAGGTTAAAACTGAGATTTGGAACAACACAAACCAACAGGTTGTGGATTTTTAGATATTAAATACATAGTATTTTTAACTTAAAACAATTCAATATTATATATAGTATTAAAAAGCTGTATGAAAAAGAATAATTAAAATTAAAAGAAACACTGAAGTTATTTTGGAAAGTCTGCTTTCAAAGTAAGTCGAAAGTCTTTGAAGTCTGTTGGAATGAAATTTGAAAATACTTATAGTTTTATTACATTTTGTGGATGTACTATCCACAACCATTTAACATGGTTCACTCTATTTAACTTAATTTGTATGATAGTTTGTTACACTACAGGTAAAATCAAATCAAACAGGTTATTGCCATTCAAAGGGATACAGACATAATAAATGTTAAGGTACGATAATTTACCTATTCATGGGTTTTTCAAGTTGAGATAAATATTCTTTAATTCGTGTTTCATACAACTAATTTAATTCAACTAACCGAAATTAAGTTCAATGTTTGTAAAATTTGAGTCTGATAATTAAGTATATTTTAGTTTGAAGTGATTTACTAGTAGTTCCTATCAATTTCCCAACGATTTATATATGTTTTTAATTCAAAAGTTTTCTAATTTAATTTCAATATTACATTTTGATGATTCTTTATATTTGTTGACAAGATATTCCAATATCTAGTCCCAACAAAAGTCTAAACCTTTACTAATATTTGGCTTAAACTTTTTGTGTCAGGGAGATATTCTTGATAATAATGATAAAACTATGAATATCACCAATCATAGTAGCGTGTACTATTTTTAAAACGTTCACACCAATTTTTGCATACATTACACTGTATCATGTTGATATTATTTTTCAGACTTCGAAGCGGACAACCAGTTAGACCCGTTGATTCACACGGTGTACATCGCGCAGCACGGCGAGGAGCACGGATACGTGGAGGAGGACTACGAGATGATCACGGACGAGCAGACCTTCGACAAGTGAACCGTCCACCAGCCACCACAACTGAAACACCCCCAAGCCATTTTGTGAACAGCCAGGGAAGTAGTTTGAAATTTAGAGTACTGGGTAAGTTCAATGACCTCTGAAGACCTCTGACGTCATCGATGACGTCATGACCTTGATATTCCTCAGAGGTCAATGAACTGGCCCAGGTCTCTCAATTTCCCACTACTCAAGGAATATTACAACTAAAACTTTTCTGAGACGTTTTGATTTTCTGATTATTCGTGCACACCAACCTGATGTTGGTCAGAGAAGTAGGCTATATTTTCAAAAATCAACTAATTTAAAACTTTAATTTATTACAGTAGTACAATTTTAATGTTAAACAATAGATTTCTAGCATTTAGATGTTTAAATGATTTTATTTATTATTTTGTGATTGTATTAGCTAGGTCTATTCAATAAATGTAAATTTATAACATGTACGAAATGTCATTATAAAAAACTGCACTTTTTAAATTCAGATTGTTGCATAGGCCTACTGCTATGGGGTTTGAACCAAAACATTTTGGTTTTACCTAAGGATATGCACCACTGGAAAAGAAGTTCCATTTTATTTCAAGTACAACATTTAAGCCATATTTTTTATATAAACATTAATTTTATAATTTTATATTATTACATTAATAGTACGGTTGGTTAGCAATAAAAGTTAACCTGACATTTTCTAACAATAATACATTGTAACAGTTCTGTTACAAAATTAGTCAATGCTAAGTCAATAGAAACAAAAAAATAGGTATTATACAAATTAAAAATATAAAAACTCGTGTTGATTTTACTTGTGACAATGAAGACAAAAGTACAAAACTGCTGTCTCATTCTCCAATGTTTCAAACCTTCCTAGTCAACTCTCACGATTACTTAAAAATTCCATGGCTGTGAATTTTACTACAAACAATTAAACGAAAGATTTTAAGTAACACAATGAATACGAACGAATCTTGAGGGAACGAACTTGTTAGTTATCAACACTGTTACTTTTTACAGAGATAAAAAATCTCATTGTGATATGGTTAATCGCGTGCCGATAGTAAATTTGAATTAATCAGTGTGCGAAATACCGAAGCTGTGTCATGTTCTTCTTGTTTACCGTTTGTAACAAAACACTGCCTGATTATTTTTGTGTCGACCCAACTTAATAATGAACATAAATTTAGAAGATGTATTTAAAAATGCGAAAATGCCACCAGGTACTGAATTGTGTAAACTATAAATTTATGCTTTCTATTCTTATAAAATAATATTTTTTTATTTTTTTTTTTTTCAAATATTAGTGTGTTAGAAGGATATCATGTAGCCAGCTGTTTGCCACTGTATGGCGGATTTTCCTCTCATAGGCTACCGGAGTTATGAGTGAATTGAAGATAATAAACTAAGAAATCTTTATAACCATGAAGCTAACTGAATTAATATTATATTATAATTTTAATTCTTATTCATTTCAAGTTCAAAGAACATGAAACCATTGATTTACACTCGAATGAATAACTCTTAATCCAATAACGCTCCAAGAACAGGTTTCCCACTGACTCATAATTAAAAAATTTATTATAAACTATTTTCTATTACTCACTTATTTGTTCAGAAAAAATCTTTGTATGACCAGGTTAATTTCAAAATACCTCAAGCAATTACAATTTTAATCATATCGTTTGAAAAATCTCTTTTAGTGTTGAAAATCTTAGTGTTTAATGAATAACTTTGACCGAAATGGTACATGTACCACCAACGATTTTAAGGACCAGTAAAATCGGGCCAGTCGGACTATACCAGATAACATTTCAATGAAAAACTGCATTGACCTTGGTTCCTCAAATTTATGCAGTATGTTAATAAGAGTTAGTACTTTACAGTAATGTTGTTATTTTTAATCGCTTCTGAGCGTAAAGCTTTGAAATCGTTGATAATGCCTGTAACCGACAAGTACATTGTAAAGCTACTTGTTTGAATAAATTTCGGACTAATCGGACAGAATGAAATAACATCAACTTCAAAACTTGACAGTTTAATATAAATTTGAATTCACACAATCTTATAACGTGTGCCAAGGAGAGTTAACAACATTGATCCACATAACATAAACCTAACTTACATGAATTTAAATAAATACAAGAGCAATGGAAGTTTTCAAACTATTTAAAAACGCATTAAAGAGTTAAAGACTCAAACTTAAATATATTTAGCATACTATTATGTGTTTTTCATTTACTTAGTAAATCACTATATCACTATTTTGAGACAGGGACCTCACATAGTGGGTATTTTAACCTGAATATGAATGAAAGATGAGTGTAGAATAGGATTGTGACGCGAGCTTTTAGTCTTGTTACTGACGAAGACCGACATTCTCCTTAGACAGGACTATTAATTAATAGCCCACCAGCCAATGGTATCTAGGGACCTACAGTTTATCGTGGGATCCGAACCACAATTTAGCAATCATATATACGAATTTGTATAATCATGAGGATGGTCTTTATGGATGAACTAGTACTCACTAGTGCGGACATAAAGATATTTTAGAAATTCTGCTAGTTGTGGGATTTTTATAATTAATTGTTAATTAGTACAATGTTGAAAAGTGTACCGATATTGTTTAAAACATGCAACAGAACAATTTAAACTATCTACGGTGTATGCATGCAAGCAAAAATATGCAACCTAATATAAATAACGATACTAAACTGGGTGTTCCAAAAGTCTAAACTTTTGGTGTGTATGATGGTCAAACCCTTCTCCCAAAGTTGGGGTTTTGGGGTGAGTCAAACATTTTAAATAGTAGCCCCCAGTTTTGTGTCTGATTTGGAATGTATGCATAATATAAAGACCTTTTCATTCTTATGACTCTTTTAAATCTAATAATTAGGGAGCTAGGGGTAATTGATGTTCATTTTCAGTCCCCTCGTAAGAATAACATTGGGCAAACGTTCATTACATGTGTCTCCTAAACTATCCATTAAAATTAAAATACTCAGGAATAAAATGTCTTAAAATAATGTTTAAAGACATTTATTTCATAACATAAATTTAAATTAATTTTATTTTTTCGTAAGCCATATTGTAAAATCAGTTTATCAAAGCGTAAATCATAATTTTCTCGAGGTAAATGTTTATAAAACGTCATTTAAATACGTTATGGAGTTTTGAGTATTTTTTACTTAACAGAATGAAATAGCCTACATGCAATGAAAGTATAGTCATTGTTATTCGTGGAATAATGTCAAAGAATAAAAAGGATTTAAAATTATGCAGTAAAACTATAATATTGCCATAAAAATTGGGATTATTATTTAAACATTTTGACTTACCCCCCAAAACCCCAATTTCAGGGGTTTAAATTTTTGAAAAACCAAAACTTTCCTCTTTTGGTCACTAAGGCATTACCAGAATATATTCTCGTCATATGCAGCTTTGAAAAAATAGAAGGGTGAAAGAACTTATGGAATATTATATATAAATGTTGATATTTTTAATTTCCACAGCTCATTCAGGCTTATTTCGTTACTTAGTTCCCTTCGCCTCTAGCCATACAATCAAACCTCCTTCCCCTTCCACCGTCAAAGATAATACTCTAGCAAACTCCAAGACTGCATGTTGCAGCCCCTAACTTCCAGAGTGACGGCCAGAACGTGGGCCACCGACGCACCCTCATCCCTCGGAGCCAGTGGGTCGCACTCCCCCCATCCAGACAGTCACCCTCCCACACCCACCACCAATGTACACTTTAGCCAACTCCAAGACTGCATGTTGCAGCCCCCGACACCCAGAGTGACGGCCAGGGCGTGGGCCACCTCCGCACCCTCATCCCTTGGAGCCAGTGGGGCGAACTCCCCCCATCCAGGCAATCGCCCTCCCACGACCCACCCCCAATGTATACTTTAGCCAACTCCAAGACTGCATGTTGCAGCCCCCGACACCCAGAGTGACGGCCAGGGCGTGGGCCACCTCCGCACCCTCATCCCTTGGAGCCAGTGGGGCGAACTCCCCCCATCCAGACAATCGCCCTCCCACGACCCACCCCCAATGTATACTTTAGCCAACTCCAAGACTGCATGTTGCAGCCCCCGACACCCAGAGTGACGGCCAGGGCGTGGGCCACCTCCGCACCCTCATCCCTTGGAGCCAGTGGGGCGAACTCCCCCCATCCAGACAATCGCCCTCCCACGACCCACCCCCAATGTATACTTTAGCCAACTCCAAGACTGCATGTTGCAGCCCCCGACACCCAGAGTGACGGCCAGGGCGTGGGCCACCTCCGCACCCTCATCCCTTGGAGCCAGTGGGGCGAACTCCCCCCATCCAGACAATCGCCCTCCCACGACCCACCCCCAATGTATACTTTAGCCAACTCCAAGACTGCATGTTGCAGCCCCCGACACCCAGAGTGACGGCCAGGGCGTGGGCCACCTCCGCACCCTCATCCCTTGGAGCCAGTGGGGCGAACTCCCCCCATCCAGACAATCGCCCTCCCACGACCCACCCCCAATGTATACTTTAGCCAACTCCAAGACTGCATGTTGCAGCCCCTGACTTCAAGAGTGACGGCAAGGACGTGGGCCACCGCCGCACCCTCATCCCTCGGAGCCAGTGGGGCGCACTCCCCCCAAGCCAGACAGTCGACCTTCCACTACCCATCAAGACCGTCGTGTTCGCCTACAACACCAAGCGCCCGCCCTGCCTCTCTGAGGAGTCGTGCTGCCAGGCAATGAAAGAGATGCAACTTCTCCACATGGGCAAGGGCCTCTCCGATATTTATTACAAGTAAACCAGTATGGTATTCAATGTTTACTTTTCAACTGATCATAATCATATTGTTTCATACAACTAAAATAATTTAGTCTACTTATTCACTGCTAGAATACGGATAATGCACAGTTCTGAAGTCAACTTACTACGAAACAGTTTTTCAAAGATTTTCTTTCATATTCTCTCCGAATTACGGAGACATTTCATTTTAGATTGTTGTTGTAAGACTGGCCCAGTATATTTCTTTTGTGTGGTCAGCTTCTGCGTGGGCGGTGACGGGGCCATGTACGAGGGTCGGGGCTGGACGGCCAAACATTCCAAGATGGCCACCTTCCTTCGTCGGAAGATCGACGTTGAAAACTGTCTAGTCATCGGCGTCATAGGCGATGGACAAAGTGAGAGTTAGGCTAAATATTCCGTTAAAAGGTGCCAAAAATTTGCTTGTTGTGGCAGTAATGGCTAGCGTCACCATTATACTTTTAGATGCATTTTAGACCTATTTATTTATGGTTGGTAACGCTGGCTGGGCCAAAGTAATTCGAACAATTTTTATTAGTTATTTTCTACACTGTATATTTTTTAGTAATGTTAAACCTTGTTTTCTATTTTGTTTAGAACCACATAGATCCGTCCCTATATTTTCTCCTTTCTAACGAATGTCACTTTCAAAACATTCCATTAACTAATATACGCAAATTGAAACTATTTCATACACTTAAGACCAGCATCTTTCCTTATTTGAATACATACGCTGATAAACTTTATGAATTTATTATTAAAAATATCTTTAACATTTTCTTTTGAGAGTGTAAAAGATTATAAGTTAATAGTTTTAACTCGTAATTTTCTAGCTAAAACTAGCTGATGCTATTTTAATTTATTTTAGTTTGTAATCTATACAAAACTTAATACTTCCTGGGTTCAGGCACATTACGAATAGTTATTGTTGAGGTGGTTTGATTTTCCTGTTGCAGGTGACGTGGACTGGAGACCACCGTATGAGCTGGTCGCCCCCGGCATGAGGCTGGTCAACAAGGGAGTGAAGGAAGGCAAGGTTATAGAACATCACAACATAATGGAGGAGTACGAGCTGATAGAGGAGTGCACGCAACCGGACTGTTGACAAACATATATATAAGCGGTCCTATGTATTGAAAAAAATTAACTCATAAATAAGTGAATGTTTAAACCTCCTCAAACATAAAATTAAGCAGATTGGCGGGGGGGGGGGGGGATTTGAAAATCCTAGGCACATTGAAAGGTAATATCTATATACCCATTAATTCCTTTTTAAATTTTCGTTTTAAAGACTTTTTTACATATAGATAGTAGTTACGGAAATGTAATGGCTAAAGTAAAAGTATGTTTTGGTGACTACGTGTTTTAAAAACAATTTAAATTACAAAGTAAATATTTTAACCCCATAACTCTGGTTCATGAGTCTTAGAATTGAAGAGAAGTTCCTAATTTATATTTTATTTCCATAGTTATAGAGCTTATTACATCCATTTGATTTAAAATATTTCATAGGTTTGGTTTATTTTTAGTACTGTCAATTGCTGAAAAAAATTGGCCGAAAGCCAAGCAGTTTAAGGTATAAACTGTTGTGTATTTTATTCATTTTGAAAGCTTGTTTGTTAAAGACAATTATTATTGTATTAAAAAAATAATCCTTAATCGATGATAATTTTAATTTAAAAATTCAAAACAATGTTTGATATACGTTCTAGTATTACATTTCTGATGTTACCTAAAAGGGTAGGTAATCTATTTCTAGAAAATAAATTTAAATATTTTCACCAAAAGAAGTGTTTGATCTAGATAAAGCCTTCCTACCCTTCATTAATATCTTTGTGATACTCGCACATTATCGACATTTCCACCACAAGGAAGACTCAAAATTATATTTTACATTTTAAAAGAATCGTGTATGCGGATTTTCAATAGCAATTTAAAAACTGAATTCTCGTGTTAATGTATAATTTGAGGTAATTTCAATTCAGTATCATTATAAATAGTTCTGTATGTTTAATATTGCTAATACCCTAAATTTATTCGTGTATCACAGAGCCTGTATAAATAAAGAATATAACATTCCATTTTCATTTTTTCACTCTTTCCTTCATTTGGCTACTCTTCTTCACTTTTCCCTCGGCCCCCTTCTGCATCATGTCCAGGTTCCTCGTTATTTCCCTCCACTTCAGTCCGCGCCGCTTCCGTTTCATCCGTTTCCGTTTCTCCTGCGTCTCGTCGTCCGAGTTGTAGTTGACCAGGTTGACTTCCTCTGTGCTGTCCTTGTCGTACGGGCCGATCTTGGCGTGCATCTCGTACACGAGTTTGTCCTTCTCCAGGTAGGGGAACTTGTGGTGGTGATCCCCGTCCATCATCAGGTCTATAGTGGCCAACCCGTAGGGCCACAGCCAGCCGCCGTCATCGGCTGGAAACAGTTGCACCTCGTTCCATATTACTGTTTGTTTTTAGAATAATTAACTAAAACAAAGAGCAGTATAGCTAACCTACAAAAATTCATAGATTTATAAACGACCCAGATGCAAGGTTGGGTTGGTATTGGTTGTTATTGGTGTATAAGAAGACTAATGTTTTGCCCCTAATAGTCTGTTTACACCCCTCCAACTGGTCAACGAACCGACTCTGTCACTTCCGGGAAGTAGTAATTTATTAAACCCACAGGCGAGGCAAAAATATTGTAAAAGGGAAACATCCAATTTTATGAAATTTGTTTTCAAAATATTACGATGACCAACAGTTTTATAGATTTTGCTGGGTTTCGTTAGATTAAACTTTAGAGGGGGATAAAGGGCCAGTCCTAGTGAACGTTGCTGAAACTACCTGAATACTTTTTGCATTTTTTACAAACATACTAAGGGCGAGAAACAATCTATCTATATATTAAAACGCAAGCATGTTTCTATTCCCCCTTTTTGAGAAATCCGGGCATCCCGTTAGAAAGGTAGTATCGTGTAAATGAGCAGAATCCCATTTTAATTCTCATCGGCACCCAGGGCTACGCCCTACAGGGGCGACCATGAAAGTCGGCACCAAAACCTGTCCATCGGCAAAAATCATCGAAGCGTTATTAATGCCACAATGAAAGTCGGCACCAGGAAGGTTTTACAGTGGCCTCAGGTAGTCTCCCCTCCACAGCGCCGTCTTACCCCTATTTCTCTTGTCTTTTGCCCCCTTGCTAACTCTCTCACCACTTCCCTTAGATCAGTGCAGGGATTAGCTCCATTGATGATTTTGACATTCCTCTATTGATTACCGTCGACCCTTGGAAGTATTTGCTGCACCGATGGTCAGTCGGGTGCTCTGTTCCAAATTTACGAACAAATACCTCAAGTATTTATTTTTTTAGCGGTACGTTATATGATGTATTTAAACTGTATAAAATTATATACACGTAAGTTCGTTACAGTTTTGTCCTGCATCTGCAAATATATAAAGTAACAGATAAGAAACGCCTAGGCATACAGCCTTCTATAAAGAAACAATTAAACTGATTAATAGTAGAACCGGAACATAATAGGTTCAACAATCAAGTAACATCTTTTTGTAACGATGAATTTTAGCTTTTACGAACCGGAATCTACTAAATACATTTGTCTAAAATATAATAAGAGTTGTCACGATTTATTCATATTATCGTGTAAGATATGTTGTGGTCAAAGTTTTATCAACGAATAACATGAAAATCACAAGTATGGAGAGTAAAAAATGTATACTTGACTGTACGTTAATAAAACCATTGATTTAAGGATGATTCCTAAATTGTGTAGATGTTCAATAAAATATATTCTAGATTGATATCGTCTACACAGCCTGTAATTTTATGCAAATAAGCCCCGTCCGTGAGTTGGTAATGACATTGGGGGTTTCAAGTTATCACAGGGGGTAATGTTCAGAGAGTGAAAAGTGATGACGGGGTATGAGCGTGAGGGGAGGTAAAAGTGGAAGGAGGAACCGGCGTGGCAGGTGCCGACTTTCATGGTGTCATGGCGGCCGCTCGCGGGACGGGTGCCGACTTTCATTGTTTTTTTTATAGCGACTAAGAACTGGTGCCGACTTCCGTGGTCCCGCCTACAGGCTTTCACAGTTTCAATGTTTCACAGTTTCAAGGAAGAAAGGTGATTGATTGAATCATTAGGCGGCTGTAGTAATAACAAACGCTAGAAAATCAGACATATGTTTAGGGCTAAAGTGTTTATACACTAATTAGGACCAGATCAAATTGCGAATTTCGGCAATTAGGCGATCTCTAGTATTTAGTATTCTGTGTAAAACATTATGGATAAGAAAACTCTGTTACACTTCAGCACGTGTGAGGCCCAAGACTTAGGTAGATGCTGGTGAAAGATGAGATTTGGCATCGGGAAGTAGGCCTTTTAATTAATACAAGCTATTCATTGCATACGTTCATAGCCTGCGCGCCCAGCAGTTTCAGCGACTGCCGACAGAGGCTGTCAGTACCGGGGGTCTCGCGGGTCAAACATTTATCGTTCAGTGTTAAACCTACTCCTAATTTTCGCCTTTATTTAAGTCCAAAAAAGGGGTTTGTAATTTTCAATAAAAGATAGAGCCTTGCATTATTTTACCTACTTTTTGATTTTTTAAAATTTTAAATTCATATGGAGCTTTGATGGATCAAACATTGACCAACTTAAATATTTTATATCCTTATAAAATTTCAAAATAAAAAAAATAAAATAGGTCATCATTGCCCAAATTTCTATCTTTGATTAAAACTCTTCCCACTTTTTTTTACCAAAAATGAACGCAAAAAATAACACTGCACATAACACACATAACACACAAAACGCACATAACACTGCATGACGTTGTGAGAGCGGTCTTTTAGTCCCCTCTTAAATTAATAAAATCGAATAAAAATACTATTAAAAGAAATTCTCTTTCAAACTGTTAAACTTTTTGGAGAAATTCTGTGATTTCATAATCATAATCAATTTTTATAATATTTATATCGTGTTTACACGAATCTCATTCAACCTCCATTATTTGTTTGACAATATTCAAAAAAGTTTTAAATAAAATTTGTGAAAAAAAACTTTTAAAATCATTTTTACCCAAAAAGCATTTTTATATAAGTTAAACCCAAAAATAAACAAATTCAAACAGAGCAACCTTTTTCAAAATTTTTTAAATTTATTTGATGGCATGTTTTGGGTCTTTATCACATCTTCATTGTTGTATCAAAAATCTAACCCTTTTCGTATTTGTTAAACTTATAAATAATTTTTGATTATGACTTATGATTATAATAACGTAGTGATTCATTACTGGTGTTAAATAGGAACAATTCTGAGTTTGTGACATATTTAATTTTAAATAATATACAAATAGTTTTGACTCGATAAAAAGGATAACATGTCACCACAAGTGAAGGTGTACTTTTCTTTTGTAATATCGAGGTTTCTCATATTTAAAGTCATGATAATCGATTAGACCGTCAATTGTCGTTGGGTCCATGAGTTTTTCCATGAGAGTTTTTGGTTTTTCATACCAATAAGATCTCATCGGTTGCTGTAAACTTTCGCTATACGATATTATTTTTTCATAATCATATTTTAATTTCCTGTTCATTGTAATTAAGTTATTATTTTTTCCATATCGATCGAATTTCTTCAAGATCCATTGAAATGGAGGATACCACTTTTCTGTTTCATCTGTAAAGCAGGGATGATTGATGTTAATATAACATATAATTTCAAGCAAATAGTTCACTGACTGTAATGAATGAGAACTATAAAGTTGTTTCATTATTTTTTATTTTAAAATAAATGTTTTTAGTTAGTGTTTACTTACACAAACCATACAACTTACTAATTAAACTTACTTTGTCCACCCAACACCCCTCGCATTTACCTGATGTCCACCCAATACCCCTCGCATTTACCTGATGCCCACCCAACACCCCTCGCATTTACCTGATGTCCACCCAACACCCCTCGTGTTTACCTGGTGTCCACCCAACACCCCTCGTGTTTACCTGGTGTCTACCAAACACCCCTCGTGTTTACCTGGTGTCTACCAAACATTTCTTCATCCTTCGTGTTTACCTGATGTCCACCCAACACCCCTCGCATTTACCTGATGTCCACCCAACACACCTCGTGTTTACCTAGTGTCTACCAAACATGTCTTCATCCTTCGTGTTTACCTAATGTCCACCCAACACCCCTCGCATTTACCTGATGTCCACCCCACACCCCTCGCATTAACCTGATGTCCACCCAACACCCCTCGCATTTACCTGATGTCCACCCAACACCCCTCGTGTTTACCTGGTGTCCACCCAACACCCCTCGTGTTTACCTGGTGTCTACCAAACATTTCTTCATCCTTCGTGTTTATCTGATGTCCACCCAACACCCCTCGCATTTACCTGATGTCCACCCAACACCCCTCGCATTTACCTGATGTCCACCCAACACCCCTCGCATTTACCTGATGTCCACCCAACACCCCTCGTGTTTACCTGGTGTCTACCAAACATCCCTTCATCCTTCGTGTTTACCTGATGTCAAACCGAAATCCCTCACGTTTACCTGATGTCAACCCAACACCCCTCGTGTTTACCTGGTGTCCACCCAACACCTCTCGTGTTTACCTGGTGTCTACCAAACATCCCTTCATCATTAGTGTTTACCTGATGTCAAACCGAAATCCCTCACGTTTACCTGATGTCAACCCGAAATCCCTTACGTTTACCTGATGTCCACCCAACACCCCTCGCATTTACCTGATGTCCACCCAACACCCCTCGTGTTTACCTGATGTCCACCCAACACCCCTCGCATTTACCTGATGTCCACCCAACACCCCTCGTGTTTACCTGGTGTCCACCCAACAACCCTCGTGTTTACCTGGTGTCTACCAAACATCCCTTCATCCTTCGTGTTTACCTGGTGTCTACCAAACATCCCTTCATCCTTCGTGTTTACTTGATGTCAAACCGAAATCCCTCACGTTTACCTGATGTCAACCCGTAATCCCTTACGTTTACCTGATGTCCACCCAACACCCCTCACGTTTACCTGATGTTCACCCAACACCCCTGGTGTTTACCTGATGTCCACCCGAATTCCCTCACGTTTACCTGATTTCCACCCAACATCCCTCACGTTTACCTGATGTCCACCCAAAATCCCTCATGTTTACCTGATGTCCACCCGAAATCCCTCATGTTTACCTGATGTCCAACCAACACCCCTCACGTTTACCTGATGTCCACCCACCACCCCTTGCGTTTATTACCTGATGTTTACCCAACATCCCTCACGTTTACCTGATGTCAACCCGAAATCCCTCACGTTTACCTTATGTCCTCCCAACACCCCTGGCGTTTACCTTGAGTCTACCCAACATTCCTTCATCCATCGTGTTTACATGATGACCACCCGAAATCTTTCACGTTTACCTTATGTCCACCCAATATCACTCACGTTATCGGATGTAAATCCGTACGTTTTATTTAGAAACTATCACTACTACACACGTGTGATCAGTCTATAAAATTCTTCGTTTAAAATTTATGTGCCTTCAAATAATTTTATTTGTCACCACTAAAAAAAATTCCTTCCCCACTGTTACAGAACTCTCCTATTTTCCCTTCTTAGTAAGCCGTTATTATAACTTCGCCCTTGAAGTTTTTAGTAATAACGTAATTACTTCTCCAAATTGCCGTAACAAACGCTTCTTTCTACATCAAAAACTTCCAAACGAGCATATTTATTAAGACAAAGTAAAATAGTTAAAGTTATACGAGGTATTGAGCAGCTGCAATAATGATCAGTGGACTGGTTGAAATCTTAGCAACATGAGTAACGAGAATTGAGGGAATTAAAATCAGCATTTGGACCGCACAAGTACGTACCTTTGCCCTTTCCTATGATGCCGACGACGACTGTTCTGCCGTAGTAGCACGAGTAGTTGGCCGAGTGCCAGGCGTCCCATCCTCGGCCCTCGTACACCCGGCCGTCCCCGCCCACAGCGAAGCTGCTCACAACAGACAAAGTTGACATCAAAAGACATAAAAAAGACATCAAAGTTGAGTGGGTGCTCAAGTGTTTAATTAACCGGTGATCATTGAAGGTATAATTAGTAACTAGAGAAAGCGGTCAAAAACCCTCAAAGTCTGTAGGCATTTTAGGAATCGAACCCGTGACCTCTTGAATTGAAGTCCAAGATGCCAACTTTTTTAGGCTAGCAAGACACCCAAATTTTGGGTATTGGGTGGTCAAAAAAATCTAAAAGTTTAAGAGTCTCAGGTTTTTTGGGCCAGCTTTAAAAGCATTAAAATTATAACATAGAACTAAATATTTGTCACAGCTAAACTAAGTACGCAAAACCTTGTGCAAAATTTGTATATTATACATGTTTACCTCTGGATGTTAAACATTTAAGCATAAAATTTTCATTAAATTTAAGGGGCTCAGTAATAAACGGGTTTTTTACCGAATTTACTTTAGGGCTCCAAACCACAAAGAACCTCAAAATTACCATCGATCCGATGGGCTTCAAATTAATCGTGGTTCCTCTATGGTAATAGGTGCTCAATAACAAAAGGCTTTGCAAATATATTTCTTGAAGGTCTTTAGGGATCCGGCCTACTGGACTTAGAAACTACTATATTGCCTATAAGGGGTTGAAATTTGACATAAACGTTACTCTTAGTTCTTCACTATGAAAGGGTTTTGCAAATTTCCGTTAGGTCAACGCCCCATAGAATATCAAAATTACTATAAAACCTTCTTCGGGGTTTAAATTTATCGTGGACGTTCTTGTTTGCCAATAGGTGCTCACTAAGAAAGACTTTGCAAATATAGGTTTTTAAGTTGCTAAGGAATACGCCGTACTGGACTTAACAATTACTCTAGGGCATATACGTTGTTGAAATTTGACTTGGACGTTCCTCTTTACTCATAGGTGCTACTAAGAAACAGGTTTGCAAATTTACTTCAAGGCCCCGCCCTACAGAACCTCAAAATTACTATAAATCTAACGGGGTTAAAATTTATCGTGGATGTTTCTCTTTGCTAATAAAACCTTACCAAGAAAAAGTTTTGCAGAATTCCTTCTGGGCTCCTACCACACTACGTCAATGTTTCAATAGGAAAGAATGTTTCTTCAGGAAGAAGATTTCGTCCCTCTATAAAGAGATTTTACTACCGTAACTATAAAATAGTGTCAATTACGCCGTGACGGGAAACAGTTAGTTTAATATAAAATTGTAATTGTTGTTGAGTAACGATTTTAAGAGGACATTATGGTCCTTTTATTGCATCTATAAATATATCACAATAATATAAATTAAATGTTTAACTGGCACTGTCCATTCAAATTGTATGAACTCAAACATAAACACAATGCAACCATAAACTTAATCATCAGTCTAAATTTGAGACTTTTAATTTTTACAAGAGCTATATACTGAAACTTTTTTTTGCTACAGAAACGTTGTGGAAACGTTAGCTTTTGCAACAGACACATCCTCATGTGAACCTTCAGCATTAACTACAATCTGGAATCGTAATTTTCTACAACAGTTATTACCAAACTGCACTACTCACTCACTTGTAGTATATATCCTATTAGCCCATGTGCATATGTCGTTTCTGCATCTCTCGCATGGCGGCACTGCAGTCATCAGTGTTGGTACAACTCTCCATATATGTATGTAACGCGAACACGATCGTCCTGATATAAACTACTCACTCACTTGTAGTAGATGTCCGGGTAGCCCAGGTCCATGTGTCGTTTCTGCATCTCCCGCACGTCCTGATATAAACTACTCACTCACTTGTAGTAGATGTCCGGGTAGCCCAGGTCCATGTGTCGTTTCTGCATCTCCCGCATGGCGGCGCTACAGTCGTCGGTGTTGGTGCAGGTCTCCCTCTCCGTGTTGAACGCGAACACGATCGTCCTGATATAAACTACTCACTCACTTGTAGTAGATGTCCGGGTAGCCCAGGTCCATGTGTCGTTTCTGCATCTCCCGCATGGCGGCGCTACAGTCGTCGGTGTTGGTGCAGGTCTCCCACTCCGTGTTGAACGCGAACACGATCGTCCTGATATAAACTACTCACTCACTTGTAGTAGATGTCCGGGTAGCCCAGGTCCATGTGTCGTTTCTGCATCTCCCGCATGGCGGCGCTACAGTCGTCGGTGTTGGTGCAGGTCTCCCACTCCGTGTTGAACGCGAACACGATCGTCCTGATATAAACTACTCACTCACTTGTAGTAGATGTCCGGGTAGCCCAGGTCCATGTGTCGTTTCTGCATCTCCCGCATGGCGGCGCTACAATCGTCGGTGTCGTGCAGGTCCCCATCTCCGTGTTGAACACGAACACGATCGTCCTGATATAAACTACTCACTCACTTGTAGTAGATGTCCGGGTAGCCCAGGTCCATGTGTCGTTTCTGCATCTCCCGCATGGCGGCGCTACAGTCGTCGGTGTTGGTGCAGGTCCCCATCTCCGTGTTGAACACGAACACGATCGTCCTGATATAAACTACTCACTCACTTGTAGTAGATGTCCGGGTAGCCCAGGTCCATGTGTCGTTTCTGCATCTCCCGCATGGCGGCGCTACAGTCGTCGGTGTTGGTGCAGGTCCCCATCTCCGTGTTGAACACGAACACTATCGTCCTGATATAACCTACTCACTCACTTGTAGTAGATGTCCGGGTAGCCCAGGTCCATGTGTCGTTTCTGCATCTCCCGCATGGCGGCGCTACAGTCGTCGGTGTTGGTGCAGGTCTCCATCTCCGTGTTGAACGCGAACACGATCGTCCTGATGGGCTTCTTCAAAAATTTAGTCTCTGTGGGGGGCACCGCCCCCCACTCATCCCGGCTGACGAATTTTACCGGGTTGAGCTCATCTTGGTCTGCGGTTTACAAACAAATATTTCATTTTTATATCATTTTTATGTTTGAGTTTCCATAAATCCAATATCCTCCCTTCCTCCCAAAATTTAATCTAATTATACACATAGTACAGTAAAAATGGGTTTTGACCAAAAAAAAAAAATAGCACAACCAAGGAATTTGGTACAGATGTTGGGAGTATCTTCCTTTTGAACATACTAAAAGTCCCCTAAAATTGAAGCTGTGCTACGGCCGCCATCTTGGAAAATGGCGGCAAATTTTTATATTTTTGGCTATAGTTGCTTTATTATTGGAGATACAGAAAAAAGCTTGGAATAAAAAATGTAGGCAATTAAAAAATACACATTTTGTTCATTTACATGTTTCCTCTAAATCCAACGGTTTATGAGTTATTTTTGATTAAGTGTAAACAATTTTTTTAATTAATCAAAATTGATGTGTAAGATTACTGTATTGTTATTATAAGACATTTTTAGATGTTTCTAAAAGAGAAATACAAAATTTTCAATGAATATTACATTATTCCAAATCCCTTTAAGTTTTGCCCAGGTTGAAAATGTATTTCTTCTCTACTTATAATATTGCTTTGTCTAGTGTTAGGGTGAATCTCGTAAGGTGTCCTAAACGGATTACAGACAAACACTTTGCCCTAAAACCTTCCAACAAAATTATTTTCCACTAAATTGACCCCAAGGAATAATTTAAAAATATTTTTAACTCTGTATAAATACAGGGTGTACCAAAAACTGGGGGTCACAGGGTCGAATCTTGGAAATTTCAAATACAAACAAATGTAATATTATACATCATTAGAAAGGTCTATTTAATACAAACAAGTTGATGAAAACAGAATTCAGTTATCTTTTTTCGTTTCGAAATGGCGTCCATTTTTGTAACCAAAATCAAAATTTACGGAATAGCCTCTAGTTTTTTTTTTTTCATATTAGGTACTCTCTGTGACGTTGCAAAGTAACTCGATTTTCCTTAGTAATATTTGTTAAATTTTCCAAATTTCGAAGTATGAGGGGCCTAATATAACTATTCAACTAAACACTTACCAAGTTGAAATAAAATCGGTTGAAAAACAGCGTCCGAAACAGGGGAATAAAATACAATGTTTTGCATTAAAAGCCGTATGGTTAACATTGCCGACTGCGCAACGATGGGCTACTGGCACAGGGGTGAAGATTTAGGGCAAAGTGTTTGTCTGTAATCCGTTTGGGACACCTTACGAGATTCACCCTAATACTAGACAAAGCAATATTATAAGTAGAGAAGAAATACATTTTCAACCTGGGCAAAACTTAAAGGGATTTGGAATAATGTAATATTCATTGAAAATTTTGTATTTCTCTTTTAGAAACATCTAAAAATGTCTTATAATAACAATACAGTAATCTTACACATCAATTTTGATTAATTTTAAAAAAAAATTGTTTACACTTAATCAAAAATAACTCATAAACCATTGGATTTAGAGGAAACATGTAAATGAACAAAATGTGTATTTTTTAATTGCCTACATTTTTTATTTCAAGCTTTTTTCTGTATCTCCAATAATAAAGCAACTATAGTCAAAAATATAAAAATTTGCCGCCATTTTCCAAGATGGCGGCCGCAGCACAGCTTCAATTTTAGGGGACTTTTAATATGTTCAAAAGGAAGATACTCCCAACATCTGTACCAAATTCCTTGGTTGTGCTAATTTTTTTTTGGGTTCATGCAATTTTTTACTTAATTTTAGGCCTACTGTACTAACAACGTACAGGACGAATCTACAATCCAATTCGGTGTAATAAATTACTAACAATGTATAAGAAATATTAATTTGTTTAAAAGTTTGATGATTCTCTGTTCTATTTTTTAATTCTGGAAACCATAATAATAAATAAACTCAAGCGTTTTAAATAAAAAAAAACCTTGAAGGAAACATTTCCTTAACCTTCAACTACATCAGAGAACACACAATTGAACCTAAGTTTATTGTCAATGTTGATAACTTTCTTAGTGGTTTACGAAATAACTTTTGAAAATGTCGATATAGTATAGATCGTTTACATGAAATTATACGTGACTTGACTAGAGCACTATTGCAGTTTATTGAAACACCTTAAAAAAAAACTAATTGTACAATTCATTCATTACAATTTGCGTAAAACCGATGGGTAAATGCAGCAGCATAAAGAAAAATAGTAATTACATCCATGTAATACACAGCAATACATGTATTATATTTAGATATTCTAACTCCTAGTTAATAAAATTAATATTTTATACTAACAATATTGATATTACAAAATATCTGTTTAAGTTTTCAGTTAAACTTCATTTAATTGTTAAATTATCTCTTTGTCATTCGTTCTAAAAAGATATTTTAAAACAATTTCCTCATAACAAGGTGTTATCTCACCTGGGATTCGTATTCCACGAAACCAGTGATGAGGCATTTTGGAACATACGCTAATTACTCATCATAAAAAAAACTAAAAACTAAAACTAGATTTCCAAACATTGTAGTAGGTTTGATTTTTCAAAATAACGAGTTTCTTGTTAGTTTTCAAAGCTCCTTATCTCAAAGCTCAGCTCTTATCAACCAATTACTCATATTAGTTGATAATCCATTTACTTCTAACTTATAGCTCAGTCTCTGTATTCATCTTTCTAGAACCCCATGGTAGTTGAATTGCGAAATTATTATACGTTAATTTACAATGTATCGGAACAATTATTTTACCCACAATAACTTGAATCCACTAGGTACAAGTTCCTCTTCAGAAGTGTTTTTCAGTTGATATGATTTATTGAGGTATGTTTCATTTCTAATAATTTCTATTATCTGTTAGATATTGTTGTTGTTTTTTACTATGTATTTTGAATTTCCATTTTATTTCACAAATGTGATCATAGGTACACTATATATAGGTAGTTAGGATTATACATATATACGTAAAGAGCATTTTATAGTTTTCAGTACATTCAGCAAAACCCCTATTCTATCTGAGAATTAAAAAGTCTTTACAACCCTCAAAACTAAAAGTAAACTCTATAAACACTATCCAGACTTTATCTGACTGATATTTAAACAACCTAGATATAAGTACCATGGGCAAATTAACAAATATTTATAATCTACCTAAATGTGGCTATTAGCCATTCTATAGTTATAGGGGTTTAACCAAAATATAATCATTGATTTTATTTGCCTGTTGGTGCAATCTTTCTTATTATTGTTTCTGAAATTTTTGTAAATTTCGAACTGTTCAATTGAATCTATCGTACTTCTTTTTCGACAAATATGCGTTATTTCAAGGCCATTATTTATTTCGCGTATGGCGTGGTTTTTGTCAACAAGGTGTTGAGCAAATGTTGACCTTTGTTAGCCTGCGCTGGGGTCGGGCCTGTGTTCTTTGTAGCGTTGTTGAAAGGATCTGCCTGTCTATCCTATGTAAAGTAGGGACGGTCGACGCATTTAATTTTATAAACATCAGATTTCTTCATGTTTTCTTTTTTATCTGTTTTTTTTTTTTTTTTTTTTTTTTGAGTCAACAGATTTTTGTTTCTGTTAGTTGTTTTGAAGGCCGATGATATATAGAGTTTTTTTTAGGCTTTTATTGATACAGTTTTGTGTTAAATGGCTGTATTCGACACACACACACACATATATATATATATTTGTGGTTTGTCCAAACACTGTAAAACAGGGATAAAAATGGAATTTAAGCTATTTTTATGGCCAATTTTTTACATTGATCTAGGAAATAACTAGAAAACTAGAATCCCTAAGGAGTTGACATTTGGAATGGAATATCCACTTTGCCCATAGGTGCTTATACTGAAAAACACTTTTGGAAAGCTTTTTCAGGGCTCCACCATACAGGACTTCAAAATTATTTTGGATCCTTCGGGGTTGAATTTGGCATGCATGTTCCTCTTTGTTAATAGATGCTCACTAAGAAAAGGTTTTGCAAAATTGTATCAGGGGTCCGCTCACACTACTTCAATGTTTCTGTATAATTCTTAAGGAAGAAGATTCCGTTGCTCGTTAATTAAAGAAATTTTACTACCCATGAAAAAAATTAGTCATGGGTGAAGCCCTGAACGACAACAGCTAGTGCCTAATAAGACAGCACATTTTTAAATAATCAGATGAATCGCTTACACTTAATTGAATAAATTAAAAAATTAATGAATAAATGAATTTATAGCACATACAAAATACATGCAAAGATATACAAACCATAATGAAAAATTAACTGAATATTTTGTCCAGCAGTGTGACCAGTGAAAGGAAAATATAACAACAATGAATTATTAGTAATAAAACACTTTAACTAAATACCAAGTACTGTACCTAGCAAGGGTGCACTTTAACTAAGTACTCCAATCAATTGCAGTACTTAGATATAATAAATTATTGTTTTCACTTTAATTCGGTTGTCAGCATTCCATAAAACCTGGTCCATGTGTAATAGGCATAGCGTGAACGGGAAAATGTTCTTACACAGTAACCTTTATTGTAATTACAGTACCCTCACGGAGCCGTATCTTCTAGTATTTACATAAACCCAAGTAAGTTTTTATATGTTTTTATTGAATGAGTAAATATCTCAATCTATTATTATATTCAGCCTGATATTATGTATATAGTCCAGGAAATTTAGGCTCATATATGTCCAAACCTCAAACAAATTGCAATAGAAATTAAAATTATACTATGAATTCCGGTAAGGCGTCTTACATACCATATACAAAATCGGCCAAAATCGGAATGGTAGAAATCCGCCATTTTGGCGAAAACCACCGCCATCTTGGATTTATGCAGGCTTTTGGTAAATTGGATACTAAAATATGTTTCCATTGACCGAAACCGTTGAAATTTATTTTATTGGATTCCTCTTTGAATTTACTTAAAGGGAAATACAGATTTAATGTATATGACAAAGGATTAAATAGTATTTATAAACATTAAAAGAATAAAAATATAAAAAATTGCACTTTTTCAAGATACCACTTTTATTTTTGTGCACTTGTTCCTCCAATACACAAATTGACACTTATGATATATTGCTGAAAAATATTTCTAGTATACATAATATCAAAATGTTCCATCCATAACATATTTTGGGATGGTAGGTACGACCTCAGTTGAAAGAAGTATACAGGGAACGTACGGTGTTGCGCGCTGCGGACCATCTGCCGAGCAGACCTCATCGACGCTCGTTGTGTCGGGACAAGTTCTAGTATATCGATGTTCAGTCTTTGGTTTTCAACCAACATTTACAATAATTATCACTTATTTCACAGTACTAGTCGTATCACATTTATTTTTATTAAGGTTAAACTATAGTCTATCTAAAAATTTATTTTGTAATAAATATTAAAAGAGTTAATATGAATGTTTTTACTGTGTAATTTTTATTGTATTCGAGAATTTTCCCTATAGGGAATACGCTATTACGGAGTAGGCATGATTAGTCCAGGACCATGTTATTTGTTCATTTTGCGGTCCCCAGAGATGCCAAAAACACCATTCGTTCATTTAATGTATAGGCCTATGCACAGTATCTATGTATATTACAGTATCTATGTATACCATCATACACAATATTGTATATTATTGTGTGTCCGTGGTACTGATAGCTTTGGAAGGAACGTCCGATTTTGGTGAAATTTGGCATGGACGTGTAAGACTAGGTCTACTTTCATGAGTTCGCAAAGCAGCATGATCGGAATATGTTAACAGGGTTTTTTGGGGTGTTAAAAGGGTCAAAAATGGGTTTTAAACATTTTAACCACAAATTTCGAAATTCAAAATTTTATTTGAAACCATTAAAAAAAACTCAAAATAATAAAAATTTTCAATTTTTAGTTTTTAACTTAGCATAACTGGTTACGGAGGAAATCTCAAAATGTGTTCCCATGTTATTCTTAAGGGAATCAACAAAACCCTGTATCTTGCTTCTGTATTGACATAGCTTAATCAAATTTGGTAGTTACATTATCCGGACAGGGTTTAACTTAAACTTGCTTACAAAACCCATATAGCGGCAAACCTACATGCTCACCTCCATGGGATTTACGGAGGAATGTAACGAGTTCATTTTCAGTAAATAATTTAAGTTAGAATTAGAGACTATTTTATTTTACAATTACTGATTCGGTAAATTTTAGTTCGGAAAAAAGTCATTTATTTTTATTTTTCGAGTAAATTATATTTATTTTCCGACAGTTCGACATTTGGTTTCTTTTATTTCGATTATTATAATTAATTATTCTCCATTAAAATCGATGAATCAAAATTCGGAAACACATTTCTAAATTAAATCAATTTTATTTCAATGCAATCGGCAAAAAAATTCTATTGGAATAATATAATAGTCAACGTAAACACGTTGGGTTCGGCATGAGGCCGACCGCCGCCGACCTGTGGCCTGCGGAGTCGGCGCACAGCGGCCGTGCGAGTCCTAGCCTGCTGGCGGCGGGACATGCGCACTGGAACGCCGGCCGGTAACAAAAGTCGCCGCCACGGCTCCACGAACAACGAGTTCGAGTCCGAGTCGAGTGCCGGTACGAGTACGAGTTGCTGCCGTCCGAGTTCCCGAGTTCCAGTTTTTCGAGACCCGAGTCACGAACGAGAATCCTGATTTAAGGTAGGACGACTATTATTGCTCAGAGTATTAACGAAAATATTTTTGCCGATTTTAAAAATATTTTGTCTCAGCGAATTGAATTAAATTAAATTAAATTAAATTTTTTAATAAGAATTTAATTTAAATCGTGTCAGTAGTTAATATTTTCTTGGCAAATTAATATTTAATCACGAATTTCTACTAAATTTTTAATATTACGAATTTCTGAAGTAAATTAATTTTTTTTTATACTGTTTAAAAATTAAATCACTATATTTTCCTTTAGGACCCGCTCAGCACCTTCCGAGCAGGAACCACCATTCCCTATTCAATTCCATTTACTTCCTTGGAGATAACCTGTATCACTTCCACAGGTTATCCATATTTCCCTTTCCTTCCGCAGATTTAATTTTTTCGCAGTAGTAGTGAATTTTTGCCGGTTCTAGGACACCGTAATTACTAGAGATTTGCGATTATTTAATAATCTAAGTCTGTGGTAACGCTGAGACAACCGATTTATTTGATTGAGTATATTTGCTGAGTTGTTTTCCTTGAAGGCTCGCTTATTCCCATCCAAGCGAGTTATTGTACCTGTCGACCCAATAACTTTCCTTGGGAAAGCTTGACACCTCCCACAAGCTTTCAACCTATACCCATCTTTCCGTATCAAATAATTATTCTAAGCTAAGGTAGTTATTTTTATTTGATATTTTCCGAACAAAAGAAGTATTTTAATTTTTAACTTTTATTTTTATACGATTCCGTCTACGTTAAGGTGAATTATTCGATAAGAAAATTAAGTTGATTATTTCTTATTTAAATAAGTAATTCTGATTTTTTTCCACGAGGAAGTGTGGTGTAAGTATAATTTTGATATCCATAAGAGATACGATTGCGTTGCACGAAGCACGGCTTATGGATGTTTATTTAGCGAGTGTATATTATTTTGGTTAATTTTGAACTGATTGCATTGTTGTGTTTGCTATTGCTGCTAGCTATAAGTAATTGCTTGCTTTTTAATTGCTTACGTCCCTATGGTATTGCACTGTCTATTACTGCTCATTAATTTACCGATCCTGCACTTGTAGACAATTAGGACAGTACCCGCTAACCTGTAATATAACCCGTCTATCCAATTAAATATTTCCCTTGAGATCACCAAAATCCGACACCTTGGTGCATCCATCTGTTCCCTTCCAACTACTGACGAACAACGATTAGGGAATAACTGACTAGTACAATTCTACTGTTACTTGGATACTTATTTTACTCAGTTTAAATTAGTTTTTCACACTCCAATTTGACTTCCAAAATTTTATTAATTTTGTCTAATTCATTTTTAAAATTAAATTATCCTGAATCTGAACCCGTCCCTCCGATATAAAATTTCCTTGTGAACGGCCAAACCCCTTCCTTGGACGTTCAAAGTTCCTTTCCTCTCGGTCAGAGTGTCAAATTTAAATTAATTATTAGAAGTTTTTATCTTTCATAAAGATAACAGCCACTGTTATAATTTTCGAAATTCTATTTAATTGGCGATCCCGTTTATGTTCAACCCTTTTCAAAATTCACAGGAGTCATGATGAGCCAAACTGATCGATTGAGTGGTTTGTTTACATTCCACATTTATATCTGATTGACTCCTGAATAAAGTGGCTGAATTGGTCTAAATAAATTGTAAGTAACCGACCCCTGGAACTCAAGTTTTCGACCCAGCTCGACTGGCTATCCTGGTAATTTTTTTTTTTTGTGACGAATAAATTGACCTTGACCCCGAAAATACCTCACAAAATTCTGGCGCCCGAACAGGGACGATTATGCGACAGTTGTCTGCATTTTTATCGATATAATTCTCGAGTATTACATAGTACTTTTGTTCCTCAACTGTTTAACTTCAGACGAACACAATGCTTTACAATTGGAACTTATTTTTGCGACCCTTTCGACAATTATTATTTTTCCATGTACTCGACAGTACGACTGGAGTTAAACCGAAACATAAAACCGTTCCTACAACACCACATACCACGACGCACTCCCCTACGACAACAACCCATTCTTCGACCACGACAAACCTGCCCCTTACTGAAACCCCGACTGTGACCACGACTACCATCACAACCACTACTACTAGTGTCCATTTGGCATTGCCACACCCGAATGCCCCATTTATAGATTTTAACCCCTCGCCCTCAGAGAATGATGCGCGCGTAGGTTGGGTATATAAATTGCAAAAATCGGAGCTTGAACTCGAGTTACAAAGATTTAATTTAAATAGCGAAGGCACTGTTGCAGATCTTAGGAAACGATTAGTACAATTCTTGAGGGCTGGTTCTCAAATGGCCTCTGATAAGACAGAAAGCACGCTGTTTCAAAATCCACCGGGCCCTCAGTATCCTTATGAACCCTTAGCTTCAGGAGGGGCTGCCCAATTTTTGACGGTAACGACCATGAATCAACCAATCTGCGCCCCTGGTATTACGGTTAACCCCATGGAAGGCCAGAGTATTCGAGAAATATTAGGTTTGACCCCTGACTGTGATTTTCGAACAGTACAGGAGAGACTGGTTGAGCTAAATAATATGAGTACGAGAAATTCAGCGGATTTCCAAAGTGCAAATGTCCCCACAAGTGAGACCTATTGTCCAGAAATGCGTAGAGTAGAAGACATGAATATCGATCATGTAGCTAAAATGCCCATACATTCCAATTCCCCAATCGAACACAATGACACTTCTTTCGAGGCTAAAGAAAAAGGAAAGAACAGCATAGCGTATATTTGTAATCAGGTCAGAAAATGGCAATTGAAGTTCGATGGATATAGTCATCCAGTGTCATTCCTCGAAAGATTGAGTGAACTGATCGAGTCATACGATATCACATCCGATCAACTTTTAAAAGCGCTTCCTGAAGTATTTAAAGGCGATGCGTTATTGTGGTACAGAAATACCAAATCACTGTGGTCCTGTTACGAAGATTTTGTGTCAAGTTTTGAGGAACAATATTTTCCCCCTGATTACAAAAGAAATCTCGACGAGGAAATTCTACGTAGGACTCAAGGTGAGCATGAGCCAATACGAGCATATATTGTTGCCTTGACAACTCTAATGCGACGTCATGGTGGTTTCAGTACTAACGCAGTTCTAAACCGATTGTACGCTAACATGAGACCTGAGTATAAATTAACTGTCAGACGAGACAACATTAAATCCGTCAGCGATCTTATCAAACAGGCCGAAGGCTATGAGAGCTATCTTAGAGACAGAAAATGTTATCGTGCTCCCCCAAATCGTGCACAGTCGATGATGCCCGAAACAGCGTATGTACCCCAGAAAAATCAATCTTTTCCCCCTCATCACGTGAACCCTATCGAAAGTGATATCAGTGCTGTCACTGACCAGAACAAGACCTCAAACCCACAAAGTAATAAAAAACCCTATTATCAGAACAACAGAGTATCAAAAGAAACAGGTAATAACCGCCCATACAATGCAAACTCAAATTTGGAAAGCCCAAGGAATTCCGTTGAACCTGTATGCTGGAATTGCGATGCAAGAGGATATAAATTCCACGACTGTAAACTTCCGAAAAAGATTCGCTGTTTCAACTGTAAAAAGGAGAACGTGCTAACAGTCTACTGTCCGTGCAGTAAGGGAAACGCAATGCGAGACCGGAGAGAAAGAGGTGGCCCGAGTCTCGAAAACCAAACTCCACCTCACAAGAATGGGAGAAATGGCTCGAATATGTAAGTAATTTCAATAAACTTCAGTGTGTTGAAGTTAAAGAAACTGATCCTAGACCTTATTTGACCATACAAATTTTCGATGAATCATTTTGCGCATTGCTAGACACGGGATCAATGGTGACTATAGTAGGTGATAGGATAGCACACTATCTCACAGAAAATGGAATTGCTGCAACCCCAGTTCAGATGAATGTACACCTAGCTGATAGCTCGTTAACAGAAGTGCGAGAAGCATTTGAATTTGAGTGCATTATTGACGATCAAAAATGTAAGATTCACGCATTTTATATACCCAAGTTAACGACACCTATGATTATTGGAATGGATATAATTAGAGCACAAAGTCTGTTAAAAGATTGTTTACCAGAAAACCCAAACCGATGCTATGAACCAAGTACGAGTCAAGATGTTAATCTTAATGCCATCACACCTCTCACGGATGAGGAGAAACATAAGTTGGACACATTTTTAAATGAACAACTCAATCTGTTCAAAGATGTTAAAGGTCGAACTGAGCTAGTTGAACACAAAATAAGACTCATTACTGATACTCCAGTGAAACAAAGATATTATCCTTGTAACCCAAAGATGCAGGAAATTATTAATCAAGAAATAGATCAAATGTTGAAAGATGATGTCATCGAACCATCGTCAAGTCCTTGGAGTAGCCCCTTCGTACTGATTAAAAAACCCTCTGGTAAATTTAGAATGTGTCTCGATGTAAGAAAAGTAAACCAGTTATCCGAAAAGGACGCATATCCATTGCCACATATAAACGCAATATTGGATAAATTACGAGACGCACGTTATATAAGTACGATCGATCTTAAAAATGGTTATTGGCAAATCCCTTTGGAGGAAAATAGTAAACCGATTACAGCCTTCACAATACCTGGCAGGGGATTGTTCCAATTTAAAGTTATGCCATTCGGGTTACATTCAGCACCCGCAACGTTTCAAAGACTCCTAGATAAAATTATAGGACCCGAATTTGAGCCTCACGCCTTTGCGTATCTGGACGATCTAATTGTTGTCTCAAAATCCTTTGATGAACATCTGTCTTTGCTAGAGAAGGTTTTCAAAAAGCTACGTGATGCAGGTCTACAGCTGAATGTGGAAAAATGTACTTTTTGCAAAAAAGAGTTAAAATACTTAGGACATATTGTGAATGAATTTGGAATCCACACGGACCCTGAAAAGATAAAAGCTATCTTAGAATTCCCTGCACCGAAGACGGTAAAACAGGTTAGAAGCTTTTTAGGTTTAGCCTCATGGTACAGAAAATTCATTGAGAACTTTTCAAAAATTTCGGCCCCTTTGACGAAATTGTTAAAGAAAAATCAGAGATTTTTGTGGTGTGAAGAGCAAGAGAAAGCTTTTGCAACATTAAAAGAAAAGCTCACCTCAGCCCCAGTATTATCGTGTCCCGATTTCAATCAGCCTTTTCTAATTCAGACTGATGCTTCCAATGAAGGGCTAGGCGCCTCTCTTTTTCAGCGCATCAACGGCAAGGAATGCGTTATAGCCTTCGCTAGTAGGTTATTGTCCGACAGTGAGCAAAAATTTACTGTAACGGAAAAAGAATGCTTAGCACTTGTGTGGGCGATCAGAAAATTTAGGCCTTATTTAGAGGGATACAAATTTACTGCGATTACCGACCATCAGGCCCTGAAGTGGCTCATGAATTTAGAAAAACCTTCTGGAAGGCTAGCTCGATGGATCTTAGAATTACAACAACACCAGTTCGAGATTCAATATCGAAAAGAGTCTTTAAATAAAGTAGCCGATGCTTTATCCCGACAACCGACAAATAACGAGGAGGAAATTCCCGAGAATTGTATCATGCAATGTGGCTCATCAGAGAAGGCGACAAAGGAAAAACCACAAATTAACAAAGATTGCGATCAAGATGCAAACTTTGATTGGGCGAGTAACCAACTAAGAAAGGTAAAAGCGGATCCGAGTAAATTCAAAGATTATCGAATGAAAGAAGATAAACTCTATAGACGTTTTGGCTTGAAATCACAAGCTCACGACACCTCCACTGAATGGAAACTATGCGTTCCCCGAAACTTACAGACGAAAGTTTTACAAGAGAACCATGACCACGAAACAGCTGGGCACTTAGGTATCAATAAAACTATCGATAGGATTGGACAAAAGTATTATTGGCCAGGATGGAGACGAGACACAAAGGCATACGTTAGGAGTTGCGATGTTTGTCAGAGATACAAGGTCGAACAACGGCAAGCGATTGGCAAAATGTATTATCGTAAAATTCAAGGTCCCTGGTACCAAGTTACTAGTGACGTAATTGGACCACTTCCAAGGTCTAAGAAAGGGAACCGCTATATAGTAGTCTTTCAGGACTCTTATTCGAAATGGGTCGAAATGGCTCCACTCAAAAATGCCACGGCTCAACAGATCGCACAGAAGTTTGCCGATCTCATTTTATTCCGATACGGAGCCCCCGAAATCATTTTGACAGACAATGGTAGTCAATATACGTCAAGAATTTTCGAAAAACTCGCAAAAGAATATCAAATTATGCATCGTTTTACGGCCCCTTACAGCCCCCAATCGAATCCTACGGAACGGGCGAATCGAGTCATTAAAACAATGATTTCCCAGTATGTGAAAAATGATCATCGAAGTTGGGATATTCATCTGGATGAATTTAGGTTTGCAATAAATTCTTCGAAACACGAGTCTACAGGTTTTACCCCTGCAATGCTAAACTTCTGTAGGGAACTACGAACCCCAAAGGCGATCTATGGTCCTACATTGGATCTGAACCCAAATGATATTGACGAAGGGCGTGAGCGAAGTCACCAGAGCCGACTACAAATTATGCAAAATTTAAGAGTACAATGCCAAAAGCACTTAAAACTGGCAAACATACGACAGGCTAAATACTATAACTTGAGGCGTAGAGAAAACCCTTTCCAAGTTGGGCAACAAGTGATGAAGCGTAATCACACATTATCCTCTGCCGCGGACTTTGTAGCTGCCAAGCTAGCGCCAAAGTACGAAGGGCCATATATAATTGATGACAAAATTGGGGTGAATATGTTCAGATTAAGAGACACCAAGGGCAAAATAATCGGGTGTGTGCATGCCAAAGACCTTAAACCGTATCACTCCTTGGAGACACGCTAAACTCCCACTTCCTTAGCGAGTCCATTATTTCCTTCCCCTCCTATTATTTTTATTTTCGTTTCGATCAGGAGAAAATTTTAGGTTTTTTCTTTTTTTCGTTTTTTCTTTTGTTTTCGAAGACAGAGGAGAGTGTAACGAGTTCATTTTCAGTAAATAATTTAAGTTAGAATTAGAGACTATGTTATTTTACAATTACTGATTCGGTAAATTTTAGTTCGGAAAAAAGTCATTTATTTTTATTTTTCGAGTAAATTATATTTATTTTCCGACAGTTCGACATTTGGTTTCTTTTATTTCGATTATTATAATTAATTATTCTCCATTAAAATCGATGAATCAAAATTCGGAAACACATTTCTAAATTAAATCAATTTTATTTCAATGCAATCGGCAAAAAAATTCTATTGGAATAATATAATAGTCAACGTAAACACGTTGGGTTCGGCATGAGGCCGACCGCCGCCGACCTGTGGCCTGCGGAGTCGGCGCACAGCGGCCGTGCGAGTCCTAGCCTGCTGGCGGCGGGACATGCGCACTGGAACGCCGGCCGGTAACAAAAGTCGCCGCCACGGCTCCACGAACAACGAGTTCGAGTCCGAGTCGAGTGCCGGTACGAGTACGAGTTGCTGCCGTCCGAGTTCCCGAGTTCCAGTTTTTCGAGACCCGAGTCACGAACGAGAATCCTGATTTAAGGTAGGACGACTATTATTGCTCAGAGTATTAACGAATATATTTTTGCCGATTTTAAAAATATTTTGTCTCAGCGAATTGAATTAAATTAAATTAAATTAAATTTTTTAATAAGAATTTAATTTAAATCGTGTCAGTAGTTAATATTTTCTTGGCAAATTAATATTTAATCACGAATTTCTACTAAATTTTTAATATTACGAATTTCTGAAGTAAATTAATTTTTTTTTATACTGTTTAAAAATTAAATCACTATATTTTCCTTTAGGACCCGCTCAACACCTTCCGAGCAGGAACCACCATTCCCTATTCAATTCCATTTACTTCCTTGGAGATAACCTGTATCACTTCCACAGGTTATCCATATTTCCCTTTCCTTCCGCAGATTTAATTTTTTCGCAGTAGTAGTGAATTTTTGCCGGTTCTAGGACACCGTAATTACTAGAGATTTGCGATTATTTAATAATCTAAGTCTGTGGTAACGCTGAGACAACCGATTTATTTGATTGAGTATATTTGCTGAGTTGTTTTCCTTGAAGGCTCGCTTATTCCCATCCAAGCGAGTTATTGTACCTGTCGACCCAATAACTTTCCTTGGGAAAGCTTGACACCTCCCACAAGCTTTCAACCTATACCCATCTTTCCGTATCAAATAATTATTCTAAGCTAAGGTAGTTATTTTTATTTGATATTTTCCGAACAAAAGAAGTATTTTAATTTTTAACTTTTATTTTTATACGATTCCGTCTACGTTAAGGTGAATTATTCGATAAGAAAATTAAGTTGATTATTTCTTATTTAAATAAGTAATTCTGATTTTTTTTCCACGAGGAAGTGTGGTGTAAGTATAATTTTGATATCCATAAGAGATACGATTGCGTTGCACGAAGCACGGCTTATGGATGTTTATTTAGCGAGTGTATATTATTTTGGTTAATTTTGAACTGATTGCATTGTTGTGTTTGCTATTGCTGCTAGCTATAAGTAATTGCTTGCTTTTTAATTGCTTACGTCCCTATGGTATTGCACTGTCTATTACTGCTCATTAATTTACCGATCCTGCACTTGTAGACAATTAGGACAGTACACGCTAACCTGTAATATAACCCGTCTATCCAATTAAATATTTCCCTTGAGATCACCAAAATCCGACACCTTGGTGCATCCATCTGTTCCCTTCCAACTACTGACGAACAACGATTAGGGAATAACTGACTAGTACAATTCTACTGTTACTTGGATACTTATTTTACTCAGTTTAAATTAGTTTTTCACACTCCAATTTGACTTCCAAAATTTTATTAATTTTGTCTAATTCATTTTTAAAATTAAATTATCCTGAATCTGAACCCGTCCCTCCGATATAAAATTTCCTTGTGAACGGCCAAACCCCTTCCTTGGACGTTCAAAGTTCCTTTCCTCTCGGTCAGAGTGTCAAATTTAAATTAATTATTAGAAGTTTTTATCTTTCATAAAGATAACAGCCACTGTTATAATTTTCGAAATTCTATTTAATTGGCGATCCCGTTTATGTTCAACCCTTTTCAAAATTCACAGGAGTCATGATGAGCCAAACTGATCGATTGAGTGGTTTGTTTACATTCCACATTTATATCTGATTGACTCCTGAATAAAGTGGCTGAATTGGTCTAAATAAATTGTAAGTAACCGACCCCTGGAACTCAAGTTTTCGACCCAGCTCGACTGGCTATCCTGGTAATTTTTTTTTTTTTTGTGACGAATAAATTGACCTTGACCCCGAAAATACCTCACAGGAAATAAAAAAAGGGAAAGATATTATAACATTTCGTGTTTACCTACACCAATGAGGGATTAAGCTACACTTTCTAACAACACTCCATGGCAGCAAACCTATATTCTCAATCCTGTGGGATATAAGGGGAAATAAAAAATCTGAAATTCCATTGGAAATTCGCTCAGTACGCAGGTTTGCAGCGACTGGGGTATTTTTATTATATATGTTGTAGATGACATAGCTGTCTTTGTACTGTTATGTTACCATTGAAAGTTTAACAACAACGGGTAATTTTTAGGAATGAACCTAAGATAGGATCAACAGGAAACAGAACATGGAACATACAATCTACAGAGAAAAATCTGGGACTAGAAGTTTTTCTTGTCTATACTGTTTATGCAAGCATTATTAGATTGTGTTACTACTTCTAAGTTGTATGGCATTGGAAAAGGTTTAAGTTATAACAAAAGAATCGTCTCATTAATCGATGTTCCAAAGTAAACAGCCCCGCTTCTGAAAAATCGGACATAGTTTCTGTTGGAGAGGAGACTTTTTTTTTGTTCGGTGGGAAATCGTCTGATACGTTCGATTGCAAACGTTTTAGTTCTAAAGCTGCAAGCAGACGAACCAGGCAAGCAGTAGGCCTACAACCTAAGACACTGCCACCAACATCCACAGCTGACACATACCACATTTTAAAAGTTTATTTTCAAGTTAAAGAATGAAATTGAAACGAATCATTATCTCCTTTGGAATGAGGGTGGAGGTTAAATGCTGGAAAGTTGCACCCTATAATGAGAAATTTAAAGCCAGCCCCTACAAAGAAATATATGACAGATGTAACTGTAAGGTACACTGTAGATCTTCCCGCTGTACCTGCAGGCTAAACGCTATAAAATATCATCTGTGTGCGGGGAATGTCATTTTTTATTTATTTTTTTTTTATTTAAGAATTCCATTGATATTGAAGTTGGAGAAGAAAACTACGAAGACATTTGAAATGAAGTATGATTACCAATAAAACCATTGTATCAATGATAGACTATGTTATTAAAGTTAATATGAAACTTTTAAGATTTTAAAATAACAAATGCGTTATACGCGATACTTTTAATAGTTATACTTTGCAATAAAACCCTAATTTCGTTATTTTGTCACTGATATATCATTTTTTTCAAATCAGTTTTAAAACTAAGGATCCTTAGGGATCATAGCAGGTAGTTGAGTGGTTAAAGAGCCTTTGAATCTGAGGTTGCCGCGGTTCGATCCTGAGAAAGGTTTGTGCTTTTTGAATGGTTCGATTCCGGACCAAGCTGCCTTTGGTCATTGGGCTATTAATTAATCATCCTGACAAATGAAACAGCTGCTATTTGTCAGAAACAAAGCTAAACTTCATCGGATCCATCACAATCATCACACTCACCCTTCAGTCATACTCGTCTTAAAATAGGCACCTGAGAGTGCTTAGGTGTTTTAAATAAAGTATGTATATCCAAAGTAGGCAAAAGCATATAAAAGTTAAATATTGGTCTAAAAGATCGTTTCAGTAATAAAACAAACTTATCACTGCTATAAGAAAATTAATTATTCATCAATACTATCAGGGTAAGTTAAAATTGTCTAACATCACTGCTACTGAATTTGAAAACTACCAACTACTGGAAACACCAGAAGACCTACTGATATACCGGCATGGCAGATGACGCGTCGTCGCGCGCACCACCGTACGCGCTCCCCGTCTACTTGTTTCAAATAAGACTGTACCCACCATAACACCAAAATTATGTTCTGAATGGATTATTTTGATATTATGCTTACTAGAAATATTTTTCAATAAATCGTGTCAAGTTGTATATTGGAGTAACAGGAATTAAAAAAATAAGAGCGGTACCTTCAAAAATTGCATTTTTTACACTTTAATGATTATAAAACCTATTTGATACATCATCAGATACATTGAAGTTATATTTTTCTATAAGAAAATTTAAAGAGGAATCCCATAAAATTAATTTAAATGCTCTAAATCAATTTAAACACACTTTAATAATAACTTTTTTAACATCTTACATAAATCCAAGATGGCGGATGGTTTTTCTCCAAAATGGCGAGTTTCCGCCAGTCCGATTTTGGCCGATTTGTAATATCCTATATAAGACGGCTTTAGGTACCTTGTGCAATAACTTTCATTTCTATTGCAATCTGTTTGACCTTTTACGATAAATTTCCTGGACTAATACTATTATGAAACATTACATTGTGTTATCCCCAAATAAAACAGTACTAAATTTTTAAACATTTTCAGGCAATAATTTTATATTTATTTTGTCCATTTTTATTTGTATTTATATTCCTATTTATTAACATTCTTAAGTAAACATTAAGTAAAATAATTACACGTTATTTATGTAAAAGGTGTATAGCAAATGTCAGCCTGATAACTAGTGTAGAAGATTACCCTTCAGAACTAGCACGTTTCACAAAGAAACAATTGGCTTTAACACTTAATTTGAAAATGGGTTTCACAGGATAAAAATGTTCCACCTGCCCATGGTGTTCAGGAATGAGTGGGGGGCAAAAAAGGCGAGGAAGACGGTGAAGCTAAAGCACCCAATCAAGAACATTTGCTTCTGCTTTAAACCGGGAGTCCCCACTTGCGACAACCAGGAGGACTGCACGGAGACGGTGAGAATGATGCAGGAGAAGCACATGAGCATGGGGCTGCTGGACATACACTACAAGTGAGTGAAAAACTTGTGAATTTTGATGTCAGTTGGTATCTCATAAATAGTTGCGACAACCAGGAGGACTGCACGGAGACCGTGAGAATGATGCAGGAGAAGCACATGAGCATGGATATGCTGGACATACACTACAAGTGAGTGAAAAACTTGTGAATTTTGATGTCAGTTGGTATCTCATAAATAGTTGCGACAACCAGGAGGACTGCACGGAGACCGTGAGAATGCTGCAGGAGAAGCACATGAGCATGGGTATGCTGGACACACACTACAAGTGAGTGAAAAACTTGTGGATTTTGATGTCAGTTGGTATCTCATAAATAGTTGCGACAACCAGGAGGACTGCACGGAGACGGTGAGGATGATGCAGGAGAAGCACATGAGCATGGGGCTGCTGGACACACACTACAAGTGAGTGAAAAACTTGTGGATTTTGATGTCAGTTGGTATCTCATAAATAGTTGCGACAACCAGGAGGACTGCACGGAGACGGTGAGGATGATGCAGGAGAAGCACATGAGCATGGGGCTGCTGGACATACACTACAAGTGAGTGAAAAACTTGTGAATTTTGATGTCAGTTGGTATCTCATAAATAGTTGCGACAACCAGGAGGACTGCACGGAGACCGTGAGAATGATGCAGGAGAAGCACATGAGCATGGATATGCTGGACATACACTACAAGTGAGTGAAAAACTTGTGGATTTTGATGTCAGTTGGTATCTCATAAATAGTTGCGACAACCAGGAGGACTGCACGGAGACGGTGAGGATGCTGCAGGAGAAGCACATGAGCATGGGGCTGCTGGACACACACTACAAGTGAGTGAAAAACTTGTGGATTTTGATGTCAGTTGGTATCTCATATATAGTTGCGACAACCAGGAGGACTGCACGGTGACCGTGAGGATGATGCAGGAGAAGCACATGAGCATGGGGCTGCTGGACATACACTACAAGTGAGTGAAAAACTTGTGGATTTTGATGTCAGTTGGTATCTCATAAATAGTTGCGACAACCAGGAGGACTGCACGGAGACGGTGAGGATGCTGCAGGAGAAGCACATGAGCATGGGGCTGCTGGACACACACTACAAGTGAGTGAAAAACTTGTGGATTTTGATGTCAGTTGGTATCTCATAAGTAGTTGCGACAACCAGGAGGACTGCACGGAGACCGTGAGGATGCTGCAGGAGAAGCACATGAGCATGGGTATGCTGGACACACACTACAAGTGAGTGAAAAACTTGTGGATTTTGATGTCAGTTGGTATCTCATAAATAGTAGCGACAACCAGGAGGACTGCACGGAGACGGTGAGGATGATGCAGGAGAAGCACATGAGCATGGGGCTGCTGGACACACACTACAAGTGAGTGAAAAACTTGTGGATTTTGATGTCAGTTGGTATCTCATAAATAGTTGCGACAACCAGGAGGACTGCACGGAGACGGTGAGGATGATGCAGGAGAAGCACATGAGCATTGGGCTGCTGGACATACACTACAAGTGAGTGAAAAACTTGTGGATTTTGATGACAGTTGGTATCTCATAAATAGTTGCGACAACCAGGAGGACTGTACGGAGACCGTGAGAATGCTGCAGGAGAAGCACATGAGCATGGGTGTGCTGGACACACACTACAAGTGAGTGAAAAACTTGAGAATTTTGATGTCAGTTGGTATCTTATAAATAGTTGCGACAACCAGGAGGACTGCACGGAGACCGTGAGAATGCTGCAGGAGAAGCACATGAGCATGGGTATGCTGGACACACACTACAAGTGAGTGAAAAACTTGTGGATTTTGATGTCAGTTGGTATCTCATAAATAGTTGCGACAACCAGGAGGACTGCACGGAGACGGTGAGGATGATGAAGGAGAAGCACATGAGCATGGGGCTGCTGGACATACACTACAAGTGAGTGAAAAACTTGTGGATTTTGATGTCAGTTGGTATCTCATAAATAGTTGCGAAACCCAGGAGGACTGCACGGAGACGGTGAGGATGATGCAGGAGAAGCACATGAGCATGGGGCTGCTGGACATACACTACAAGTGAGTGAAAAACTTGTGGATTTTGATGTCAGTTGGTATCTCATAAATAGTTGCGACAACCAGGAGGACTGCACGGAGACGGTGAGGATGATGCAGGAGAAGCACATGAGCATGGGGCTGCTGGACATACACTACAAGTGAGTGAAAAACTTGTGGATTTTGATGTCAGTTGGTATCTCATAAATAGTAGCGACAACCAGGAGGACTGCACGGAGACGGTGAGGATGCTGCAGGAGAAGCACATGAGCATGGGGCTGCTGGACACACACTACAAGTGAGTGAAAAACTTGTGGATTTTGATGTCAGTTGGTATCTCATAAATAGTTGCGACAACCAGGAGGACTGCACGGAGACGGTAAGGATGCTGCAGGAGAAGCACATGAGCATGGGTATGCTGGACATACACTACAAGTGAGTGAAAAACTTGTGGATTTTGATGTCAGTTGGTATCTCATAAATAGTTGCGACAACCAGGAGGACTGCACGGAGACGGTGAGGATGATGCAGGAGAAGCACATGAGCATGGGGCTGCTGGACATACACTACAAGTGAGTGAAAAACTTGTGGATTTTGATGTCAGTTGGTATCTCATAAATAGTAGCGACAACCAGGAGGACTGCACGGAGACGGTGAGGATGCTGCAGGAGAAGCACATGAGCATGGGGCTGCTGGACACACACTACAAGTGAGTGAAAAACTTGTGGATTTTGATGTCAGTTGGTATCTCATAAATAGTTGCGACAACCAGGAGGACTGCACGGAGACGGTGAGGATGATGCAGGAGAAGCACATGAGCATGGGTATGCTGGACACACACTACAAGTGGGTGCAAGTATTGTAGATTTGAATATCAGTTTTTATCTAATGTAGCGGTTCAAGGAATGCGCATTCCATATTTGATTGCCTTATAAGTTGTGGGGATAACAACTTTCATTTTTTGTATGTAAACTCTATAAAAAAATATTTAGTTTTCTTTTTTTAATAAGAAGTCACGCTTCGAACCCAAAGTTCCAAAGTTAACAAAATAAACAATCATAATGTTCGATTTAAAAAATGGCCAAATAGTAACTATAAAACTTTTTTCTAACAACCATTTAAAAATCTGACTTCAATTTTATAGCTAATACCAAGTACATAAAGTATTATATAGTTTAAAAAAATTATATACCAAAAAATAATGCCTATATGAATAAATTATTGTTGGTAATCCGTACACAATATTAAACTTTTCAAGACAGCATAGTAAATAAATACTACATTATTTTAGGACATCTCTTCTATCAAAATGTAGATTGGGTCATTATCAATGAAAAGTCTGTAATATTAACCAGAAGTAGGAAAGTGAAGCTGCAATTAAAGAAAAAGTCAAATTTGGCCCATAGCTTTACGTTGGTGGCTGAATGAACAGGCCGGGCTGGCTCCAACCACCACTTAAACAATTATCTGTCTGCAGTGTAATATCTGTCCTTGGTTGCCCGACAGTCTGTAATCTACTATATTATCTGCCTTCTGTAATTTATCTGCACTAGTATACGTGTTGCTCGAAATCGAGCAATTTATTTAAATACAGTACAAATGTTACTTTAGCTCTAAATCAATGACATCCGACCAATCCAATAATGTGAATATCTTTAATCACCAATAACTACACGTAGTCTATTTACAGCTGATTATTAACAGATGTTTCAAATTCTTTATTCAGTCCCCAATGTTATTTAAATGGGAAATTTTTAGATTTCAATGTTGGATAGCGCCTTTATTTTCAGTCCGATTCTCATCAATTTTTGGCGGAAACAACTACAGACCAAGCCCTATCCAACGACACCAAAAACTTGAAAATCGGTTGAAAATTGTAGGAGGAGTTCTCAAGACAAAAAAACCCTTAGCGTATTAAATAAGTATAGATTTCATTGTTGGTCTATCCTCAGCTATCTGTCAGTCTGCTACCTATTATATTTCCTAAGTTATAAGTCTGTTTGTTATCTGTACTCAGTATTTATCTATCTGTCTGTTATCCGTATGTCTTTCATCCATTATCTGAACTTAGCTATCTGTCAGCCGGTTATCTATTATGTGTCCTTAGTTATGTACTTTTCTGTTATTTATTTATCTGTCCTCAATTATCTGTCAGACTATTATCTATTATATCTTTCCGTCCTTTGTTAGCTGTCCTCAGTTGTCTGTATATCTTTATCAATCTTCAGTTAGGCTAACTGTCTGTCGTATTTATGTTATCTGTTCAGAGTAGTCTTTTGTTATTTATTATCTGCCCTCATATCAGTTATCCCTCTGAATGTTTGCTATTCTCATTTATCTGATTATCTGTTTTATGTTATTTTTTTTGTAAATAGTTGCGGGAATTTTCCATCACTGATCAGTAAATCAAATTCAAGACGTTTCGGGATCTGAAAACTGATTCCGTCTTCAGGTGGAAGAAATACTTAGAAAATTACAAAGTTCGTAAAAACACACCATGTGAACCTGGAGAAGTCCATAGCCAAACCTAAAATTTGAAAAGGCAGTCACAAAAGTTAAATAAAACACTAATAAATGCATAGAGCTTAAACAGAAAACTTTGAAAGCAGTCAAAAACAAAGCACAAAAAGTCTGTTTTATGTTGTCACTTATCTGTGTATGTCTGCCAGTTTCATCGTCGGTGGGGACGGGCTGATCTACGAGGGCCGAGGATGGTACGTCCAGTCCTCCAGGTCCCCGGAGAGCCCCAAGAAGCACGGAAAGCGGCTGGACATCGGCTACATCGGCAATCATGACGGTGAGGATAGTTATATTTAATTTACGATGGTCCAGTTGATAGAGTTGGATTGGTAAACAACAATAAATCATTCATGCAATCCTCCAAATTTCCGAATAGCCGCAAATTGTGCCTCTTTAATTCTTTGGTCTTCAAGGTAACGCCCTGGCTCATTAAGGAGCCATCAGTCTACTTGGCGGGGTCATAAAATTTACTATGGGTGGCCACCTTGTTAATTTAATTTACATATAAACATATGCTTACAATATTTGCTTCTGCCTCCTGTTGAATTTTTTCCAAAGGCCTTATAGATGTGGTATCCTACATTACTCAGTATACCATAGGCCTACTATAGTGTACCACACATTATAGTATCCTACTCAGTAATGTAGGATACTATCGTCAGTCATGATGGGTGAACTTAGGTATATATTAATGTTGTAGGGTAAAAGTTAAAAGGATTTTCATACTCAAATGTCATTCTGTGTATTCGTGTTTAACTATGATAGAAAGTTATCTTGAGAGTAAACTAGCATATTTATGCATGTCTTATTATTTTCATCAGATTTATATTTGGACATTACATGACGTTAAAATACTATCTTTTATGTGCTGGTTTGAAAATGGACTCAGCTGCCTTTAGTCATTGAATTATTAATTGATGATCCTGACAAAAATGAATCAGCTGCTATTTGTCTGTATCAAAGCTACATCTCATCTGATTTGTCACAATCATCACACTCACCCTTCAGTTATACTCGCTTTAAATGCGCACCACAGAGTGCGTCGGTGTTTTTATGAAATTATCTCAAGTTTAAGTATCAATTGACAGTCCGTTTTTCCCCTTTCAGTGGACAAGTTCCACCCACCCAACAAGCAGGTGCCTCCGGCCCTCAAACTAATCCACTGGGGGGTCAGGTACAAGTTCATCTGGTTCAAGTACGACGTCCTGGAGGACATCAGCCCCATCATCCACCAGCCCAGCCCGGACGACGAGATCCGGTTCTTGTAAAGGGTGGGAGCCATGTCTTGCTGCTGACCAGTTGAGCCTTGCACACCTACCTTGGCAATCCTAGAGTAAAAATTGCTCCGAATCTATCTAAGACTCATGTTTCTTTGACGGAAGGCAAACTAAGATAAAAATAAGTATTCATCCCGAATTCCATCTCCTAAAAAAATAGCCTAAATAATTTAATATTAACGGCCACATGTTGACTTAACATTTTTTCACATTGGTTTCCTACTTAATTTTAAATTTCTTGATTTTTGTAAACCTCTGAAAATGTAGCCTAGCACTTGAAATATTAACACTAAATCCGAAATAAAAATAATGATTTCATAAGAAATTGTTATTATAGTAAGTAAGAATTATAAAAATCCATGAAGAGGAAGGAATCTGTTAAATCAATAACTAATAATGTAAAATAATATCCCATTAAATATTTTATAGTTTAGAAGGTTTTACTCTCAATAAAAAGTGTATATTGTTTTTTGCTCAGACTTTTTTTCATTTACAGCTCAATTAAGTGCTAAAATATGTTCACAATGCAAGACTAACTTCCACCCTAGAAAGATATGTCGAAATAATTTTAATCTAAGTAACTGTAAAATATGTTATTTGTAATACATTCTGTTTTTTTATTACTAAAAGTTAAGTTTAAACTGAATAAAATAAATGATAAAACAATGTAAGTAATATTATTTGAAAAATATAAGTATATTTGTACACCTGGAGTCTTATTTGAAATAAAAAGGTGGTTGTTTTCAAAACTCGTGGAGAATAAAATATGACCAGCCATTCACTTGGTGTATTTTATCAGTTATAATCTACTAACGATTTACTTTACTATTATCTCCTCAACATACTGTGGGAGATAACTTTGATTTGTTTAATTCGGATTCATGCAACACACAACACATTTCTAAACTAACAGAAAATACAGTGTTAATATAGATATCAGTGTTAATATAGATAGTGCCTACAGTGTTAATATAGATATCAGTTACAACTATCAAAGTTTAGTATTGAAATTGTTAAAATAATTTAACACAATGCATTTTTTATGCATTTTAAACGTTGAATTTTATACATATTAAAATACTCATTTATTCTAAATTCATTCGAAACCGTCAACACAAATTTTAAATAACCACTTTTTAACTTCAATGTAGAAATAAAAGAAATTATGCATTTTGTTATAATTTATTTTCAAGATACAACAAATTAATTTTATTTCACGAGTGGACTGGACTGGAGGGGAATTGAATTTTAGAACGATATCGAGGTAAGATTTAATTATATATAATTTAAGTATAATTTAGATTATGAAGAAAAATCAAAACAATACCCATGCATGACTGTTGTGAACATAAACCAGTTTAATTCAATTTTAACAAAACCAATCTAAATCAAGAATTGCATCATATTTTTGTAGTATAATTAATTAAAAATGTCTAGTAGAGTAAAACAAATTTTAATCTTAAATTAATAATTAAAAATGACTCTCAGAAGCATTTAATTTAATACATTATAGGAGAGGTTTAGTTGTATAGTGGAGATTATGAAGTGAATGCATGTACATTGGTGGTTTTGAATAACTATGCATGATAAGATAATGGAATAAAATACAATTTTGATTATAATATATTTCACCGATATCACTTAATTGGTTGGATCTTTGAACTACTTAAAGCCAATGAATAAAAAAAAATAAAGAAAAATATATCTTATGCATGAGATTGGTCGTTGTAGCACACTCCAACATGAGCTGACAAGAGACAGTACAATTTACATTATGGCTTCCTTTAAAATGGTCACCACTAAAGAATCTCTCGTCCACACACACACACACACACACACACACACACACACACACACACACACACACACACACACACACACACACACACACACACACACACACACACACACACACACACACACACACACACACACACACACACACACACACACACACACACACACACACTCACAAATCATACATAATCCAAGGCAGTTTTCCATTACTGGACCTATTCTTACAATTAATGTGAGAACAATTTCTTCCTCCACCTATTTTATTGCTCATTTTTAACCCAAACAAACCAATTTGAAAATAGCGTAATACCATGACGACTTTTATCAAAGGTAAAGTATAGTTTATTTTTGTAAACACATGATTAAATCAAATTTCCATAAGAATAGCATTAGAAGTTTGAAAGCCCATAGTACAAAGCCCCATCATTAAAGATTTAATTACTGATAGTAACGATTCTCCTTGAAAATAAATAAACTTTCCAATGACGCCAAGTAAGCTAGGTAACTTTTGATTAAAGGATTTTTAACGACGTAATATTATATAAGAAATTTAATAGTCCCGCTGGTGCCATCTCTAATTGGAGTGCTCTTTTGAAGAGATATTGCAGGAGCGCTTTCGACTTCTAGCCATTCCCAACTGCAACTGATTTTGGTCGGTGATGGTATCCCATATATATGCTTTTCCTGGTTTCTAGAAGGTTCGGGGTTGGGCTAGAGAGAGTTTCTGTGGGATCCTGGAATTCGTGGGGGGGGGGGGTTTAATGGCTATTTATAGAAATCGTTTTGAAGGTTTTTTAGATATTCTTTAAAGGTAAATAACTCACCACAATCTTAGCAATCGGGATTTTTTTCTCTTTTATTTCCCACTTTTTAACATGGAATTTGACCTCCTTTTTTGTATGCATTGCTATAGCTCCTATTACTCCAGCCCTAACAATGTGGCCTGATTCCTAGTTCTCCCCGGTACTGTGGATGGACGAGTACGGGTTCAACATAATCATCCGGCCGGAGTGGGGGGCCAAGATGAGCAAGGGGTACGAGACGCCGGCCGGGCCGCTCCCCTACGTCATGCTCTTCTACAACACGGAGACGGAGAAATGCACCACGCGCGAGGAGTGCAGCAAGATCATGCACGAGATACAGACGTTCCACCAGAAACACGGCCTCTCCGATATACACTTCAAGTGGGTTCTAAACATAAATGGTCCATTCTCGACACAAAGTTATACATATAACAAAATACTTTTCCCCCCACCTGCTGTGTAAAGTCAAATATTTCTTCTTGTAGAAAGGAATAAAGTGTTACTTTGTCTCTTAAAGGTGGCAAAGTAGTTCTTTGTGTCAGTGCAGTACAGAGAAAAGGTAAATTCTAAGTATAAGTAACAGAGAAAACTGACATAGATAGTTGATTATAGCTGGCCAAAAAATGAAGTCCCGAGTTTTAATGCTGGATAACCAAAACGTGGGATCTTATAATTTTTTTGCGTATTTCTATATAGGGAATAGTTGCACTTTACTCTTTTAATACACAAATAACTATTAAGCCCTAAATTATAGGCCCTTCACCTTTTTAAATATTTTAGTTTATTCTTATCCTTTAAACATAGAAAAACTAAAGAAGTAAACTTAAGCTTTTTTATGCTTTAACCTATTCTACGAAATCTAAACTACCCTTATCCAACACAAATTAGAGTATCCTACTATACAGTCTACTTTTCTAAACTAAACCAGTAACTTCTAAACTAACGTCAAAAATGTTAAAACTAATTTATCTCCAACTTACCATTTCCTTCAATAAGATAACCAACCCTACGTAACCTAATATAACACAAAACCACTAAAATTTTTGTGTCCTTTAAACTCTTTTAGCTTAAGTATATCCTTGTTTGTATAATTATCATTTTAATATAAACAGGGTGTCAGAAAAAACGTTTCAAGATTTTGGGAGACGATTATTTATACAAAACAAAGAAAAAATCATTAAAACATATGTAGTAAATGCTACTTTAAGTTGCTAGCCGCCGTTTTGGTTTCTTGCAATTAACAATTTTTATTTCCATTTTTGTATTAAAGTCATATATTGCATGAACTCTGTTATTTGTGGTTGGATCCTTACAAATTTGTCAACTTTCTTTTGTCACTTGTAATTTTTGTATAAAATTTATCGGTTTTGAGATATATAAGTTAAAAATTTTTAAATGGCCGCCATTTTGAAAATAATCAAAGATCAAAAATGTTTTCTCCTGAGCATGAGGATTACTGTGATAGAGGTTCAAGCCAAATGTGAGGTTATTACAATGATCCACTATGGAAATACAAATTATTAAGTGTAAAAAAAGATATATCGGCTAGAGGCGTTTTATGACATATGTTTATAGGATTTTTTTCTTTGATTTTGTACAAGTAATCAGCTTCTAAAATTATGAAATATTTTTTCTGACATCCTGTATATCATTAAATTTACAAACGTCAGCCAATTTTTATAACGAAAAAAGTTTGATATGTCCCATTTATATTTAATTAACATGCTCTTACTTCTTTTATAGTTTTTGTCGTCCTCAAATTAAAAATTGTAAATGACAATCAGATATCTTGAATTCTATATAAATCTCCTGCAGACAAAGCAAGAGAAAATGTCCTTAAAATGAACATTAAGTATTGTGTTTTATCATAACCTTTACACAAGGTTTGACCATATTCTTATTACAAGGTTTGACTGTAAGCTTTACACAAGGTTTGGCTATAACGTTTACACAAGGTTTGATTCCTCAGCTTCCTGATCGGCGGGGACGGCATGGTCTACGAGGGGCGCGGGTGGCACCGCACGCCCTCCAAGTGTGTCAGGAACCACGAGTACGACGACAAGAACTACGCCTTCGCCTACATTGGCGATTGGCACAGTAAGTCACACACATGATGGGGTGGTTAGTCTTTAATAATATGGGAGTATCTAAAATATCAAAGTAAAAGCATCACTAGGGCTGTGAATGAACCGTCACACGAAATGGTAATGTTTAGGAAAACATTTGTAAATTATTTAGTAAATTATTACAATTACAACATTTGTAAATTATTACAATTATACAATAATTGTATTCACAGTAATTTGCTGAAAACTTCACCTTAACAAATCAAATATGTTGGAATTGATAGCGTTTAATTATTGATCGAAGGTAATTTTTAATAGGCCGATTTTTTTATCGGTCAATTAAAAAATTGCCCGTGTGCGCCTGGCCGGAAGGCTCGATTGACGAAATTGTTTATCAAATTGTTTATAGCCCTTAGATTTAAGGCACTCAATAGGATACACTTTTACCAACGCACGTTGCATATAACATTTTTAGGATCCCCAGGTGAACCTTATCCAATAGAGACTAAAAGATCATCAAATGCTTTTTTCGCTCTATAATACAGCTCTTTGATTTAAAACAGGATTTTTAGTTTTGATAATTTCATTTATTCCGTGTCAATAGGAAGAACGGAACGATGCATTTAAAAGTCAGTCTAACATCCACTTTATTTTTTTAGATTTTGATTAGATCGTAAGAAAATGTCAATTACAATTTACGCAAAAAGAGCATGTATTTAACATTAGATTTCGTGGTCAATAAACATTTATAAAATTAATGCGGAAACTAAAAACTGACATAACAATATTCTTAAAGTATACAAACAATGAACTCCACAGATTTTAAAATTTGCTTGAAGGTGAATCCATAAATTTGAAAAAGTTTAAGATTTTTATTTAAAACTGCAACTAGAGCAACTGTAATTTTGTTATTCAAACTTGTACCTTACCAATAAATGCTCTTTGCAACGATACTAAAATTTTTGCAGATGAACCTGTAAACGAACTAATGGCGCGATCTTTCCAACGTTGTATTCAAATTTTGTTGAGACGGAAGATGGTTACTAATGACTACAAACTCGTAGAGTTCAGGGAACCGCTTCATCTCTACTCGAACCCCAGATCGACCGCGTAGAGACCTGACACGGTGAGGACAAACCGTTGTAGAACTATACAAACTATACATTCACACTTATGGTTTCTTTAATCTAAACTCTTCCCTGTTGTGGAAAGTTCTTTTTATTCAAAGTAACCATTTTACTAATGTACCCTTAGTAGTTATGTCCATGCTTACACATGAAATAATAAATCTCTCAACGTATTTTATTGAAATTTTAACAACAATATTGGTTAAGTCGTGATCATTCCAATTTATAAATTTTATTTAAAAATGTTATTTTCATGAAAGGCCACACACCTTTGTCACAGGAAACTTTAAAGTATAATAATAATCGGTTTAGTGTGAATGAATTCAATGTAGATTGTGTTATTTTGATTCATATTTATCTTCTTGAAAACCAGAAAATAAGGCGAACTCTGTACTACCTTATACTCGAAAATCAAACTGAATCGCATGCAAATATATACGATACATATGAAAACGCAATAGCTCTCCTCTATTTATCGTATTTAGCTTTAATTAAGCCATCCCGAAGAAACAATACATGGTTTTCTTACAAAACTTAAAATCCAGACCTGTATAATATCCCAGGACAACTTTAAAACTGGTTTATACTAGTAGCGAAGTTGACATTGGGTACAGCACACGAAGTTGTCATAACACTGTGGTAAGTCTTTTGGCTGGCCACTATGACAATTTCCCTTCCTTCAAACCCCATTCATGTTCAAGACAGCGGGGGGTTAATGCGAACTGCATGGTTAATCCCTAGCTGGAATAATATATAGACGGCAGAGGGAGAAATGCTATGGGCATGGAAACCCCTAGCCATGGAACATATGTTCAAGACAGCAGGGGGAGAGGAGTGCGACGGGCATAGAAACCCCTAGCTGGAACATGAGTGGACAGTCTGTCCCGTGCCTCACACTTTCTCTTCCTTCAATATCCCATCCTTCCGGGGGCTTGCGCAAAATGCCCATTAGAGGCAGACGTGCTCAACGGTTCGGCCGGGGTCTCCTTATCCACCAATAACAACAACAACCTGGTATAATTTCATTACTATTACCCTATCTGCTGTAAACTTTCCTCAGCAGTTTGACATATCAGTTCAATTATTTCTAAATGACTTCACGAAGTACCGAAACAGGAAGTGGCGTCACCAAACAAGTTATAACAATTGACGATACCTCACACCCAAATAACTTTATAGTCTCATCATCAATTAAAATTTGGAATTTATGACAAAACTTGAAATTGTTTCCACCTTTCATCTTTTGACCGACGTTGCGTTCCAGGGATGCCGGTGCCGGATGTGATGAAGACTTCCTTCCTCAAACTCGTCGCCCTCGGCGTCCGCAGGGGCTACATCACGGAGGACTACGAGGTCACCGAGGAGAAGGAGGATGGCATCCCGCTCATCGGGGGCTACAAGAGGTCCAAACAGTTCCGCAGGAGACACCGGGGCAGGGACGGGTTCGGCTGCGGCCTCACCATGCTCAGGAAGTACTTCAAACACAGACCTGAGAGCGTTTCCAAGTATTGTTAGACTTTGATCAAAACCAGGTGGTGCATTCCGAGAAATTATTGCGGTGACGATGTTAAAACGTTAAAAAGTGACAGTGATGTTGAAAAAATGATGAAGTAATCTTAGTTGAACTAAATATAGTAAAAATAGTGGAAAATTGTGTTAGGTATCACTATTGTGTGAAAACAGTTTTGACGTGTGACCAAATATGTTATTACTCTGTGATTGTTCTTAGAAAATTACTGTTTATTTTAAGGGTAATATTCATTATCATTTTGTCATTATTTCAAAGGGTTGAAAAATTATTGTCAAAAGACTATTTTTTGTATAAGCTATTACATAGTCATATAGTTATAAGCATTGTACATTTTGATGTATTAGAAAAAATCATAATTGATTTACTTGCTCCAAGCTGGTTATGACCACTTGTAATTCATTCAATAGATTTATACCAAATGTTAAATTATTCCTTAATCTACTAACTTATATAGAATATATTATCAATTTTTATTAGTGTTATCACTACATGATATTAGTGTTCATACTGATGAAGCGTCGAACGTGATAACGTATAAATATTATTGTGCTAAACAACCATGTAATTCTGCATTTGTAGGCTTGTCCAAACAAAATTATCAAATTGTATTGATATTTGTGCGATATTCTCCTAGAGGCTTAGTGGAATTGAGGAATGCAATATCAACAGTTATATTAAGCCGGCAAGATATCGGTTGATCGAGACGGAATTGAAAACAAATACAATTAAAATTCCATCAGATTTCAGTCGCTGACTTCTCAAGTATTTCTTTATCGCTTGTCAACGTTTTGTTACGTAATTGTGTAAAGAGGTCATTTGATGTATTTCAGGACTTGTAATCATATTTGTTCATATTTATTTGGTATTAAGCAAACACAAAGTATTTCAGTGTAGTCTTACTTTGTCGATTTTATTTTTATCCTTATTCAGCTTAAAGCGAGGCATTTCGTATTTATAAAATAGCGTAGTACTTGAAGAAAAAAGCCTTACATGAGTAAATAATCTGAAGTAAATAAATCTGAGTAAATAAATATCTGAGTAGTATTTTATAACTCGGAAAAACCTCTAAAGTAGTCAGTCTTACCGATTATTTTCCAAGAATATTATTTTAATCGGAGTTTCTAAGTAACCAATGTTATACGACGAAATGTCGAATAGAAATCAACCACAACATCACTTCATAAGTTATCCAAGCAGAGACAGGAATAATATTTATGTCCAGCAGATTCGTATACAGGGAAGTTGTACTAGACATCTCTACTCGACACTCCACAAAAATATCAGATGATTTGGACCCAACTAGTTAAATAGTATACTTCGTAACAGAAGCCAAAAATGGCCTTTTGCCGGACTCGAGATCGTGTTTCAAAGTGTTCGAGAGTATTCCAAATGTTTTCGGCTGAGCTACGAACAATATTTTTCATCACACTACACTATTCATAGAATAGTAAAATTACGGTTTTAGATCGGAAATTGATGTTCATTCACAAAAATTTGATAAGAGTCTTTTTTCAAGCACTATAATTAAAGATCCAACGAATCCCCAAAAAATAATGTTGTTTTACACCTATCAAATCACTTTTGAAAATGGCGGTTTCTTTGTTAATGGGATACATTTTGAAAAAGGTATTTATTTTAATTTTTCCTGTATTTCTCAATACAGTGTTTTTTTCGCCCCCGCCAATAATTATTGGATGGTAAGTACTTCATTTTGACCGGTCGTTAATTTTTCGTCGCCCTCTTTGATACCTACCTTGTACCTTGTGTAGCTCCCAAGTGGCTAAGAAGCTTTGGGATTGTCCAGATGTCCAGTCCTCCTGGACGTCTTATTGTTTGGTCGATTGGTTGGGGGGGAATATCATGCCCTAGTGCAAAAGAATTCTCCCGATGAAAAAAAAACGTTATCCAGTAAAAATGATTTTAAAGTGCTCTTAAACTTACAAAGGTCATTAATTTGTTAAATTATTTCTAGAAAATTTTAGAGAAACTTAGAGGACAGAGTACATTGACTTTTTCAAAACATTTAATCTATGTTGAACAGCTAAATTGTTTTTTGTCTTAAGTTATAGCTATGGTTATGATTTATATAATCTAAAAACCGAGATTTTATATGGGAACAGATTTCCAAAATGTACAAGGAAGGCACTGTTAAAATTATTAAATTAACAAAGTAATCTTTACAGTGGGACTGATAAGGCATAAGGCAACCCTAACATACTTATAATGGTTTTCTTTTGGGCAATGAAAACTCTTCCCAATTTTATCTTTCTGGCCCCCAAAGGGCAATGAAATATGAGATGTGGCACTCGACTAGGCAATAGTATACTGTCTTCAGAAGATCAATTTAGTTAATTTCCGTAAATTACTGATAACAAACTGACCCTTAGCAATTTTGCTTTCGATCTTCGTGAGCTATTCATGCAAGTCAAGTACATCATCCAATCTCACAAGTAAGAAATCGACAGTCGATGTCATTTCGAGTTGTTCATTGCCAATTGAAAGATTTGGTTCATTGAACATTTTTGAATTTTTCTTTTGTTTTGTTTGAAAACAGGCATATTTGTTTTACCTGGATTCATTTTCAGTTTGTTTTCGGAGAAAAATTGGGCCAGACAGTTCATTTTATGGTAGGAATAAATTTCTTCAGTGCTTCTGTGCCTGGCAACGACAGTGGTGTCATCAGCAAACACAAAAAGACTACTCTCCAGCACTGCCAGTGTAATGTCATTTATGTAAATCAAAAGGAGAAGAGGGCCCAGAATCGATCCCTGTAGCACGGCACAGAGAATCGATTTCTTGTTAGAATCAACGAGCTTAACTTAACTTTGTTTCGTGTTGAACCTCCGCTACCTGGTAACGGTTACAAAGATAGGACTTGAACCACTCCACTGCCGTTCACAACAAGAGAAGAGAGTTTATTTAATAGAATATCTGTTCTAACGCAGTCAAAAGCTTTACTAAGGTCAGCAAAAATGCCGACCATTGTATCTCTTGCTTCGACTGTGTCACAACCTTCATTAATAAAATCAGTTAATGCCAATTTAGTGGTTTTGCCTGTCAGAAGCCATACTGCCTCCCACATGAGAGTTGGTTTCCCCATTTCTGCTTGACCTTAGCAATCTTCTAGCCTGAAGGAAAGAGCTCCCGGCTTATTGACTCATTGATCAAGAGAAGTGAGGGTTTTTTTATTGCCTCCTTGCAAAATTTAAACATTGAAATTTGGTTTAAGCCTGTTGAGGTTTTCGGAGAAAATTTCATAAATGTTCTGTTTAGATCTTCTAAGTTAATGTGTTAATTTAAACTGGCATAAATATGTCAAATAAATTAAAAAAAAAACATATTTGATTTATTTTTACTAAACTTTAAGTCGATGATTCCTACAAAAGTTAGTTTTTAACACGATTTATCATAATAATTTGCTTTTAATTTCAAATGTTGAATCTAATGAATTGTGTAAGTGAAAATTGTTAATGAGGCAAATCTGGTCAGCAAATGTGAATATCACTTGACAGTCAAGACTGCTAAGTGAAGTAATAATGTTCATGCTGAACAGTATTCAAGTTCATGCAGAATAAATAACATTTCTGAGAGACCTAATGATTAGATTCCATTTCTCGGCTGACTGAAACACGTTATCTTAAACAAGGCCGCGCGTCGCTCCGTTCATTAAGTTATCATAACATGGTTAAGTCGCCTCATCGAAACAAACTCAATTTACGTTTGACAAGCAAGTTGCAAGGAATAAATCGTATTAAGTTATTACATGTTTTTGTAGTTGCTCTTCGAAGAGTTATTATTGAAATACCCACTAACCAATTATAATAATATGGGCATGTAATATTTTGCTATGCATGTCCAAATGTCCATAGTGTTAAAGACGAATATATTATACCATTTTTTTACTTTGGATAATCCAAAACGAACAGAGAGACACTTTGTACAAAGTGAGAAAGTTTTCCCTGTTGTCAAATTGTTCGATAGTTTCAAGAAACAATGTAAATACCCATTGTAATCTTATAGACAAACTCTGAAAATAGGAAACTTATTTGCTATTAACATTGGAGTGGGATAATATGGCTCCGGTAATTATCGTCCTAGACCTTTTCAGAAATGGCTAACACTTTTTAGGTTTGAAAATTTATATAATTACGAATAAAACGTTAATTAGGTGGTTTCTGATAGTTTCTAAATAAATTTAAAACTAAAGCAATTTAAGTTAATTAATAAATAAAAAACTGGGAATTTTAAAATTTAAATCACAAGGATAAAAGGTACCTAACCGCTTTAGCTACGCCGCTTTAGGTACGCCGCTTTACCGGGTGATGAGATCTTACAATCTCCTCATCAACAGGGGCAGTGGTTTGGACATTTTTTGTGATTCGTTGTCCACATTTAAAACCAAAAGTAAAATGTACTTGATATAAGTGGGTTCCACTATAATGTAGATAGCATGATTTGTTGATAGGTTTTAATTGTTGTTATTGTTGCAAACATGTTGATATATATATTATTTTATAAATTATGTTACTGTTGTAGTTAAACTTGATTTAGTTGTTGAATTTGCTTAAGATGCATTTATTAATTTATAATCTGCATGTTATATTGATCTTGTTGGTGTACAGTGATGATCATAGTGTTTGAATGTCATTTTCCAGTGAACATTTCATTATTAAGAAGTGAGAATTTCCCACAATGGACTTTGTTAGTATTAAGAACTGCTTAAATGTAATCGGTGTAACACTGTATTTAAGCATGGAAATAAAATTAAAAAAAAAACATAAAAATAACCTCAAATAAAAATTGCTACGTTAAAAGAACACGTATAACCAAGGAATTTTAATTTAAAAAAGGACACCAATCTTTATTTAACTTTATCTTGATTGAAAAGTCTTTTTCGGTGACTATGGAAAAATAGATAAGGAGCATGTTCAGCAGATTGGAGCTTTTACTCACAAATTACTTCTGGGCCGAATCAGTACTGTAACTTATACCTGCAAACTTAGATCAACTCTAGTATGTGACCCCTAGAAAACTCATAAAGTCACTTTGAGAATTAACAAAACTATTTCATTCATGCAAGTACTTGCTGACTGGAGTCTTACAACATAGCTGATTACATTTTGTTAAGATTATGCATTCGGAGTTTTATTATTTTGATGTTGTCATTTGAAGAGCTCGAGAAGGAGATAGCTAAGTGGAAAAGGATTTCGAGGAGAAAAAATTCATTGTTGACAACATTTATTATATGTTGTCTCAAGGACAAAATATAATAAATGTTTTAAACTATCAATAAACAGGATGACTGTATGTAACCTTGATTATAATTGAAGAGCTCTTTTCCAAAGACCCCTTGGTCCAAAATCACAAATTTCCAGGAAAAGTGTTTTTTTGAAAGGTGTTGGTAATGTTGTAGGCCATGATATTTAAAGCTTTAATAGTTATTATGATTGTAATTAACACAGAACTATGTAGTACAATGCATAATTAAAGGTAATATAGTTAAATTCCTTGCAGTTTTTTTTTCCAAACCCCAACTATGTCCAACGGACTAAGAGCGGTTTGGCAAAAAACCTTGGACTTAGTTGTGATTGGAAAAAATCTCCTATATCAGTACAAAATCCATAAATAAACTTAATATTAGGAAATTTAAATTTTTTAACACACTATGTACACCAACACAAAGCATACCTAACTGTATTTCTCTTTCATTATGACTAATATACATACAATAACAAGTTAAATTAGCGAAAGTTTCATCAAATTAAGGTTTTGTTGGCTCTGTTATAGGCATATTACGTTAGATTTTAGTCCCATTAGGATAGGTCATTTCTGCTTTATTTCGGGTAGTTACCTATTTCACTGTAGTCAACTAAAAAAATGTAATATGTTATAGGCTACAAATAAAACACAACATTATATTACTAGGGTTCTTTAATTTTTAGCTTTGTTTGAAATAGCCGTAACACAAAAGTTTATAGATGGGGATACATGTCTATGAAAGATACATGTCCAAAGATTAAGTGATTAGGCCTAGCCTAAATGGTTGAAATATTGAAATTAATGTTAAATTACCCAAAGAATTATAGGTAATGTAACATGTCTTATACAGATACGTAAATAACATTAAACTGAAATAAATAACATTAGTCAGGTGTGTTGTGGGGGAAGGGTATTGTGCGCATGCGCAGATGACTTAGTGGTGTTTGGAAAGTACCATATGAGGACTAAGCGAGGTTTTGGAAAAAATACCATTATTGATACTCACATTTAAATGGGTTACAGTGGGATCTGGAAAAAACCGATTGTACACTTAAATTACAATGACAACCTACGTTATTGGACATATCATATCTCAAATTCAAAAAAATGGACTAAGGGGACTTTGGAAAAGAGCTCTTCAATTGCGCTGTATCATGCAGTTATTTAAAATCTTTTTATGTTTACTCAAAATAACGGATTGCAAAACTTCATTGATTAAATTACTGAGACAGACAAGAATCTAGTTCGTGGAAATAACCATTATATCATATAAAGAACAAAAACGTTTAGAATTTTATATGCAGTAACTTAATTGTAACACTGCACGTGGCACAGTTCCGGGAACACATTACAGTTCACTTTCAAGTTGCCTTCTTTTCCTAAGTTAAAATAAATGTAATTGTTATTTTTCCGAATTGAAATATTTTGAACAATTATTTACTCTTATTTTGTTGCTAAAGTTTTTAAAATTTAAAGAAAACAAATGTGGCAGTGTCAAAATATTACAAAACTACAAAAAATATTGGTAAATGCCAATCACAAGTTACTGTGCCATTCAAAATATAAATTTAAATAATAATAATTACCAAAATTGATTCATGAACGAAATTAGGATGAATAGCAAAAAAAAACAACTGGCAAGGTTACAATACGAACATTGTGTTTCCTGAGTGATCCAATATTGTTTTAATAAACATTGCAATCTCATACAGCTGTTCTACAAACACCACCTGAAGCGAAAAATAGATTACATGGCATGGTACAGTATTCCGTTGTGTTTCTGGTAAAAATAACTGCCAACGGTTCGAGCAAACTATTCAATTACGTTTGATTTCAATTACTGAGTTAGCTTGAAAACTTATAAAAGACTCGCTTTTTAGAAAATGTAACTATTAGAGAAAGTTATATTTCTTTTAAATAAAATAAAATAAAGAATTTATTTACTACAACAGGGATGAAAATAATCACTATTTCATCACTATTGAATAAAATCCAAATGTAATAACAGTACCCAATATAATTTAATAAGTCAACACCTGTATATTTATGTTATGCTAAGAATATCATCATACTGTTAAATTCTCAATATTCGAATTGCCTTGATCTCACAAAAAATAATTACTCTGATTTTACTCTAAGATTAATTGCACACTCAAAAGTAAACAAAGAATTATCTTATTTAAAGTAGAACATATGATAGTAATACAAATAATTATAATCTTTTGACTTTGAGACATACACCACCCTTTAATTTATCTTAATATCTCAAAATTCACAGTTGTATCGGTAGATTGAATTTTTTTATTTCAATGAATCCTTGTCCTTGCTCTCTATTATTTTCAATATCAATGGACTGCAACTTATTCTCTATATTCTCGCATTTAAATTTAAATTTCCCTTAGGCATTTTTAAGCTTGAGATTCCTGGGCAGATGTTTAGAGGACTCACGCTTTTTGATTTTTGGACTGTTAAATATAATTTTATTAATATTTATTTTCTTAGAAATTTCAACTTGTGTGTTCCTGGGTGAAACTTTGGTTGATTGATGTCAGCAAACCAATTTTCTTGGCTTGATTTTACTTCTGATTTAATTGACAGTTATTGGTTTGACTCTATACTTGATTTTTCTGAACATTTCGCTAAAGTTAGACGCAAGCTTAATAGCAGTATATTCATTCTTAACAGACTATCTAATTTAATTTCGCAAATACAGATGTACTTCTGACTACTTACTATGGGTGTTTTATCCCCATATAAGCTATGGAATAGCAATATGGGATTCTGAGTCAATTAATCACTCTGTCGTCTACAAAAGAAAAACGATTCGTTGGGTTTTTGGCCTGAAGAAACCTGATACTTGTTGGGGTACATTTTTCAAATTTAATCTTCTCACTTTTTCCAGTTTAGCCTATACATGTAAGAATGCCTTTCCTTTTTCATTAAAAATAAACACATGTTTAACTTACGGAACACTAAGCATTACCATTTCAGAAATACTAACTTGTACGTTGGCTATCTCCAAATACAAAACCTCTTAAAAAACAAAACATAATTCAGTTATACAATGCACTGCCTTCGGAAATAAGAAAACAAGCCGACCTAAATCGGTTCAAGAGTCGTCTGCGAGTAAGTGCTCCTTCTCAGTAAAGAATATTACAACGTACAGGACTTTTCAAATGGTAAGAACAATTTTGGTTAGGAAATTGATTTGTGTTTTTTATTCCGTAATGTTTACTGACAATTTTCAATGCTGTATGAAGATCAGTTTACGACAATAAATGCTTTAGATTATTGATCCTGGGTGAAATATAATAGTATGTGAAAATAAATTAAATAAAATAGTGGTATATAGTATGATGAAAAACGTTGTACATTCAAGAACGAAATTGTACTTAATTGATAGCACGGGATAAAATAACTTCCGATCCTAATAGTGATAAGTAATAACATAGCTTACATAAAAAATGTATTCAAATTGGTTAAACAGTTTCACAGTTTGTGTTTACGGTACTACTACTACAAGAGAACTACAAAGACTACTACTACAAGAATTTTAAGAATACAAATTTCATATCCACTGATTTCTGTAAGAGAATTTCAAAAGTTAAAACTGTTGTAGCTTAGAACAAAACAAAAATCACCCAAAAGTTTTAAAGTAATTCTAGGACAAAATTTAAAGAACTTTTTACAAGAAATAAAATAAATTGGTTGAAACCTGTTCTTAATAAATTTTGGAAGCTTGGGGCAATGCGGTCTTGACGAATGATCCCACAATTTTTCTATCAAGCTTAAGTATTTATTTGTAGATAAATCTAATCGTAATATGAGCCAAATGTTTGTATGGGCTTCTCCATCCCATTTCCGTGCCAATGTTATCACCCGCACAACTCCAGTGCGGCAGTCAAGTCTCTCACTGAGCCGGTCTACTCTTTTATAGCCTTTTCTGCTCCTTAAGGAGACAGTCCATTTACTTAATAGCTACTAGAAAGAGACATTTACTAGCTCACACCCACGAATACCATACAATGAAGCGGAAAAGGATGTTTAGCACTAAATCAAGAAAAAGTTTTTATTTTTATTTCAGTGTAAAACTTCAGTAGAGCTGCTAGTTCTGGATCATGGGGAGTCAGTAGGAAATGATAAATGAAGACTAATTGTTAGTAGTATATAAAACTTAAGTTATATATTAGTTTATTACAATTTTAGTTTATTACAAATTCTATAAGCTTAACGTAATTTTGCTTTTCACGATTCCTGAAGCTCTTGGTAATAAACTTATCGGTTACAAAAAGCTGTTCTAGAAATATAATCATGTTTAAAAATATTACAAAACAATATTTTAAGTGGCATTTTAAGGCGGCTCGTGCTTACGCACATGTGTTTTTGCTTATGAAGGCACTATTTACATCATAAAAATATTATACAGTGTGGTTGAAAAGTCCGGGAACGGTGAAATATATTTTTTACCATTATAGATAAAGTTACAAGACTTGGTATATCAATAATGGCCATAAATTTCTACTCTTTTAAATTATTATCACTTTTTAATCCCTTAACGGGGACCGCCCACGAGGAGTCAGTCAAAATTCTTAAATAGCAGCATAGGTCGAATATGGTATCAAATTAAAGGTCTTACTTAGCAGAGTACAATGACGCAAACTAGACTTCAAACGGATGACCGAGGCGGAAATGGTAGTCAAACAAAGTTTCCATTAAGATCATACGGGTAAAACTTAAAAATGCAATAACTTTCTTAATACTCACCTTTTGACGTCGGGTTTGTGGCTTTTTACTCCAAATGCAAAGACGTTTAAGATGGTGTATGATGTTACAAGGGCCAAAGAAGTTTCCATTTACACACCCTTTAAGGGATGTCCCTCTTGGAAGTCTTACAGAAATCTCCTTTGATCTTGTCACATCCTACATAATTTTAAACGTCTTTGCATTTGGAGTGATAAGCCACAAACCCGATGTCAAAAGGTCGAGTATTAAGAAAGTTATTGAATTTTTAAGTTTTACCCATATGATTTTAATGGGAACTTTGTTTGACTGCCATTTCCGCCTCGGTCATCCGTTTGAAGTCTAGTTTGTGGCATTGTACTCTGCTAAGTAAGGCCTTCAATTTGATACCAAATTCGACCTATGTTGCTATTTAAGAATTTTGACTGACTCCTCGTGGGCCATCCCCCTTAAGGGATAAAAAGTAATAGTAGCTTAAAAAAATAGATATTTATGGCTATTATTGGTATACCAAGTTTCATTACCTCATCTATAATAGTAAAAAATATATTTCACCGTTCCGGCACTTTTCAACCACACTGTATTTTACATTAGTATTTGTTGAGTTATTTAATAATAGTGTGTAATCTATAAACGTATTGTTTGTTGGAAAATAAATTAATTTGATTTTATTTCAATTTAAATTCTATATTTTTCTAATGCATCAAAGCTAAGCCATGTCACAATATTTTTTATTTTATATCAATTCTGTTCAAACAGTACCATTGGGTAAAAGGTAGTGAAGGGTTTAAACGAAGACATTGTTTAACATTTTCCTTGCTATGTCACGACTCAAATATGTAAGCCTAAACTTTCCAAGTTGACATGGTGCAAATTGAACAGGTGAATATTCCAGTCATGGACACAGACGCTCCCTGGCGGGCATGCACAGAAATATTCTTGTAAGTTGGATAAAAGCTTGTCAGTATTTGTTTCATATATATTTGACACTTATGACATGGGTGTTCGAGGCTATATAGATCTAAAATATTAAAGACACTTTTTCGGGTGTATATTTACAGGTAACATATTAACAGGTAACACATTTAACAATCAGTTCATCCTTTCGTGTTTCATTTTTTCTTTATTGATGTATAAATGTAAAAACGTGTTTCAAGGAACCTCTCCTGAATGAATATCCGTAACTATTTCACTATTTCAATAACCATTATATATCACTATTTTAAGACATGAACCACTATTTTAAGACATGAACTCATATTTTTATTAGAAGACTATTTTAAGACCTCAATTTGAATTAGAGATGAGTTTAGGTTGATTATGGTGAGATCATTTAGTCTTGTTACTGACTAATGCCGACATTCTCCTTAGACAGTACTGTTAATTAATAGCCCAACAGCCAATGGCATCTAGGGACCTACTGTTTAATGTGGGATCCGAACCACAATTTTGACCTCATATATACGATTTGAGTAGTGTCAAATTGTTGGTGCTGGCTCAGTTCAAGGTCACCTGAGGGATGACGTCATCGAGGTCAATGACCTCACCGATGACGTCATCGATGACGTCATCGATTGCGTCATCGATGACGTCATCACCAATGACGTCATTTCTATGACGTCACACCCATGACGTCACAGAAATGACGTGCTGATGACGTCATCACCCCTTACGTCATCAAAATGACGTCACCGACGCCACTGAGGTCAAGGTCACGCCGAAACTTAAAATTTTTTGGCACTTTTGCCGTTTCTCGCACTACGCTCCGAGTTTCAGTCAGAGTCCCCGTGACCTTGACCACTTGGAGCGAATTTCCGACGAGAAACGGCAAAAGTGCCAAGTTAAACTCGAGTTTCTGACATGACTCTGCCTAAATGGGCAATCGGTTATCCCTCAGGTGACCTTGAACCAGCACAACACCAACAATTTGATATTACTGTGACCTTGAAAACCTAACAACGGAGCGCCGACACCGATGCGCACCCCACGACAGCCACCGAGTGACTGACTGTCAGGCTCTGTGGATGCTAGGTATATCGGCTTGAGAGACTAAGACTCTAAACTGTCAGGAATGGGAGTAACTAACTGAATTTTGCAAGGAAAAGTCATTTCATCCAATATTTTAAACAAATCCTCATCAGTAAAACTGACATTAGTCTGTTTTGTATAAAACTTAGGGTGTCCGCGCAACAGTTTGCGCCACTTAGCTAAAGTTGAAACTCTCTTAACTTTGAGTGGTGGACAGTGAGCAACTAATAAAGTCTTAACACGGCTAAGTTTCTTACCTAAAGTGTCCTGCGACATGGCTTCACCTAACAAAAGTCTGCACAATACTGAGAGACTGCTTGTAGCGCATGAGTCAAAGGAAAAGAGGTGGGGGAAACAGCAGGAGTGGGGGAAGGTCACAGTGGCGGGGGAAGGTGAGGTGGTACGCTGGAGTATCGCATCACTTCACCATGAGGTGTCCTACAGTCAACACACTGTTCTCTTGGCCCGAGTTGGCACTAGAAGAAACATTTCTGTACAGCTTAGGCTGTGAGAGCCGAGGAAGCAAAGTCAAAGTGGAAATTGTGTTAAACTCCAAGATGAAGAGTCTCCTAAATAAACTAATTGTATCCTTGCAATCTCCTATAACTTTAGAGAAATACCACTTTATAAAGCGACACCTTATACTTTGGCAAAACGAAGCGGAAATGGAAAAGATTACAGTAAAATTAATTTAACTTAAAACTTGGACTGGACACTCATGGCGATACCACGTGGCGTGAAAACGCCACCCTAAACATTACAAGTTAGGTCATTGAGCACCTCTGGTACGATAACCGATGTGCTAGAGTTAAAGTGTGATGACCTTGAGTCAAAACACTGAAATACTACAAGTCGATATCGTCCCAGAGTTAAAGTGTAGTGACCTACATTCAGAACTTGTAAAATTACTTACATATAGAGAGCTAGAGAACAGCGAGACGCACCGCATGGAAGCCGGAGACATACTGGCGAAGCGGTGTTGTGCAGCCTAGGGACCCAGTTGTGGTGGGGGTATAGCCAACACTTAGAGTACAAGTGTTGTGGGTGACCTTGACCCACATAACTTACCTGAACCCCCCCCCCCCCGACAAAAAGTGCGAGCCCCCCCCCCCCCCGACAAAAAGTGCGAGCCCCCCCCCCCCCCCCCCCCGACAAAAAGTGCGAGCCCCCCCCCCCCCCGACAAAAAGTGCGAGCCCCCCCCCCCCCCGACAAAAAGTGCCCCCCCCCCACCCCACCCCACCCCCACCCCTGATATCCTGGGCGTGGCAGCCCCGGTGGGGATATAAGGGGGCCCAGCCAGAGCCGGCTCGCAGTCCGCTCCCGCGCGTTGAACGTGAACGATCGGGACGGACCGCCATAGGCATCACTAAACATTGAATGGCGCCTTCAGTGTTTAGCGAAGTCTACTCTAACTTTAAGACTTGTATTAGTTGTAAGATATTGCGCTTGCGTTTGGGTATTGCGAATTGTTTTATATGAGAGTGTTTTACTTGTACCTTATGTCTCCTGTGTGTCTTTTATCCTTTGTGTCTTGTTTGTTATATGTGTTTAACATGTATGTGCTTGTTCCAGCATTGACTACGTTGAGCTCAATTGTGTGTTGTAAGTGTGTTATATTTTTCTAAAGTGTATACGCTTGTTTTAGCAATCCCCCCCCCCTTGAGCTTTTGCAATGCTCAAAGTAAATCGTAAAGACAGGGAACGGGAGTAGGCCCCCGTGTAAGGTTACTTTTGTATAATTGTTAGGCTCCTCTCATGCATGCTTTAATGCGGCTGAGAAATAGGAGCGTCCGTTTGTACGCCTATATGGGGGTAATAAGCCGATGGCCTCTGCACTCGGACCGAGGACGTAAGCCACTAGGGTGTCCTCAGTTAGTTTCCCTTCTGGAAACTCAAAATTATGTAAATGAAACTTTGTTAGCTATTTGTGTTTTTTGTCCCCAAGGCCCCCGAACATTCGTGGTTCGCCATGGATGTACGGGGGCCGAAATTTTTTAATGTCCGTGTGGCCTTGACCCACATAGGACTTGTAAAAATTTACTGCATTGCTAAATTAAAAATATTAAAGATAGGGTTACGGGAGTAGGCCCCCGTGTAAAGCCACTTTTTTTTATAATTGTTAGGCTCCTCTCATGCATGCTTCAATGCGGCTGAGAAATAGGAGGTGGTCCGTTTGTACGCTTATACGGGGGTAATGAGCCGATGGCCTCTGCACTCGGACCGAGGACGTAAGCCACTAGGGCGTCCTCAGTTTCTTTCAAAATTATGTAAATGACATTTCGTTACCTATTGGAAAAGTTATTAGTTGGAAATGCAGTAAATGTTTACAAGTCTCGCGTGGCGAAGGGTACACGACATTGGATGTTGCCTTGTTGTCATAGTTGGGTCTCTTCGGAGGCTACAGCGATGACAACCCAAGTGCCCCACACCCCCATAGGGGGGTGTGGGGCTTAATTTTTTTAAAGTTTTTTCGTGACCTTGACCTAAATATAAAAGTTTTCAAAATCTTTAACAGTCAGATCTTACTAACACAGTTTATATATATATATATATATAGAGGTCTTTTAAAAGTTAACAGTTAGGTATTAGTAACGCACAAGTTTGGAATTGGGTGTCTTGGGAGGCTTCAGCGATGGCAACATAAATGTCCCAAGTGGGGTTTATTTTTTCAAAAAGTGCGAGCCCCCCCCCCCCCCCGACAAAAAGTGCGATCCCCCCCCCCCCCGACAAAAAGTGCGATCCCCCCCCCCCCGACAAAAAGTGCGATCCCCCCCCCCCCCCCGACAAAAAGTGCGAGCCCCCCCCCCACCCCCACCCCCACCCCCACCCCCACCCCCACCCCCACCCCCACCCCCTCCCCCACCCCTGATATCCTGGGCGTGGCAGCCCCGGTGGGGATATAAGGCGGCCCGGCTGCATGCACTTCTCATTCCCGTCCAAGCTCCCGTACGGACAGGTTCTCTCTTGTTCTTGAGATTATTTATAATAACTTCACTTTTTTATTCTCATCTATTCTTCTCATTAAGTCCATTTATTACAATGGGTAAAATGGGCCTTAAACTCAAAAACTACCCGCCAGCTTCAACCTCAACCGACACGACTCAACCTCCATCATCCTCCACCTCGATCCTGGAATATCTGATGACTGCAAACATCTTGAGCTGCCTGACGATGCCACCACCGCCGCCGCCGCCACCACAGCCCGCCTCCATGCCCAGCCTGTCGCCACTGCCGCCGACAGTGGAAGAGGCCGGTGCACCTCCACCATCGTCAGGAAAACTCAGCGGTCGAGTCCCGGTAGCCTCTCCAGCACTCTCGCTGCTATCGGACTCAGGATCGGAGTCTGCAGTCTTCGAAGAGACGTCCAGGTCGAGGATAACCCCCTACAGCAGAACCCAAAAAATCCTATCCTATACCAAATCACAATGTCCCTCACCCATATCCCCCATGCCATCCACACCAACCAAAGCATCCCGTAAATCCATCTTTTCCCCTGAACTTCCCTCCATAGACCTAACACGCTCTCCTACCCCACCCAAAATTGTTTGCTCCATTCCTTTTGACCAATCTTTGCCTCTTCCACCCCCTTCCACCCCTATTTCTTCTAGTCAGCCTAATTCGGAGAAGCTCCAAAACACTAAGAGTCCAACACAAAAGAAACGTAATCGTGTTAAATGCCCTGCTGGCAAGCGTGATAAATGCGATTATGTTTGGTTTAGCAGAGAGGCTGTGGTTCTTTGTTGTCCGAGTTTTGCTCTTCCAGAAAAAGATCGTTGCCAACGACACTTGAATAAGAAAATCAAAATTCCGACACCAAAGCCCTATAGCCTTAATATTATGCCTGAAAAGTCCAAGTTCAAACACCCCAACAGTCCGCAGAAGCTGAAAATTAATAGGCTCAAGAGGGACAAAAAATATTATTTCATTGTTCAAGCTTATGGAGCATTTAACATAAATGTGCAAATCATTCTAAAAGGTGATGGCCGCCTTCATAGAATGAAAGTACCACCTGCGATGGTACAAAGAGAATTTTTTGTCCCCGGGGCTTATTTAATTCGAAGAAAAGGATGCCGATCTGTTTGGGAAATGGATTAGGACATGGGCTCACTAAAAAGAAAAAGCCAAAATTGTTAGGTTGTGTTGGACAATATTTAAAAGTCTTTTTCCAAATTATTTTTCCAAATTTAGTCTTAACCCTCTTAAAGTAAGGGAGAGGGGTATTATACAAGTCAACTAATAAAAAAAAAAAAAATACTTGACTTGTATAATACTTTAACCTGGCGGTGATGTAAAGTCACTGGGACAATCTCAAACCGTGTCCTTGAGGGTGAAGACTAAGTTACAAATAAATCATTAACAAATAAAAACTTACCTCCAAACACTTGTAGCTTGCCAAACATATGTTTGGAGGTATCACGTGATACCCCCACTCTAACGCTCTTACTAAGCTTGTATGAGCCGTTCATTTGCTTCAGTCTGTTTCTGTGCTCCGTGGTAAACATGTCACGGTACAATTACAAAGGTGGTGACTTCTTGATAGATCAACACAATGCTTGGGAAGTGCTAAACCAGCATAGAATGGAAGTTGAGTATTGTATAAGACAAGACGGGTCTACATTTTATCTATGTATTATAAACAACCAAACTCATAAGTATGAACACTGGACAAAAATTAATTATAACAACATAGATGAGCTGTTTGCTTGGGTGTTTGAGGTGTGTAAAGTTATTGAAGAAACCAAAATAATGGGTGTGCTAAAGGTATGTAAAACTGATGACCGGGAAGACTAAGCAAAATTTCTTTTAACCCCCCCCCCCCCCCCCAGTGTTATCCCCACCACTAAAAATGGGTATATATAGGAGTGGTGATCAACCGTCCTCTCATTCTGCTTTACACCGTTAAGCTGAACACCACCATGTCTGCTATGAACGTCCCAGCCTCTACCTCTGGCCCGGTCGCCTCCAACTCCAGCCCGAGCATTGGACCAATCCGATCGGGGCCTTCGTCAAGAAGTCGTGTCCGATTCTCCGGCTTTGGTCCTGTGAGGAAGGAGTTGCGGAGCAGCGGAGCGTCTCAACCAACCACGACGGATGCATCAACTCAGACTCCACCAAACATCATCGAGTGGTACGACGAAGTGATAGAGCAAAGGGACAGAATGCTAGAGAATACTCGCAGGGAGCTACTTTATGTCAGGAGTAAATGGGAAAAACTGATTAAGAAGTGTGAAAGCCTGTTGGACAGTGATGATAGTGAGGATGAGAGTGGATAGGTGTGTGGGTAAAGACTTGGACTGGGACTTGTGTGTATGTATGAATGTGTGCGTGAATGTGAAATACAGAGCGGGGGATAGATCACTCTGTGGCAATGGACTAACATGCCACTTAGTGATCTATCCCCCGTTCTGGTAATGTTTTTGGATGGCCTTGACCCACTTTACCAAGGCTAGCTAGTACCCCCACCACTGATAAGTGTATATATACGGGTATTGATGTGCAGTTTGGTTATTCTGCTTTGTATCGCTTAGCTGAATACCTCACTTCAACATGGCTTCCAACTGCAAAACTTCTCAGGCTTCCTCTTCTTCTTCAAGAAGGCGTGCTGCCAACGTCCTGCCTGCTACTCGTGGACCTGCTCGACCATTCCACAGCATAACTGTTGCTCGGGCAAACGCCTGCAAAGCTCCAATGCTACGGACCTTGCTGGAGGTGAGCCAAGACGGGCAAGGCTTGCTCAGTCCTGGTCAACGGCAGGAGCAAGAAAGGCGTATGGCGTACTACAGGCTGCAGGGTGTAGTTCCCAGCTTGAAGTTAGGCGATCCGAGAGTAGCAAGCATCAACGAGGCAGCGGACTACATATCACACCTTCACAGTGTTTTAGAAGTAAAGGACCAACAAATTGAAAACTTAAAAGAACAATTGAAACAATTTAACTTTAATCCTGTGGAGTTTGTGGAAGCAGTGATGAGTGATAGTGATGATGAAGGAACTGAATATATATTGGGTATGTAATGAAAGACTTGGACAGGGACATGTGTGTGTGTGTGTGTGTGTGTAGAATACAGAGCGGGGGATAGACTACTTTGCGGCAATGGACTAGCATGCTGCTTAGTGGTCTATCCCCCGCTCAAAGGGTAGCATTGGATGACCTTGACCCACTTTACAGCAAGGACAACCGGTTAACTGGTATAAAAGAGGGGGGTCTGTACATCCCGACTTCATTCTGCTTTGAACCTTCCAGTGGAACGCTAGAAAATGAGTGGATCACTGATCATTGGTAAGGAGTGGGAGTATGTAACCATAAACTATTTAAACTGTAAAGGGATGTTGAAGAAGGTGTATGATAATGTTAAAAGAATGGTTGTTGAAGAAGGTAGGGTAGTGATTGTAGCGTGGAAGAAGAAGCAGTATACAGGACAACAAGTGAGAGCAAGTGACTTTGGGGGGAATAGTGTGTTTCAAATTGGACGAGCGAACTTGGTTAATTTGGACATTGTGTTTTGGGACTTGGAAAGGTTAATTGAAAATAGTGGCAAACATGGGGAACTCTTAATTGGCAGGGAGGACAGAGTATATGAGTAAGTGTAAAAGACTGGGGGCTTATGTGTGTGTGTAAAGACTAGGACTTGTGTGGAATACAGAGCGGGGGATAGATCACTTTGCGGCAATGGACTAGCATGCTGCTTAGTGGTCTATCCCCCGCTCAAAGGGTATTATTGGATGGCCTTGACCCATATAAAGGTAGAGGGGGAATGGGTAATAGGAGGGGGAAATTGGTATATATGTAGGACTGATGAATAAAGCATTTAGTCAAGCATTTGTCTAGACACTATCAACAACAATGGAGAGCTTCAGTGTTGAGTTCATCCTCTTGGAAGAAGACATCAACGAAGTGGTGGAACTTATAGAGGAGAAGACCAGCCAGGGCACATTGGAACTTGTGAATTGCGAACCGTTGGACAATGCCGCAATCGATAAGATTGCATATTTCATGATGCATTTGTATAACGAACAAACAACCAATATGGAGTTTGTGCAGTACCTTTATCAAAACCAAGTAAATGTGCGAGTGACAATTACTTGGTGGCAGTAATAATAAAGTGTAACATATGGATGTGGACTTGGATGTGGACTTGGACTTGAGTGTGGTCTGCGGAATAGAGCGGGGGATAGATCACTTTGCGGCAATGGACTAGCATGCTGCTTAGTGGTCTATCCCCCGCTCAAAGGGTATCTTTACGTGACCTTGACCCACATAAATTGTATAGTTGGTGGGGGTATAAAAAGGGTAAGCAAATTGGATGGATACAACACTTCCATACCATGGCTCCACTTGACAACACCGTGTTCCATCGCAACAGAATTGTCTCTATTCTGGAGGTAATACCTCTAGAAATTATAGAAGTAGAGGACCAACTACCTGCGGTTGATCAAGAAGAGGAGGAGGAAGAGATAATGGATATTGAAACGGACTCTGACGAAGCTGGTTCAACGGACAATGAGGTGGACTTGCATGCCTACGAAACATTAGAGTCGTCATCTGAGTCGGAAATGGAATTCCAATTGGAAATCGAAGAAGAAGAAGAACAAGAACAAGACACTCCCCATCGTCCAATGGATAGGATGTTAGTTGCCAGAAGAATTATGTATTGTCATCGCTGCCTATTCCGTGATGAGGATGATTCCGACTCTGATGGTGATGTTTCACCCTTGTAAAAAGTTTAAACAAAAAGTTAAAAAAGAATGTGAGCGGGGGATAGAGCACTTTGTAGTAAATGATGCTGCTTAGTGCTCTATCCCCCGCTCAAAATAATAATTCCAAATGACCTTGACCTACATAAACTTGCTCAAACAGACATCTTTGAAAAAACTTGTACAAATTATTGAATCTAGACCAAATATCATCAATTTATCAAGCCTACTGATAAATGTATTACAAACGGTTGTGTAAAGGCTAAATTTAGCACATGAGTGATAACCTGTTTCCATATGACGTCACTTTCCCCACCTATCTGCCTCGGATATAAAGGGTCCCGGTGGAGTGCGCTGCTCATTATTGCGTGGACATTCACAGAGTGTGCATTCAAAGCCAAACTGTTTGAAATGGCTCTTTGCGACATTTGTGGGGAAATCTTTCAAGACGAAGATCTTTTCACCATACACAGAGAATTACATGAAGACGAAGATAGAAAAGAAGATATTACCATGGATGAAATAGACTTAGACTCAATTGACCGGTTTTTGGAAGAGCACCAGAAGCAGACGGACTACTGGGACAGCTATCTACAGCAAATGCAAAGAAGAAGACCTAGTGTGATCCAATTTGCTGGTGCTGGACCATCTACTGCTACAAGACCTATTGAAGAAGAGGACACCGAAGAAGAGGACACCGAAGAAGAGGATATGGAAGAAGAAGAACTGGAAGATGTAAGACAACTGCGCACCACAGCCTTGCCAGGACGAGTTGTAACACATTTCAAAATTAATAACGTTCAATTGGAATTGGAAACATTCATAACCCAGGCTAAGGAACTTGTTGGTCAAACGTTGAGGGAAGAATTACAAAGGCTAAATTTTATTAAATTTGGAATGGTGTTAGAGGCTATGTTTAACAATACTGATGGTGAAACAGCATTGAGAGCATTCATTACCAAAAACCGAACCCTTACCTTCACCTCCGACATTGATGATATTATTGAAGAATGCTTGGAGGAACTTATAACCAAACTCCAAGAACATGAAGGAAGAGGATCTGGATGGACTTTGTCATCAATCGAAGGTATGGATGTTAGGGTTCATAAACATGGATATGGTTTAAGAGGTAGTAGTTTTATCCCTCTACCAAAGAAAATCCAAAACACTAACTCGTGTAGAAATGTTCAAAATGAGGGTAATGAATGTTTCAAGTATGCAATGTTAACCAAGTATGTTAAAAACAATCCTTGTAGAGTTGGTAGAGAATACTACGAAAATGAACACCGCTACAACTTTCAAGGTCTTACTTACCCAGTTACTTTAAAAGATATTGACAAATTTGAAAAGAAAAATCCTGGCGTTTCAGTTAATGTTTTTGGTCTGGATGATTCCAACAACGTTTATCCTTTGCGGGTAGTAAAGGTTGAGCAAAGAAACCATACGGATTTGCTATTGATAACCAAGGGTGAAATTTCCCATTATGTATGGATAAAAGACTTTGAAGCGTTAGTTGTAAAACAATTGACCAAAAGAGTAAATAGGATTACAGTTTGCAAGAGATGTTTCTGCTTTTCTTGGAAAGATTCAAGACGTGGAGGATTGGACTGGTTATTGGAACATAAAAGACTTTGCAACGAGAACTATGAAGTAAAGATAAGTCTTCCACCGCCTACCCGAGCTTCAATACAATTTAACAAGACAGTTCACCAATACCGAATTCCAATAGTGGTCTATGCAGATTTTGAATCAACGTTAGTACCACAGGAGCTGCCGGACGGCGAAGTGACTAGAAGAACAAAATATCAGTTGCATCAGCCCAACAGTTTTTGTTTACTAGTTAAATCAACCTTGTCTGAAAACCAATTGCAAGACTATGGTTTAACATCCACTCCAATACTCTACCGTGGTGAAGAAGCCGCTAAGTATTTTGTAGACCAACTGTACGATATTGCTGGAAAGGTTCAACGCTTGTTCGGTAATATTGTACCTATGGAACCTTTAAACCAAAATCAACAAGAAGAATACAACTTAGCGATAAGATGCTATTTATGCAAGAAGATGTTCAGTGAAGAAAATCCAAAAGTAAGAGATCACGATCACCTGACAGGGTTATACAGAGGAGCTGCTTGTAATTCATGCAATATAAATTACAAACTGCCAAACTTTATTCCTGTCGTTTTACACAATCTTAGCGGCTACGACTCCCACTTTATTATCCCGGAGTTAGGAAGAGATGACGGTAAAATTGATGTTCTTGCTACAACATTGGAAAAGTACATCAGCTTTTCAAAAACAGTAGGTAAAATTAAACTTCGCTTCGTAGACTCTTACAGATTTATGGCATCTAGTTTAGCCAAATTGTCAGAGAACCTAAGAAGAGAAGACCTAAAAGAAACCAGAAAAATTGTACCTGAAGATAAATTAGACCTAGTATTACGGAAAGGAGTGTTCCCCTACGATTACATAACTTCTACAGAAAAATTTGAAGAAACCAGTCTACCGCCGATTGAAGCCTTCAACAGCAAATTAAACGAAAGTGAAATCTCCGTTGAAGACTACAATCATGCATGTAATGTTTGGAACCAACTAAACATTCAAACCTTAGGGGAATATTCTGACTTTTATATAAAATTGGACGTAACTCTGCTGTGCGATGTGATGGAAGAATTCAGAAACACCTGCTTCTCCGCCTATGGACTGGACCCTCTACACTCGTACACATCTCCAGGATTAGCATGGCAAGCTATGCTAAAGTCAACCAACTGTCGACTGGAACTTCTAACGGATATTGATATGGTGCTCATGATGGAATCTGGTGTACGGGGCGGTTTGACACAAGCTGTAACACGTCATGTCAAAGCCAACAACAAGTACATCCCCGGCTTCGACGAGCAACAACCATCGGTCTACCTTGGCTATTTTGATGCAAACAACCTTTATGGTTGGGCAATGTCAAATCCGCTTCCCTACGCTGACTTCAAGTGGATCGACCCGGCCACCATCGGAGACATCTCACAGATTCCAAAGGATGGTCCAAAAGGCTATATTTTGGACTGTGATTTTGAATACCCGGAGCACCTTCATGACCATCACTACGACTTGCCTCTCCTAGCCAAGACTGAAGTTTCACCGACAGGAAGATGGCCAAAATTGATGATGACCTTGGAGAATAAGGATCGCTATGTGGCTCACTACTGGGTAGTTCAACAGGCTCTTGAATTGGGTCTACGTATAGTGAGAATTCATAGAGCAATTGAATTCACCCAGTCTTGTTGGTTGAAACCATATATTGATTCCAACACTGCAAGAAGAGCTGCAGCGACAACAGCATTTGAAAAGGACTTCTATAAATTAATGAACAATGCCATCTTTGGGAAGACCTTGGAGAACAAAAGAAAACACAAAAATGTAAAATTAGTGAGTGATCCTAGGAAATTGGAAAAATTAGTGCAAAAACCAAATTTCGGAACATCCATGATTATAAACGAAAATCTAGTCGCTGTCAGTATGAAGAAAACAACAATAGTCATGGACCGTCCGTTATACATAGGTATGTCGATTTTGGATATAAGTAAAACCCTGATGTATGATTTCCATTATAACAAAATGGTTAAACATTACGGAAGGGAAAACATTGGAGTCGCATACATGGATACGGACGCGTTTATCTACTGGATAAAGACTTTGGACATGTATGAAGACCTAAGGACTTTTCCATACAAAGAAGATTTCGATTTTTCTGACTATCCGAAAAACCATCCAAATTTTAATGAAAAATATAAAAAAGTAATTGGAAAATTCAAAGATGAAGCAAATGGAATGCCTTTAGAAGAAATAGTGGCGCTGATGGCGAAATTGTATTCATTTAAGATGTACCACGAGAACAACACACCGACAGTGAAGAAAGCAAAAGGAGTGAAGACATCTTATTTGAAAAAACACGTGACATTTGACCACTACAAGACTTGTTTGTTTGAAGATACTACGATATCAGCAACATTCAACAATATCCGAAGCTTCAAGCATCAAGTCTACAGTGTCACCGAAATTAAAAAAGCGTTGTCAGCTAGGGATGATAAAAGATACATTATGCCCGACAAAATCCACACTCTTCCTTTTGGCCACTACTCTCTAAACCCTATCAACTAGTAACCTATTCTTCGTCCTTCTACAACTACGACCTTATTCCTTTCTCCTTCCGTAAAAAAATGGGGAACACGGCAAGTCCAACGCCGTGTTCCCCATTTTTTTACACAAGTTTGGATGACCTTGACCCATATAAATGATGTGAATATTTAAAACAACATTCATTGTGATTATACATGTGATACAACAAACATTGAAACCTGCAATATGAAGGACTTAAAGCAACAAATTGTCAACGAACTTCATAAACCTGCAAGAAGAAAGTTTCCACGAAGAAATACGGTGATAAAAGGAATTAATGATTTATATCAAGCGGATTTAATCGAAATGATTCCTTATAGCAAACAAAATAAAGGATATAAATACATATTGACTGTTATTAACTGTTTTTCAAAAATGGCAGATGCTTTACCACTAAAAGATAAAAGTGGCAAAAGTGTTACAAAAGCAATGGAAACAGCTATACAAAGAGACAAACATACTATTAAACATTTACAAACAGATGATGGAAAAGAATATTTTAATAAGGAATTTGCAAATTTAATGAAAAAACACAATATAAACCATTATTCAACCAATTCAGAAGTAAAAGCCTCAATAATCGAAAGATTCAACAGAACTTTAAAAAGTGCAATGTATAAAATGTTTTCCAACAGAGGATCGCACATATGGATTGATATGTTACCAAAACTTATAAACGATTACAATAACAAATTTCATAGGACTATCAAGATGAAACCAAACCAAGTAACTAGTAAAAATGAAAACCTTGTATTAAAACGTATAAAAACGAATACTAAACCAAAAGTTGAAAAACTAAAGCCTAAAAAATTTAATGTGGGTGATAAAGTGCGAATAAGTAAATATAAAGGTGTATTCAGTAAAAGATACCTGCCAAATTGGACCAATGAGGTTTTTACTGTATTCAAAGTACAACCTACAGTACCTGAGACATATATTTTAAAAGATAATAAAGGACAATTGCTTGAAGGAGGGTTTTATGGACATGAAATGTTAAAATCAACAGTAGGCGATGTATATTTAGTTGAAAAGGTGTTGCAACGGAAAAAAGATAAGGTCAAAGTACGATGGTTAGGATTTAATAAGACGGAAGATTCTTGGATACCTAAAAAGGATTTGATATAACGATAGAGAATCATTTTAGGTTGAACCATTACAAAGGATGGAGATAGTACCACAAAAAGAGAGTTTTACTATTAATAATATAGATGAACTCACAGTGGATAATTCAGAATTCAATAGTGGGAAGCATGGCAATTTGTTACCAAACACCGTTCGTTGTCTGGTTACCGGACCTTCCAACTGTGGAAAAACTAATGTAGTATTCAATTTGATTACAAACCCTAAAGGATTACGATTTAACAATCTATATGTATTTTCAAAATCACTACAACAACCAAAGTATCAATTATTGGAAAAAATACTGACTAATGTGCCTGAAGTTAAATATTTAAAGTTTAATGCAAGCGAGAGTGTCATGCAGCCACAAGAAGCTAAACCATTCTCCGTGTTTATATTCGACGATGTATCTTGTGAAAACCAAAACACAATAAGGAATTACTTCGCTATGGGTCGACATAACAACATAGATAGCATTTATATTGGCCAAACTTACAGCAAAATACCTAAACAACTCATTAGAGACAATGCAAACATGTTAATTGTATTTAAACAGGACGAAACCAACCTAAAACATATATATTTTGATCATGTAAATGCGGATATGACATTTGAACGATTTAAAGAGTTGTGTGGAAAGGCTTGGGCTGAAAAGTATGGGTTCCTAACAATTATGAAGGAACAACCGCTAAACAATGGTCGATACAGGATAGGATTTGATAAATTTATACTAATACACTGATCATGATGTAAAACATTTATTGTTGTACAACACGTCTTGCTACAAACATGGTTAACCAAGAAAAATTAGTAAAAGAAATAAAATCACTTAGTGATTCTATTCGGGCTAAAAACAGAGCATTGAAACTAGGTATTAGCGAGAGGGAGAAATTCCTTGAATCTACTTTTAAACCTATTACTGAACCCTTGAAACAATTAAGCAAAAAATTTGCTAAACCTGTATTGGAAGGAGATGCGATTGCACCTATTACGAAGTTTGAAAGAGAAAATGTAAAATCAGAAGATTTTAGTGATGAAGACCTGGAATCCTCTACGTATAGTGGTTTTACCGGTGGAGAACCCGAAAGAGAGCTAGAATCACCGGACTATAGTGGAATAAAAGAATTATATGAAGTAAAAGCCAAAAGAGGACATGAAGTTGTATCAACTGCTAGTGAAGAGGAAAAAGAAGAAGAGACAAGGGAAGGTCCGTCAAACATAAGCTTATTGGGTGAAAACATTCATAACAAAGGACCTTTAGGAAGGAAATACATGGTAAAAATGTTACTCGGAACAATTCCTAATAAGAATTACCATAGTTATGGAGCGAGATTAACAGAAAACGGTTTAATGATAGGTAATAGCCCGTTAAACGTTGACGAACATGATAATATTGTCATTGGTGATCAAAGGTATAAGGGCACAAAAGGATTATTTGAATTATTATTTGAAAATAAGCCTTCAGTATCGGTAGTGAAAGAAAAAGACATGGAAGCATATAAAAATATTTTGGAACAGACAAATGCATATAGGAGAAAATATTTACCTGACCAGCCTCCTTTTAGATCTAAGTCTTTAAAATATAAAGAATTTGTATCCAAGTTAATACCAACTAGAAGACAAACAATGCCGTTAACACAAAGAAAACCTGTAAAACGAAGATTTATGGCATCCACTTTGGATGTAAGTGCTCAGGAACGAAGAAAAAGAAGTAAGTCCGTTACGGGTACAGGTTTAATGAAGAAACTATATAACACAAATGTGATTTATTACAATAATATCAATAAATTGGTGGATAGAATGAAACTAATACATGAAGCTAAAGAAGCGGGTCATACTGGATTGGAAAACGAATGGGTGGCTTTAGTGGATGAACTCCGAAACCGTGGGGTAATCTCATAAAAATGCGTTACTCCCTAGAATACTATTCAGTTGCACCATGAGTGTCGACAAGTTCGGACGTTACTCCTCGGATGGGTTATATTATGCCAATAGTTTAAAAAGAAGTGCTGGTTTACCACAAACACCTGATGGAGATTATGATATGAGTAATAAAAGGTTAAAAAACATAAAAGATCCTACGGATGAAAACGATGCAATAAATCTAAAAATATTAAAGGAAAAGATATCGCCAACATTAAAACTACAAAATAACACATATGACGCAGAAGATCATAGAATTATCAACGTTGGTAAACCAAATCAAAACGGTGATGCGATAAACAAAGGTTATTTGTCATCTGAATTAAAAAATACGTTAAAATTCAATGGGAAAACGTATAGTGCCAACAATAAACGTATATCCAACGTAGATGACCCTAAAGATGCAAAAGACAGCGTAAATAGACGCTATTTACATTCTTTGATACCTGAAAAGACAAAAGATGGATTTTCTTTTTATAAATTTGTTATTAACGATATAGGTTATCCAAAAAATGAAAATGATGCTGTAAATCTCAAATATATAAAAGATCATTGTGTCATACGTGATGTGGGAGTTATCGATTGTCTTGGCAATTGTTTGGCGAATGTAAAAGATGGTTCAGCACCATCTGATGGTGCAACAGTGGGTCAAATGAAAGAGACTTTAAAACAAGAAACAACTGGATTTGCAAAACGAGATGAAGTATTATCAAAGCAAGGGGATGACTTTATTCAAGGTAATGAAAAATTTCATTTATTGACATACAAAAACACTTATTGGGATTGCAGGCATGGAAGGTTATCAAATGTGTCATGGGGTCATGCAGATAGAGACGCGGCTGCCTTAGGACAAACAGTACATCTAGATCCAAATAATTACCATGCGTTTTTTATATGTAGTAATAAAAAATTAACAAACATGGCGCAAGGAAGAGAAGCAAATGATGCTGCAACTGTAGGACAGGCTATCACATTATCACAAATGGATAGCAAAGTGTATACTTGTAATAATAAACGTATAACAGACCTTAAAGACCCTGAACATGTGGATAATGCTGTCACTGTTAATTTTCTTGTAAAAGTTTTAGGAAATGCATTATTTGATGTATACAATCTTATTGGTATTCATTCAGGTCGTACTCCTTTGTTGGAATCTGAGAGAGGTACTTGGATTAAACGGGAAATTGTTCAAAACTATTTTATCAACCCTCGTACAAAAAAGTTTAGATCATCGGATTGGGGTGATTTTGATATTTAATAAAAGAACACAATAAACGACTTCATTTATGTCCAACTTGTCATAGAGGTAACACATAAGTTGTACATTGCGATTATAAAAGGACAATAATGACGTTCCAGTACATCAGTCCATATAGAGACACTGTAAGGAGAGGAGGTGGGATCACGTCCACAGCGGTTTCTCTGTTAAGTAAAGCTTTAAAACGAATTCCAGTAGGATCCATAGTAAATAGAGCAATAGACGCATTACCATACGAATTTCATATACCGGGAGGTTATCAGTATTGCGGACCAGGAACTAAATTGAAAAAACGACTGGAAAGAGGCGATCCTGGCATAAATAAGTTAGATCAGGCTTGTAAAGAACACGATATCGCATATTCCACGTTTGCCGATTCAAAAAATAGATCAATAGCTGACAAAAAGCTTGCGGACATAGCTTGGCAACGAGTAAAATCAAGTGACGCTAGCATAGCAGAAAAAGCAGCAGCTTTAGCAGTAACAGCAGGTATGAAGGCTAAAACAGCAGTAGGAGGTGAAAGAAGGAGGAGAAGGAGAGTAAAAAGGAGGTCAACCACAAGAAAACATGGAGGAAATATAAAAAGAAGACGACGATCTACAAGAAAAGGCAGGAAGAAGCCCACCGTGTGGTCAATGGTAAAAAACGGGGCAGGTCTTTACCTAAGACCTTATCGTGCATATTAAATGAAAGAAATCAATTGGTCATACCACATAAAGCATTAACCAATATTGAATTATTTAAATATATTTCCTGTTTAAAAATACCATTTTTCCGCGGTGTGTTTATGAAAGACAGTTTACCAAAGAAAATGTGGCAAAATGAGACTGGAATTGTAAATTTGGATAATACTGAAGGGCCTGGCACCCATTGGGTTTGTTATAAGAAACTAAATAACAATGTATATTATTTTGATAGTTTCGGTAATTTGCCACCACCAAAAGAACTTCAAAATTACTTTAAATCTGCTAAAAACATATATTATAACTATAAAAGAGAACAACCTGATAATACTTCAATATGCGGCCATTTATGTTTGGAATTTCTAGCTAAAAGTATCAGTCACTATTGAGATGTCTTCCTATACGGTATCATTAACAGGAAAATCGTCCACTTTACGAAGTATCCTTTTTCCAGCGTTACGCTTGCAAAAAGGAAGGTTTTGGGAGGCGGCACTATTGGATTTTACAACTTACAACTCTATCCCCAATGTTACGGAAGGTAAAAATAACGTATTGCATTATTATAAGGGAAAGGATGCCAGTGGAAAATTTACAGACTTACAAGAGTGCAGGTTACCCACAGGTTCTTATGAAATTGATCATATAAATGAATTTTTGCAAACTAAAATGGGAAAAGACAATATAACATTAAAAGGTAATAATAATACGATGAAAGCTGAAATCACTTCCAAATATTATATAGATTTCACTCAACCAAACTCAATTGGTGATTTATTAGGATTTTCCAACGATGAGCCTGTTTTAGAACCAGATGTAACACATTCCGGTAAGAAAACAGTAACAATATTAAAAGTCAATAGTATAGACATAACTTGTAACATTATACAAGGTGCTTACAGGGATGGGGCTAACACCCACATCATACATACTTTTTACCCAAGTGTACCACCTGGATTTAAAATTGTTGAAAAGCCACAAAACCTGGTATATCTACCGTTGAACACCACTTTCATTTCAGACATCGTGTTGAGCGTATTGGATCAAGACGGTAACTTGGTAGACTTCAGAGAAGAGCCTATTACGATTAGATTACATTTAAAATCGACACTTTAATACAAAACCATGGGTTTAACATTTAAAAGCGAACAACCTACGGGAAACCGCATTAGTAGCTCTTCAGCTGTGGAGGAGTTAACACGCGAGAACATTCGTTTCTTAGAGAGAATTGGATTAAAATTAACCGAGTATGGATATACTGGATATAGCGCAGGGTCCAACATTCGACGAAACCCTATGGGAAAAAGAATATCACACCCACAACCCTTACACTTCATCAAAATTAAACAATAACGATGAAATTCGTATTCCCATACAAAATCAAGACATTTACACACTACCATGTGAAAGTTACTTGTATATTGAAGGACAAGTTACTAAAAAGGACGGTACTACTGTTGGTACAACAGTTCCATTTATAAATAATCCTATGGCTTTCCTATTTGATGAAATTAGATATGAAATATCAGGTGTAACAGTTGATTCCACTAAAAAAGTAGGTATTACGACAACTTTAAAAGGATTAACATCTATAACACCCAATGAAACCAATTTACTTAAACCTGCCGGATGGGTATTACCTACGATTGACACGATCACTCCAGATCCAAATGGATATTTTGATTTTCATATTCCATTACGTTTGCTGCTTGGTTTTGCTGAAGATTATAGGAAAATAATATTAAACGTTAAACAAGAATTAGTTTTGTTGAGATCTTCTAACGATAAAGACATTATTAAAGCTGCAGATGCTACTACAGATGCGACTTTAGAATGGAAATTAAAATTAGGCAAAATTGTATGGAGAGTTCCACATGTTAAATTGGCTGACGAGCATAGAATGCTACTTTTAAGAAAATTAAAAGCCGATCGTGATATTGTTATTCCATTTAGAAGTTGGGAATTTCATGAGCATCCCAGTTTACCTACTACGGATCGACACACTTGGACTGTTAAAACATCGAATTATGTAGAACGAGCCAGGTATATTATATTTGGTTTACAAACAGGTAGAAGAGACGCCATTACTAAACATGCAGGACAATTTGATCATTGTGACTTGAAAAATATTAAAGTTTATTTAAATTCACAATTCTTTCCATACGACAATTTAAATGTGTCATTCACTAAGAAGAAATACAGTATATTGTACGATATGTACGCGAGATTCCAAAGTTCATATTACGGTAAAACAAATACACCTTTATTACCACCTGACAAATATTTCGATGCCTACCCAATAGTTGTAATCGATTGTTCTAAACAAAATGAATCAGTAAAGTCTTCAAGTGTGGATATAAAAATAGAAATGGAATTCAACGATGCTATACCGGCTAATACAACTGCATACTGTTTAATTCTACATGATAAAATCGTAACATACACACCTTTAACCGGAATTGTTAAAAATGTATTGTAAGAACCGGTTTTGTTTCATTCCGCGAGTATAAAAGCAGAGCGTACAGACCGCTCCTCATCAGTTTGTTGCCTACTGTTGTATGGGTAGCATCGTATTCAATATGGCTTCTCCTAGTGGTACACCTGAAAATGTGGTAGATATTGAGAAGGAGATATCTGAGTTTTTAGATCCTCAAGGTCACCAGGAAGGAGGTGAACAAAACGTTTGCGGACAACTTCACGCCAGTAATAATGTTGAAGAAAAAGGTAAAAGAAGAAAGACTATACAAAAGAGAAAAAGGGATATTGAAGATAATATTTCTCCAAACATATTGAGTGAGGTATTTTTGCGAATATTTTACCCAATCTCTTCCAGTTTGGATAAAAGTGTTTTAATCGGTGTTATGAAATCTACAGATTATTCCCCTACTGTAATTTTAACTCATGGACCCAAAATGATTTTGTTTACGGACAGTGCTTGGGAATCGTTTATGAAACATTTGCATCTGCTAGAATGCTATTTAAGTAGTAACATGTTTGGAAGAAAGACAAGGGTAGGACTTTTGGATTCAAATGTGGAAATTGATATCATTAAACAACGTGGTGATCATCAGCTACGGTTTAGAGACACAACAAGACATGATAACAAAATTCAACTTAATCGAGAGGAGTTTTTCATTTTAACTTGTGCTACTGAACCTATAACAAGATACTTGAGACAACTGGTGTTTTCAAGTTCGATTATTAAAGATTATCTGGAAGACACTTTGGACAAACAACCGGACGCACCTATATTATACGGACCTGTGGATACTTCTATATTTAATAGAGTTCCTCATGAAGTACAGATGTGGAGACAATTGGAAAAGTACGCTCAACTACATAAGAAATCAGTAAAACAGGAAGAAGAGGAAGATGGAGGAGAAGAATCAAGTGTTAGTGATGAAAATGAAAATAAGGAAAATATAAAGATGGAAACTTAAATGACAATGGTTAGTTTTTAAAACAATAACCAACATTTTGTGGGGTTAGGCCTATTGGGGACGGTGCCCACGTTAAATATACACCAACGCGCCAACAACTGTACGGCCTGGTATAAAAGTAGTACCTACCGTGGTGTGGAAATCAGTTGACCTCCTGACTTCGTAATGAGCAGACGTGTGACCTTCAAAATGGACAAGGGAGAAGAACAACAAGTAAAGTCCAAGCCTGGTATTATTGAGTTTCAAGCGTTTCGTGGTAATGATGATAGATTCATTATAAAAGAACTTGTGTTTTTGGACATGAATACAAGTGTTCCTTATTCGTTTTTATTTAAACCACCATGTTCTTATTCGTCTTTAACTAGTAAAGCCGCTACTACCAACAGATGGATTTCAAAACACTTCCATCATATCGATTGGTATGATGGTTTTACAAGTTACACGGACTTGTATCACATTATGCATCACTTTTCAGACAAGTTTACCAATATTTACACAAAGGGGCTGGAAAAGAAAAGATGGATCGAAGGATTTACTCATGTTCCGGTTAATGATGTGGAATTGGATAAGAATTATCAATACATGCTGGAAACCATATGTATTTGTACAAAAAGCCCAGAACATGATAAAGATAGACATTGCGCTTTGAAAAATGCCTATAAACTCGCCTCTTACCTTCAAAGTGGGGAATTGGGGAGTGGTGGGGGTAACGGAGAGTATATAAGTGGGGAGCAGACAGGGACCTGGCATGAGTATTACTCGAGATTCCGAGACGACAACATCTCCGAGCAAGAAGACGATCTGTAACCTGACCATGGCATCTCACCAGTTCCTTCAGACTTTGGTCGAGCAGTTCAATGCTCACTCCAAGTCAACAATATTACCTGTAAAGAAGTGCTCGGAACTAAAAGACGAGAAGCACTACATAATCCATGCTATGAAGAAGATGGAGACTACAGTTGGGGAGGCCATCTGCTGCAGTCTCAGCGAGGCACCGTTTACTCCGGGGGATGAACCAAAGTTCCAGGTGTACCTGCCCAAGAGATTCGTCCATCTTCTACAAAACGAGGATCTTCGCTCTATTCAACCCGGGTGTCTATACCTGGTGTCCCACGGCTGCACGGGTAGCAATTCTACAGAGTTGACCATCCACATCGCTGACAAGCAGCAGTGTTAGATTTAAGTTTTAATGTTGTACATATGTTGTTGTTGTAATGTTTTATAAATAAACGAATCATAAAAGACAAAAAAAATAAAAAAAAAACAAAAAATGCAACATATCAATATGTGACAGACTTCACGTATTGATATGTTGCATTTTTTTTTAAACTTCGCGGGTGACCTTGACCTTTGACCTTTGCATTTCACAACTACCCCCACTACCGTAATTACCCCCACTACCGCACTAGGATTCAAACCTGCTTGGATGCGAAAAAACGGTCATTCTGTTGCCAACTAGCAAACGATGAGCACCTTGTACGAGCTTTGCTTACAACGAGTTATAACTGACGCATCTTTATTCCGGATGGCTTTACGAGATAATATCCCTATAACAGTAAAGCAGGATATCGAGGAGTACAAGAAAGATAATAGAGGGTATTCGGGATACTCCTGGTATAGGTTCCAAGACGGGGAAAAGTTTTGTAGGCCTTGTGGCAATGCTGCCGTCAGAGACCTTCGACGGTTCGTACAGGAAGGTGGTAGAAAACAGTTTGGATTTCTAGCACCAATGTTTAGATTTGAAAACTACAAGGACACCTGTGCTATTTGTTCCATCCCTTTGTATCAATGGAAAAAGTTTAGAAGTGTTTAATTGCATCTTCCATACCCCCACCACCATCACCCCCACCACTTTTCCATGTACCTCCAAACGCTGTGCCTCGGCTTCATTTCTACTCCAGCAGCCAACCTAGCAACATCAGGATGTCTCTCAACGTCAGTTGCGCAAGTTACGAGGAGGTGAGCATCAAGACTCAGCAGGAGCTAAACGACTTATACAAGGAGTTGCAGCTGATGGTGGCACGAGGCTACCGTATAAATGTGCAAGTTTACGCTTGCAATATACGGAACACTCGGCAGTCAAAGGAAGAGCCTGGACACTCCTCGACGGCTTCCTCACCAGCGTCCATGAAGACCGAGCCAGACAACTTGGACTACTTCAGCTGACTAGCAGTTGTATTTCTTGTCCTAACCATTGTAGAATATGTATATTTTTTCATTATATTAAAGAAGTAAAAGAGCAAAAACACCTATCTTGTTACTGACATATAAGCTCAGTAACAAGATAGGTTTTTTTAAAACACAATTTGGATGACCTTGAAACTTCCCCCTCCACTGCTTTGTTACCCCCACCACTTGACTATTGGTGTACATGGCACATCGCAATTGGAAACCTCATTCCATCTTCAACAGCCACACCGACAACATCAACAATGGCAAACCTACCAACAGATGAAAGATGTCCTCACGCATGTTGTGACTTCGTCCACGAGTTGGAGAAGAGGATGCAGGAGAGGGCGATAAGAAGAAAACAGATCCACTCAGAAAATATCATGATAGTCAACGGCTATCTTTTATTGTTCGGCCTTATTATGGTTGTACTTTTCATACTGTACGGCATAGTCACATGTGTCGGCAAGGTTGCAGAAGAAAACGCTCGCCACCATCAATTGGAAAGTTTCAATGTTACTTTGTAAGTTTTCCTTTTTTTTTAAAACTCCGTTTGGATGACCTTGAAAATTCCCCCACTACTCCACCACACCCCCCACCACTTCACCATGTTCCTGCATGAGCATCACATCAACCGTCATTCCTTGTCCGACAAGCAACCATGGCAGACAACAACACCATCAGCCAAGCTGACTCCACTACTGATGTCGGTACAAGTACGGGTTGGACACTGTCGATCGATAGTGTACACTATTTGGAGTCAATTTGCGAACGTATGAAGGAAATACTGCGGGACAACCCTGGGATCATAATACAAATGAATTTAAATTATGATTGGTCCCAAGTTAGAATGCAAGGGGACGACAACAACGGTCAACAATCTCCACAATATTCGCCCATGTCCCCGATCTATCCTTACGGCGAGTCTGACGTCGATGAAGATGAGGCTGATGAAGATGCAGGGGACAACGAGGCTGAAGAGGAGTAAGCTTCATTCCTTTTTTAAAACCTAAATTGGATGACCTTGAGAATTCCCCCTCCACTATTTCCTTTTTTTAAAACCCAAATTAAATGACCTTGAAAATACCCCCTCCACGTACTTTTGGTTTACCCCCTCTACTTTTCAATACTGTTACCACAGTCTGTAGCTCACATCATTCCTTGCTTAGCTATCATGGCGGACAGCACTCTTTCTCGAGTTGACTCCACTACGGATGAAGAATGGCCATTTTCCTGGAATGTTCATCTGCAAGACTCGGCAGAAGTGGATATGTTGCATGAGAAATTGGTGTATGTATTAAACGAAAACCCCAACATTGAATGTAGAATGACTATGGATTTCGATGCGACAGGGGTCCACACTCAACCTTCCACTTCCAGCCAGCCTGAACCTCAGCTACAGCCAAAGAACTTTACACATCTTTACACTCCAATACGGCCGGAGGATGTGGTTATCAGCGAGGCAGACTCTACTACAAGTTATATTGAACCAACGAATTGGAAGCTTGTTGTTGACACCTTACACAAGGTCGACTTAGTATGTGACAAATTAAAGGAATTGATGATGCAAGATCCTGGTCTTCGTTTTAAAATTGATTTGTTTTTCATCTGGGGAGCACCTGCACGGGGCTCTTCTTCTGACAGCTCTCTAAGTACAACGGATGAGGAGGAGGAGGAGGAGGACGACTAGTTATCTTTTTTAAAACTCCGTTTGGATGGCCTTGACCTTTCCCCCTCCGCTGAGTTTATTTAAGGTGCACTCTCAATGACTGCAGCATCATTTCATCGCGCACCTTCACCACAGCAACATGGAGAGTCAACTCAACTACTGTTGCGAACGGAAATGTTTTTCATGGCCGAATGACATTGATGTTGCGGATGGCCTGGCGTGTAGAAAATGTGAAGCTTTTGGTCAATGCATGTGTAAGTGCAAGTCTTGGAAGAAGCCGAAACCGGAGTTGAAGACATTCCATGTGTACCAGATGAGAGGGCATAAGTACACTTGTTGCCCTGAACGTTGCATTGAATTCACATTAAAACAGCTAACTGGCTGCAAATTGTGCAACAATCATTTTGCAGGTTTTTGCAAACATTATTTAGGAGCCTGTCAGTACAGATCAACTTGGCATACAGAAGCACTCACTATCGATGAAATCGCTATAGATACACAAGAGTAGTCTTTCTACTCTTTTCTTTTTTAAAACTCCATTTGGATGACCTTGACCTTTCCCCTCCACTCACCTTAGTTTATATAAACCCCATTCCCACTGACCACAGCATCACTTCATCGTGCTCCCTCGTCAAAGCAACATCAACTATGGAAAGTAAGCGCATCTCATGTTGCGAGCATAGGTGTTTGGAGATACAAGGCGTCACATATTGTGCAAAGAAGCGTTGGGAGAAAGAGACGGGGACAACCTATTGCTGTGAGGATAAGTGTTTCCTCTTACCAAAGTGGCAAGTGGATGGGCTGGCCTGCCGGCAATGTGAATGCTTCGGATGTTGCAGGTGTAGATGCAAGAACCAACAGCTGCCACCGCCGGTACTACAAACTTTCAAAATCTACAAATCCAAATACTTTTATACTTGTTGTTCGCAGCGGTGTATTAAATTTCACTTCTCCAATCTTACCAATTGTCGGAAATGCTACGGACAACCTGATGGGTGGTGCACCTGTTTTCTGGACTCCTGCCGCTACAGATCGGATTGGTTTACAGATCCGTTGGAAATTGATGAGGTCGCCCAGGAAGCACAAGAGTAGTCTTTCTACTCTTCAACTTTTTTAAAACTCCATTTGGATGACCTTGAGATTTCCCCCTCCACTTCCCCATATACCTAGAGTACACAGAGCCTGACAGTCAGTCACTCGGTGGCTGTCGTGGGGTGCGCATCGGTGTCGGCGCTCCGTTGTTAGGTTTTCAAGGTCACAGTAATATCAAATTGTTGGTGTTGTGCTAGTTCAAGGTCACCTGAGGGATAACCGATTGCCCATTTAGGCGGGGTCATGTCAGAAACTCGAGTTTAACTTGGCACTTTTGCCGTTTCTCGTCGAAAATTCGCTCCAAGTGGTCAAGGTCACGGGGACTACGACTGAAACTCGGAGCGTAGTGCGAGAAACGGCAAAAGTGCCAAAAAATTTTAAGTTTCGGCGTGACCTTGACCTCAGTGGCGTCGGTGACGTCATTTTGATGACGTAAGGGGTGATGACGTCATCAGCACGTCATTTCTGTGACGTCATGAATGTGACGTCATAGAAATGACGTCATTGGTGATGACGTCATCGATGACGCAATCGATGACGTCATCGATGACGTCATCGGTGAGGTCATTGACCTCGATGACGTCATCCCTCAGGTGACCTTGAACTGAGCCAGCACCAACAATTTGACACTACTGATTTGGTCTAATTTTGAGGATGGTCTTTATGGATGAACTAGTATTCACTAGTGCGGACGTTAGTCCCCAATAGGGAATGTCGCATCCACAATCCATCGCTTATAACTATCCACAATTAGTGACCTCCAAGTAGCTGGATAACAGGATGACGCCACCGTCCCAGTCATAATCATTTCGAAAAGGGAAAATCATCAGTCGTCTTCAAAGTCAAAATGTCAAATTCAAAACTCGTCCTTTTCTTACTATACATTTATATGAAGGAAAGTTTTAGTGAATGAGTTAAGTAGGTCTAGTAATGCAGTTTTTCGTTTCAACATTTTGTCTTTTAAATATTAATAAATTTCGCGTAATACAAAATGATGTTTTCCATTTCTTAAACAACAGATCAACTTTTGTTAATTATTAAATACCGGGTGCCCACAAAAGAATTGAAACATTTTAAAGGTAATTAATGATAGCAAATAATAGCCTATGTTTAATGTTTTATAAATGTAGGCCTGTGAAAGCTAAAATTCACAAGTTTTATAAAAAAAATAAAAAATACAAAAATAAAAAACTTGACATAACTCAATATGCGCACTATTAGTGGCCCGACATAATTCAAAGTGAATGCTCTTCGCATGTTTTGGTCAGCATTTCAGCGGATATTGCACCAACACCTGCGACTATTCTCTGTCGGAGGTGATTCAGATCCCGAATCTGCACCGAGTAGACGTAATTCTTTACTGCCCCCAAAGGAAAACGTCCAGAGGAGTCATACCAGGACTCCTAGAAGGACATTGGAAGGGCTCTTCCCTGCCAATCAACCGATAGGCAAAACAAGTAGCTAGCGCTTCTCGCACCGCACAGACAAACTGTGGTATGGTGGCTATCCATCCTGTTGAAAATATACAGGGCCATTTTCCATCTCAATATCATCCAACTTGTGGAAGAACGCATTCACCTAACAAGTCACAATAAATTTTATCGTTTAAGATTCTGAAAATAAAGGAAAGTTTTTAGAACTTTATCGTGCATGAGATCGCACCAAACATTCAAGTTAGAGAGTTACCACTTGAAAGTGTTTATATAGTCATTGCACTACATAAACATGTCTAGTTGTCTATTTAAACTCAAAATAACAGCTTGTTTATGTAAAAAAAAAATAACACAGTGAACCATTATGAAGCCTTTGCAAACATTAACAAGGGATGCCAACAGTTTAAATTTATTTAAAATAAATATATCATCCAAAATTTGAAAAAAATGTTAAAAAATTAACAACCGATGATAAAACCTTAATTTTGCTCACATCGAGTTGTACAAAGTTTCTAATCAAGCTTGAGAATTTTTGCTTTAGACACATGTATGAACCATTAAACATAGTCTTTTATTTGGTATCGATATCGGCCTTTAAAATGTTTCAGTTGTTTTGTGGACACCCGGTACAATAAACATATTTAATTATTCATTTTTTGTAAAATATTTAGTACTATAATAAATACAGTATAATCTGCTTAGATTATTTAATTTTTTCATTTTAATTATAAGCAATACATTATTGAGGAAATTACAATATTTTACATTCCATAAAGTGTGTGACTGCAATTGATGAAATTTAAATTGAACATCTAGCTGAAGACATTCCACATAGAGTATCAGTCCCAACATAACATAATACAGAAAATTGAAAATTCGTTTGCCATATTAAATTGTTATTATTATAATTTATTATCTCATATTTCTTAGACTGGTACAAACGAAAGGGCTTAATTAAATTAAATATAACTGAAGGTGGAGGTAAAACCTAAGAAGGGTAATGTTTAGGTGGGGAAAAATATGTATTGTTAGATTAGGTATGCCATCATAATTTACTATTAAACTCAAATACGAGGATATACAAAACAATAATCGATACGTTCAAATTTTACCCTTACCTATTTAAACGAAAGAAGCATCAGAGGCAATGTCTCCACTTGGGAAATTGTACTGATTAAAAAGCAAAACAAACCAACTTTCTTGCCAAACAATAGTTTAACTAAAAGCCTTTTGCAATTATCGGGACAATCTGTTCTACTGACTGGGACATTTTTTATCAAGAAATATAACTAATATGCAAGTGTTTCTGTAAAAGTCATATTCACTCTTGTAAAAACACTGAATATATAGCTCCGCATTTTCCTGTTTCCGGTGTTTTTAAATATTTATTGGTAAAATATATGTTTTGTTGAAGATTAAAGTTAGATATAGATCCTTCACCCCTGATATATCAGTAAAAATAAATGGTATCAGTAGAAATAACTCTTTAAAATAAGGAAAATTTAGTTACTTTTCAACGTCACTGTGAATAATATTTTCACACTTTCAAAATTGTAAGGTATGATGGACCTAATATTTGAAATAAACGAATACCAAGTTTAAATAAAATCGGTTGGAAAACGGGGTCCGAAATAGGGGAGTAAAATACCCTGTTTTGCCCAAAAGCCGTAGGGTTAACATAGCCGACCGCTCTACTAACTCTTAAGGTGAAGTTGATGACTCGTAATGGCATGGTTTATAAATCCTACCTGTCTTAACAAAAATCCACCTACTCTATCCACAACTGATGGAGTAATTTCCAACAAGGAAAACCATTCGGAACACCTGAATATAACTTTAAAACCAACAAATTTGACACTCGAGAAACTTAACTTAAGCCTCATATTTAATGTAGTTTACAAGTTAAATTGGCTTTGCAACTTGGCTGTCACTGATTCGGGTAAAGTGACGCCGCAACACTTCTAAAATTAACCTATGGCACACAATAACTTCAACTGATAGAGGTTATAAATGCTCGTTCATTTCTTCCACTATCCCTATGCGATTAAAGTGATAGCTGACCTAGGCAACAACCGTAACCTATATTGTATTGATTTTTACATTTTTTAAAGAAGTTTAGATTGTTTCAACGGGTTTTTATATTAGTTTTAAATCTAAACATATTTCAAAATTGATATTAAATAAAATATGATAATTATCTACTAATAACGTGAGCTATACTTTATGGCAGATTTTCTTTTCACACATCAACTTTAATATTTTAATTTTTTGTATCAAAATCTAGTTGAAAAGCTGGAAATGATAACTGAAGGATTACTCAGGTAAAATTTCTCAATTTCCTTTAACGCAATGGGTATAAATTCTTTTAATTTTTAAAAAAATATCCGACGCGTATTTGAAATTCAAGTCGAGCACAGTTAAAGTTTCATCTCCAACACGGTATGTATACCAGCCCTGACAGCCTGTCAGCGAACAGTGTCAAATGAAATTTAAATTTTAGTGAGTTGAATAAATAATAAAAACCAATTAATTATTGACTATGAAAAAATTAGAAAAATAGGTGAGTAGGCTCCACAAACGGCCGTTAAAATGTTCAAATTCAAATTCTTCATTGAGCCAGTCAATCCTATGACAATAGGCGAAGTCCTACTGGATGATATGTTCGGAAAAGGTACCGTTCTTTTGTAAGACAAAGATAAAAATCTGACATTTTTCACATTGTATTCTTGATTTACCAGTACATTTTGGCACTTTGTACCTTCCAACTGAGACACTTATACCTAAATTAAGTAGTATTTTCTTGGTTTTTTTTAATCATTGTGTAAAAAACAGGAACCAAATTTATGAGATAAACTAACGTTATTGGCTGTACCCAACACTCTATTCTCCAATTCAAAAACATTGTAGCTTTAAAGAGCAATATTGAACTTATAACAACTAATACATGTTATACAGTTGTGCAAAATTTAATTTTGTAAATATGACTAATTTACATCGTTAAGCGCCTTCGATTGTTCAAATATTGTTCAGTAAAAACTTTCAAAACTACATTCGCAATTTTGAATTGGCCGTTGCAGACAAAGACAGTTTCGGAGAGTGGTAGACTTTGCATTATCGTTTATCTCAGGTGATTTTGCATAACATTTTATTAAAATCAATTAGTCTCCATTTTAATGCGGGTTGACCGACAATTCGACTGGGGTAAAATGCAATAGAACTTGTGGCTCAAATTCGATTACTATTTGATTACTAGGCATTATCCTATTACATGAAACGAGAAAGGATTGTAGTTGGGTTTGTGGCTGGAGGTCATTTTCCAGATTAAGCGGAAAATGGTTCCGGAGGACGAATATTTTTTTCCATAAAAAAACATTGGAGCACAAATGTCTTTGAAATGTTAGTTTAGTGACTTAACCATGTGTGCATTTAAACGAGAAAGGTTTGTACGTCTGTTAGTAGTTGGACATCATTTCCATAAATCTAATTGGAAAGCCGGTATTGAGGGTGAATGATTGTACTTGGTATTAAATAACGGAGAACCAGCTACAGTGTCTGAGAACCACCTAAACGTATGGAATTATTGACATGACTGTTTAACCTAAAACTTAACAGAAAAGACATTATTCATGCACCGTGTCACTACTTCAACACTTTTGATACAAATCGTAACTGCAATGCTAGAATAAAACTTAAAAGAGCATCTACAATCTCCGAACTGACTGATTTTTTTCTTTTTATGACGTTTACATTTGTTCAATGCAACGTTATTTTAACAGGGCTGTTTTATGTTAAAAAATATGTTTATATACTTTTATTTCTATAGTAACTATAATATTTGAAAATCATTACTCTCATTTTTTATATATTTTTCTTTTTTTCAAGACAAAGTTCGTTTGTTACTTACTTGCCCTGACTGTGATATGTGGATGGACCATATACTGAAAAGTAACTTTTTGGTTTATTTCTACGGCATCTGCTGATTTTAGTTAAATCAAATCAACTGTTCAAAAATTTTCATAGGATAACATCGACAATTCGTAGGGCTTTGGTATAGAACTCGGATTTTTCTCAGTCATAGGAGATCTAATCAACTCATCTTGGGTAAAAATCCCATTTAAAAACGAATAGATTTTATTAGGTAAAAAATAAATTCAATCACGGCCGAAGCCGTGACGGGAAACAGCTAGTTGGAATATAAAAATAAGTAACATTTACACTTGTATGTTTGTCAACTACCATACGTTTTTTAGAGATGTTAATGTTTATGTTTGTAATAATTTCAGAAAACTTTTATGGTCCAATTATAAATTGGATGCTTCGTTGCTCCGAACAATTAAATTGCAGAAACAATCATTGACTCAATTTACTTTGTTTTGGACCGAACGTTTGGGGCAATTATAACAAGCAGAAATGAAACTAATTGATCATACTTTTGACACAGAACATATAAGTAAAACAATTTTATGATATGTTATTGTTTATAAATCATTATCACAAATAACGATTTGCTATTGAGTTCGAGCTTGTTAAAACTAATTTATAATTAACGAGAGGTAGGCCTAAAACAATAAATATCATTCTGAGAGTAGAGTAAAGAAAGTTTTCCTTTAACATTAATTCATTATGGTTACAATAATTAAATTAGTTTTTGTGGACATACTATTTCTCTCTGTGCTAAATCATTTGATTTTTTTTACTTTACTATTTTATTTATTAAAGAATTTATGTAAATGGATGAAAATAATTTTAAAATATAATATAAATTAAATAAGAATGAACAACTTAACGTAACAGATTGTGTTTACTTGTAAGAAGTCTGTGAAACATTCCACCCATTCATTTGTCTTAACGCAAGAAAACAAAAGAGCTCCCATTCCACTTAAAACCCGTTAAGGTAAAATATCGTTCGCTTTAAGAAAAAACATGAGATAAGAGAAAATATATCTCCTTGTGGTTCTATGTACGGAATCAGCCATGCTTCTACTAATATATGTTTAAGTTCAGAAAATCCTAAAACATCATGTATTTTTTATCTAAATATATTGATATTGATGTAGGTGTAGGGAAAATTTTGTAAATGTAACTAGAGTAGTCCGTAGTTTTCTGTCCTGCAAACATTGACCGGTTTATTTGTGATTTAAATGAAGAACAGTGGAATATTAGTGAAAATAATTCTGTTCAGATTAATTTTAACAACTTTTTGTCTAGGTTTAAGATGCTCTTTGAAAACCATTTTCCACTCAAATATTGTAAAGTAGGCCAAAATGTTAAATTAATTAAAACAGATGTTTTAATTTATACCGACCACATTATTTTTTTAAATATTAAAACACATCAAAATATACAAGGAGGTTATTATTGGATATATTTTAAAATTCAACTAATAAATAAATAATGAAGTAACTTAGAAACTTTGGAATTGTTTGATTAAATAGTCTATTTAAACGTTTCAATCACAATCCAATAAAAAAATTCTGTTACATTACTCTTTTTAGAATTAAAAAACTTAAACGTTTCCCTGTGCTCCTCATGGTTTGCATGCAAAGTTTGCTGTATTCATTCAAATTCAGACCATGTTTTCCTTTTTCTTTTTTTTTAGCACTGCTGGAGTTATGCATCCTTAGCATAACCTCTCTTACTCTTTTCTTAAGTTCCTCAAAGTCTTAGGCTTCTTTGCAAACACCTGTCCTTGGCATAAACCCAGAAAAAAATCCACGGGTCATACCTGGAGCATCATTAAATAATGGTTAGGCATTTTATTATCACTTTTTTGTAATTACACTGAAATATTCATTATTATTATTTTTAAAGTTTCTGCATAGAACCGTTTTCAATATGATATTTAATGAATAAAACAATTTAAATGTTTCTAAATCCCTAATTTATTTATTTATTCGTAAATTGTGCCAAAAAATTATGACCATCCAACGTAAATTACAATATCAACCATATCAATAAAGTAACAATATCAGATTCAGATTCTTTATTGGTCACATAACATTTTCTAATTCCAGCACAGCTGGTAAAACAGGTGACAAGTCAGTGATATAATAACTAAACTAAAGAAAAGTTGATATACAGTCTTTGTCAACAAAATTTAAAAGTACACACAAAATATCACAGTTAAAAAGAATCAGTTAAAAAATCGTTAACACAATAATATACTTTGTTTAGCAACAGAGAATGAACTTCTTTCTTAAATGTATTAAAATTTTTAATATCCTTAATTCTATTTGGTAACTTATTATAAAGCTTTTTTTCCAAAATATTGAGGCAGTTTTTCAAAGGAACCTATTCTATCTTTGAACTAAATTAATATTCTATTTATTAAATACATTGAGAATTGAAAAGTACAACTCATTTTATTGATAATCTGTAATGGAATCCATAAATGTAAACAAACATTTTAATTAATTATTTAAACATCTGATTCATACTTTAAAACATAGAAGATTGAAAATATAAAGATATAACAGATTCTCCCACGCTACAGAAAATCACGGACTAAATCGTTGTGGTGCTCTCCTTAACCTCTGCGGTCTCTGAGGTGGCTGATCATCCGGAGGGATGCACACTTGTTGCGGAATTAATGCCATGTCTGCGTTTTCTAAGTTTTCCTCTTCGTTAACTTTTGGTTTGAGGTTTTCCTCTTGGTTAACTTTTAGTTTGAGGCTCACTCCGTTTTTGCTTCTGTCTGGACTTATCTCTATTTCTTCTGGAACCTCTGTATTTTTCAGTTGATTAATGTGTCTCTTAGATATGTATCCTTAGTCGAGTCGGACTTTGTAATGAAGAGTGCCAAGCCGACTTAAAATCTTTCCAAATTTCCATTGCTGTCCAATCCTGACGAGTACTCGTTTTCCCCGGACAAATGAGCGTTTGACCTTAGTGCGTCTTGCCTGATCATTGGTAGTTTCATTAGTTGGCCGTAGGACATCAAGTTTTGTTCGGATCTTGCGGTTTAAGTACAATTCAGCTGGTGATTCTCCAGATTGAAGTGGTGTTGCTCGATATCGGAATAAGATGTCTCTAACTTTTTGAAGTAAAGATCTTGTTGATACTATTGTTTGATCTTCCAGATTCCTTTTTAAAGCTGACTTGATGGTTTGAACGTAGCGCTCTGCCAATCCATTTGTCGCTGGATGACCGGGAGCTGAAAATTTCTGAGTTATGCCAGTTTCTTTACAAAATTGTTGAAATTCTTGACTAGTAAAAATTGTAGCATTGTCAGAGACTAGGACGTTTGGATATCCGTGACTGGAAAATATATCTTGTAAGAAATCTATTGTGATTGTTGAGGTTGGATCTGATCGTGTTATTTTTACTTCTGGCCATTTGGACTTTGCATCAACAACCACCAGGAAGTGATGGCCATGGAATGGGCCTGCGTAGTCCATGTGAACACGCTCAAAGTTTGAATCAGGTGTCTCCCAGGAGTGAGTTATCCTGGTTGGTTGATTTTGGTTTACAGAGCAGGGAACACAAGATCGAACATTGTGCTCAATGTCTTCATCGATTCCAGGCCAGTAACAGTATCTGCGTGCAAGGCGCTTCATCCGTACGATTCCAACATGGGTGGAGTGTAGTTCTTGCAGAACCTGTGACCTAAGTGATGCTGGAACATATACTCGTTCTCCTCTAAATACAACTCCCTGATTTAGTGAATAGATTGGATCATTTGTACCTTCGTTCAGCTGTTGTAGAATAGGCTTCATGGAAACATCATGAGTTGTTTCTCTTGCGATTGATTCACTTGATATGTCAATTGAAGATATGTTCAGAATAGACATGAGTTCTATTGCTTCAACTTCTTTGTTAATAGTAGTATCAATGCCCTTGCTTGTTTCTGCTGTGGATGACCTGGACAGGTAGTCAACATTTGTATGTTCAGCAGCTTTCCTATGTCTGATGATGTAGTCAAAACCTCTGAGGAAGACAGCATAGCGGAGTAGACGTCCTGCCGTCATAGGTGGGACATTATTTGGATGAAAGATTCGAGTTAGAGGTTGATTGTCAGTAATGAGGTCAAACTTTCTTCCATATAAGTACGGAAAAAATTTGTTCACAGAAAAAATTATCGCAAGTGCCTCTCTATCTAGCGGGCTATATTGACTTTCTGATTTCGTTAGTGAACGAGAAACAAAGGCTATTGGGCGTTCAGAACCATTGATTGTATGTGACAGAACACCAGCAACACCAAATGGGCTAGCATCACATGCAAGAGAAAGCGGCAAGTTAGGATCGTAGGGTACTAGTACTCGATCAGATGCGATTTCCTGCTTTATTATGTTGAAGGCATCTCCGCAATTTTTGGTCCATTGAAACTTACGGTTTTTGATGAGGAGTTGACGAAGAGGGTAAGTTAAAGTAGAAGCCGAGGGGATGAACTTTGAATAGTAAGTTACAAGTCCCAAAAACCTTCGGACATCATCAACCGATTTTGGGGGCTCAGCACTTAGAATTGAAGCAACATTTGCTGGGGACTTTGAAATCTTGTTGTGTTCGACTACGAACCCTAAGTATGTGATGCTCTTGCAAAAGAAAAGACACTTCTTGCGATTAATATGAAGACTGTTGGCTTGGAGCCGGTCAAGGCAAGAACACAAATTCATGTAACACTCATTTAGAGTAGCACCATAAACTATAATGTCATCAAAATAGGTACTTACTCCAGGTAAGTCGCCTAACACTTGTTCAATGATCTGGTTGAATATGCTAGGTGCTGTTTTGATACCAAAAGACAGGCGATTAACCTTATAGGTACCCTTGTGCGTTGAAATAGCTTGAATGAGTGAGCTTTCCTCATCAACAGCTACGTGAAGGTAAGCCTTGAACAAATCTAATGTACAAAAATACGTAGCATTCCTTAGCTTATGGAGATTGTCGTGAATTTTAGGGATTGGATAGTGTGCGTCATACAACTGTGGATTTACAGTTGGCTTATAATCAGCACATAGTCGTAAAGATCCATCAGGCTTAGGAACAACGACTAAGGGTGATCCCCAGTCACTTAAATCTATTTTGGTGATGATTTTGTCCTTTTCGAGTCGATCCAACTCATCTCCTACCTTATCTTGAAGCGCGTAAGGAAGAGGCCTGGGCTTAAGAAAAACAGGTTTTGCTTGAGGCCTTAATTTAAGATTAATGGAAATGTTTGGAATACAACCGATGGTGGGTGTAAAAATGTCTGAATAATTGGATTCAATTGTGCAAATGAGATCTTCAACAGTGTCATTGATGGTATTAACATGGTTACCTTTTTGAGACGAATCAAAAGTTGTCGTCAAATTTATATTAAAACGTCTAATCCATGTCCGACCTAATAACGCAGTGAAGCCATCAGGAACGACAAATAGCTGTTCAGTGGCCGATTGGTTATTAACTTCTACTTGAACTGAAGCAATACCTAATGGTGTAAATACTTCTCTAGTGTATGAACGGAATTTAACAGTTGTAGGCTTAAGTGAATCTGCTGGAATGTTAAGTTTGTCAAAGTCTGCTTTGGGGATAAGGGTGTGTGCAGACCCCGAGTCAACCTCGAATAGTTGTGGGTGACCATTGATTTGAACTGTTTGGAAAAATTTTTCTGTGTTTGATAAGTTTGTCCCATAAACAGTCAAGACTTTCCCTATACTATAAAGGTCATCAACATCCGAGTCATCAGATTCGTTCGTATGTATATTTTTAACTGAATTTTTAGATAACAGAGCTCTGATACATACCTTTGCTACATGGCCGTTTTTGTTACATTCTTTACAACGTACTTGAGATCGGCGTAGTCGACAGTCGTTGAATTGATGATTCGATTTCCCGCATCGAAGGCATACATTATCCAGTCCAAGAGCCGCAAGTTGAACATGCCCTCTGCGCTGATCCCTGCTGTCTCGTTGACTGTGGGCTAGTTGTGTGGAGTCCTGGCTGGATTTTGAAGTGCGTCGTTTTGGGTCTGTACTGGAGTTCCGGGTTGGCTTCTGTGCTACCTTATTAACATCTGCATTCGTAGAAGGTTGTGAAGAAGAAATAATCCTAAATTGTTCATTGTCGATCTTAGATGCTTCAAAGGCCAGAGCCTTTTCTACCGCTAATTCAAAAGTTAAATCTCTGTGTACTAGAAGATTTTCCCTGATACTTGAATTGTGGATCCCTCTGATAAATTGTGCCCTCAACAATAAATCGGTTACTGGGGCATTACATCCAGAACAGTTAAAATTACATGAAGAAATTTGTTTTCTAAGAGCAGTGACATATTCTGATATAGATTCGTTACTTTGTTGGACTCTAGAAAAAAACTTATGTTGCTCAATGATTGTATTTTGTTTTGGAAAATGGCTATCTAATAGTTTAGTAAGGTCATCATATGAAAGTTCAGAAACTTCTTTAGGAGAAGATAATGTGCAAAGCAATTCATAAGTGTTATGTCCTATACTATTGAGAAATATCTGAGCACAAACTTTTTTGTCATCAAATACATTTTTTAACTTCAAAAAATTTTCAAATCTTTGCTTGTACTGTTGAAACTTTTCCTTTGATTGATCGAATGGTTCAAAGTTTGACACTAATAAAATGTTGTTCCTAGGCTGATTGATCATACCTTGAAAGGCAGTGGTAACTGTTTGAAGGAATTGCTGAAATTGAACTTGATCCATTGTGTGATTCACTCTTTCACGTATTCGTCGCCAATTATTCTATCTTTGAACTAAATTAATATTCTATTTATTAAATACATTGAGAATTGAAAAGTACAACTCATTTTATTGATAATCTGTAATGGAATCCATAAATGTAAACAAACATTTTAATTAATTATTTAAACATCTGATTCATACTTTAAAACATAGAAGATTGAAAATATAAAGATATAACAGAACCTAATCTATGAATTGGAAATTGAAAGTCATTTCTATTCCTAGTCTCATAACAATGAAAATGTTGCTCTACCATTAAAATATTAAAATTAGACTTTATATACAATAAACATTTAAAAATGTACATTGAGGGCAAAGTTTAAATATGAAGATCTTTGAACAAGCCTTTACAAGACATTCTGGGAGTTGAGTTTGTCATGATTCTCAAATATTTTTTCTGTACTTTAAAAATGGACAACAGACCAGAACTGCTACCCCAAAGTTCAATCCCATACTGCATTGAAGATGCAAACAACGCATGATACACAATTTATCTTGTTTTTAAGTCAGTAATATTCTGAAGGACGTACATTTGAAAACAAAGTGAATAACATTTTTTGGTCAAAATATCAAAATAAACTTTCCAGTTTAGTTTGTTATCAACTACAAGACCAAGAAACGTAGTGGATTCTACTATTTGCAAATTATCATTATTAGTGTAGTAAAATTAGTCGGGAAAAATGAAATAATTTTTGGAAAGCTAATTTCTTTTGAAATGTGTTCTATGGCATCCCCTGACCTTCCTCCGAAAAGTCCCCTGCAATCCCATGTGGGGATCATGCCCAAAAATGAGGGGTTGGCCTATAAGGAGTTAAAATATATTTTGATATTAAGCATACTAAATTTGAATAAGTTCCAAAAGCTTTATATATATCAAATTAAAGGTCTTAAAATGTAGAGCACAATGCCGTAAACCCGACCTAAATATAACGGTCGAGAGAAAAATGGCAGACGTTCAAAATTTAGAATAAAATAATACTATCAAAACTTTGAAATGCAATAACTTCCGACATATTTGACCTTTTGAGGTCTGGTTTTCGGCTATGTACTCTCCTTATTAAGGCCTTTAAAATTATGTATAGCATGGCTATGGACTAAGAAAAATTTTTCAAAACTCCCTCTTTGGGACGTCCATGTAGAGGGTGGTTCAAGGGTAATATGATGGGCATATGTCAAACTATCCGTATTTGCCAAGGTAATTGTACAAGCAAACGTTTGCCGCAAACCGGACCTCAAAAGGTCAAGTATTTCTAATATTATTACATTTTTAAGCGTTTTGATTAAAATTAGATTTTTATTCTAAGTTTGACAGGCTGCCATTTTCGACTCAAGCAACCTTTTGAGATGGGGTTTGCAGCATTGAATTCTACTACTTTAGAGCTTTAATTTGATATACATAAACATATTGGTCGGCGAAAGACTTATTTCTGACTCCACGAGGGCCATCCCATCATTTTTAGGCATGTTGCCCACTGGGGATTTCAGGGGACTTTTCTGAGGGAGGTCAGGGGATGACATAGAACACATTTCAGCAAAAATTGGCTGTCCAAAAATTTTTTCATTTTCCAGCCATATTTTGGCTTAATTTTACTACACTATATTAAAAGTTATCTGATGAAAAGGTTCCTGATTGCGAGAAGTACTAAAGTTGATAATATTGGTTTTACTACTATTTAAGTTGAATCCATTTGCCTTGAACCACACTTGCAAGTCAGTGAGTGAATTCAGAATCATTTGATGTAAATCTGCAAAGTTACTTGATTTAAGAATGGCTGTCGCATCATCTGCATACAGAAAAAGATTGAAATCAACCCTGATTGACAAATCGTTTATATAAATTAAAAAAGGAGAGGGCCTAATATTGAACCCTGAGGCACACCCCTGGTCATGTCTTTCCAATCTGATTTAAAAAGAGCATAATTTTGTTAATAACAGTTCTTTGGCATCGTCCTGACAGGTAACTTTTCACCCAAGATATTACAGAGAAAGAGAAATTATAAATTTCTAACTTATTAAGAAGGATGTTATGAACAACACAGTCGAAGGCCTTGGATAGATCACAAAACACACCAGCTGTGCTATGCGATACATCCAAGCACTCCGACACACATTTCACCAGATCAGAAATTGCTAAAACTGTACTCTTCTTCTCCCTAAAACCATATTGTTCCTTGACAAATAAATTATTTGTCATATGTTGTTAATTATAAAAGAATTGAATCAGCTGTTAATAATCAGTTACACTTTGTTTGTTTATATTTATGTTTACAATCTAGTTCTAGACTTGGTTATACAGTAAAACTAATGTCCAAAATACTTGTTGTTTTTACTTGTATTTTAAAGTAAGTTTACATGGTGCCGAAACCCAAACCTGGAAAAAAGGTAAGACAAAGACAGTCTAATAGATTTGAACATCTGGCCAGTGACAGTGATAATGAATTAGAAGCAGAAAACACTGTTGCAACTGGAGACACTGGTCAATCTAAAACTCATATTCATAGGATGAGTTTTGACAAAAATTGCAAACCACCACAAGCTCTAGATGTTGTCAACACTGGAATGAGACACAGGTGGGAAAAATGGATTCAGCGGTGGTCATGGTATTCCACGGCATCAGGTTTGCACAGCAAGCCCAATGAAGTACAGGTAGCATCTTTTATGTCGAGCATTGGGCCAGATGTCATTGATATTTTTAATGCATTAGAACTAGATTGTAAACATAAATATAAACAAACAAAGTGTAACTGATTATTAACAGCTGATTCAATTCTTTTATAATTAACAACATATGACATCCCCCTTTTTATTTATTAGAAGTATTTTTACACTTCCGAATGAACCAAGTATTTCTTCGGTAAATTGTGCCATCTTCTGTTTTTATTAAATATGATCTAGGTTGGGATAAAATCTTGACTACTGTAGCTGGAACCCAAAACTTGTGTTTAAATCTATACATCACTTTCTCCCCTACTGAGAAGACATCCGGTTTGGTTTTGTTCTTGTCTGAAAATATCTTTTCTCTTTCATGTATACACTTAAGGTTCTTAGACACCCCTTTAACAACCACAGGCAACAGAGCTCGTTTGTTTGTTGGTATTGTTGTCCTCGTTCGTCTACTCATTAGGCGTTGAACAGGAGAGCCCAAAAATCTTCAACAACAGTCATAAAGCAGCTAAAAAGATGGTTTGCTACACACGGTATCCCAGAAGTTTTAAGGAGTGATGGTGGAAAGTGTTTTGATTCTCTTGAATTCAAACAATTTGAGAAGGATTGGAATTTTACCCACAAAATGTCGTCACCTAACTTCCCAAGATCTAATGGCTTAGCTGAAAGGTACGTCCAGGAAGCCAAACATTTATTATTAAAGTGTACCGAAGAAAACTCGGATGTACAACTTGCCTTGCTTCTTCACCGTAACACACCACGAGGGCAATTGGGCTCTCCTGTTCAACGCCTAGTGAGTAGACGAACGAGGACAACAATACCAACAAACAAACGAGCTCTGTTGCCTGTGGTTGTTAAAGGGGTGTCTAAGAACCTTAAGTGTATACATGAAAGAGAAAAGATATTTTCAGACAAGAACAAAACCAAACCGGATGTCTTCTCAGTAGGGGAGAAAGTGATGTATAGATTTAAACACAAGTTTTGGGTTCCAGCTACAGTAGTCAAGATTTTATCACAACCTAGATCATATTTAATAAAAACAGAAGATGGCACAATTTACCGAAGAAATACTTGGTTCATTCGGAAGTGTAAAAATACTTCTAATAAATAAAAAGGGGGATGTCATATGTTGTTAATTATAAAAGAATTGAATCAGCTGTTAATAATCAGTTACACTTTGTTTGTTTATATTTATGTTTACAATCTAGTTCTAGACTTGGTTATACAGTAAAACTAATGTCCAAAATACTTGTTGTTTTTACTTGTATTTTAAAGTAAGTTTACATTATTATTTTCAAAAAATGCATGATCTGATTATTAGCTACCTTTTCAAAAAGTTTTGAAAATGTTGGAAGCAAAGACACTGGACGGTAATTGTCCACATCCAATTTACTACCCTTTTTGAACAAAGGTTTTATTTCAGCATATTTTAACTGGTAAGGAATGATTCCACAAGCAAGTGATTGGTTTATTAATTTTCTTAATGGCTTTGAAATTGGGATAGCAATTTTTTTTTAATAAAAACAACGGAACTTCATCCCACCCTGATGATCTTTTGTTTTTAAAGGACTTAATGATTTTAATAATGCAGTTCTCATCTACTGGATTGAAGTTGAAAAGAGGCAAATTTTCTTTGGACCCTTGTTTTTTTATTGCAAAATTTACAGCAACATTAATTGACGGTTGGACACCATTTTCCAAAGAAACCTCAGCAAATTTATCATTAAAAATTTCAGCTATCTTATTACCTTCTTTATAAGTGTTATTTTCAAAATTAATGTCAGAGAAGCTATTATTCTTATTTATCTTCAGACCTAATTCTTTGTTAACCACTGACCACACTGCTCTACTTTTATTATCTGATTTTTCAATGAAACTGTTGTTTGCATGTTTTTTGCCCTAGCACAAACAGCTTTGAAATTTTTCTTGAAATCTTTACAATATTGCTTAAAATGAGGGTTATTCGACTGCTTCGCTAAAGTTTGCAGTTCTCTATTTCTAGCACTTAATTCTCTTATTTCTGCAGTAACCCATTTTTTACAATTATTTTTTGCAGAAACATTTTGGCCTACTTTACAATATTTGAGTGGAAAATGGTTTTCAAAGAGCATCTTAAACCTAGACAAAAAGTTGTTAAAATTAATCTGAACAGAATTATTTTCACTAATATTCCACTGTTCTTCATTTAAATCACAAATAAACCGGTCAATGTTTGCAGGACAGAAAACTCTACTACGGACTACTCTAGTTACATTTACAAAATTTTCCCTACACCTACATCAATATCAATATATTTAGATAAAAAATACATGATGTTTTAGGATTTTCTGAACTTAAACATATATTAGTAGAAGCATGGCTGGTTTCCGTACATAGAACCACAAGGAGATATATTTTCTCTTATCTCATGTTTCTTCTTAAAGCGAACGATATTTTACCTTAACGGGTTTTAAGTGGAATGGGAGCTCTTTTGTTTTCTTGCGTTAAGACAAATGAATGGGTGGAATGTTTCACAGACTTCTTACAAGTAAACACAATCTGTTACGTTAAGTTGTTCATTCTTATTTAATTTATATTATATTTTAAAATTGTTTTCATCCATTTACATAAATTCTTTAATAAATAAAATAGTAAAGTAAAAAAATCAAATGATTTAGCACAGAGAGAAATAGTATGTCACACAAATACTAATTTAATCATTGTAACCATAATGAATTAAAGTTAAAGGAAAACTTTCTTTACTCTACTCTCAGAATGATATTTATTGTTTTAGGCCTACCTCTCGTTAATTATAAATTAGTTTTAACAAGCTCGAACTCAATAGCAAATCTTTATTTGTGATAATGATTTATAAACAATAACATATCATAAAATTGTTTTACTTATATGTTCTGTGTCAAAAGTATGATCAATTAGTTTCATTTCTGCTTGTTATAATTGCCCCAAACGTTCGGTCCAAAACAAAGTAAATTGAGTCAATGATTGTTTCTGCAATTTAATTGTTCGGAGCAACGAAGCATCCAATTTATAATTGGACCATAAAAGTTTTCTGAAATTATTACAAACATAAACATTAACATCTCTAAAAAAAAGTATGGTAGTTGACAAACATACAAGTGTAAATGTTACTTATTTTTATATTCCAACTAGCTGTTTCCCGTCACGGCTTCGGCCGTGATTGAATTTATTTTTTACCTAATAAAATCTATTCGTTTTTAAATAGAATTTTTACCCAAGATGAGTTGATTAGATCTCCTATGACTGAGAAAAATCCGAGTTCTATACCAAAGCCCTGCGAATTGTCGATGTTATCCTATGAAAATTTTTGAACAGTTGATTTGATTTAACTAAAATCAGCAGATGCCGTAGAAATAAACCAAAAAGTTACTTTTCAGTATATGGTCCATCCACATATCACAGTCAGGGCAAGTAAGTAACAAACGAACTTTGTCTTGAAAAAAAGAAAAATATATAAAAAATGAGAGTAATGATTTTCAAATATTATAGTTACTATAGAAATAAAAGTATATAAACATATTTTTTAACATAAAACAGCCCTGTTAAAATAACGTTGCATTGAACAAATGTAAACGTCATAAAAAGAAAAAAATCAGTCAGTTCGGAGATTGTAGATGCTCTTTTAAGTTTTATTCTAGCATTGCAGTTACGATTTGTATCAAAAGTGTTGAAGTAGTGACACGGTGCATGAATAATGTCTTTTCTGTTAAGTTTTAGGTTAAACAGTCATGTCAATAATTCCATACGTTTAGGTGGTTCTCAGACACTGTAGCTGGTTCTATGCATGTGGCTGGTGAACATGGTATGGGATTAAAACAATAGCAACATTTTTTCTGAACTTAGAGATATTCATATGCTTTGGTCAAGGGAATAAATCATTAACGATTTTACGAAACGATCAGAAATTTGTATAGGTTTTGAGGGATTAAACCTCCGTTATTTAATACCAAGTACAATCATTCACCCTCAATACCGGCTTTCCAATTAGGTTTATGGAAATGTGTCCAACTACTAACAGACGTACAAACCTTTCTCGTTTAAATGCACACATGGTTAAGTCACTAAACTAACATTTCAAAGACATTTGTGCTCCAATGCTTTTTTGTGGAAAAAAATATTCGTCCTCCGGAACCATTTTCCACTTAATCTGGAAAATAACCTCCAGCCACAAACCCAACTACAATCGTTTCTTTTTTCATGTAATAGGATAATGCCTAGTAATCAAATAGTAATCGAATTTGAGCCACAAGTTCTATTGCATTTTACCCCAGTCGAATTGTCGGTCAACCCGCATTAAAATGGAGACTAATTGATTTTAATAAAATGTTATGCAAAATCACCTGAGATAAACGATAATGCAAAGTCTACCACTCTCCGAAACTGTCTTTGTCTGCAACGGCCAATTCAAAATTGCGAATGTAGTTTTAAAAGTTTTTACTGAACAATATTTGAACAATCGAAGGCGCCTAACGATGTAAATTAGTCATATTTACAAAATTAAATTTTGCACAACTGTATAACATGTATTAGTTGTTATAAGGTCAATATTACTCTTTAAAGCTACAATGTTTTTGAATTGGAGAATAGAGTGCTGGGTACAGCCAATAACGTTAGTTTATCTCATAAATTTGGTTCCTGTTTTTTACACAATGATTAAAATACCCCCCGTCGCAGCAGACCTGCGTACTCAGCGAATTTCCAAATTAGTAATATTAATTTTGACCAGCTAAACTTGTAAACAAAATTTCATCACGTGCTCATAAATAGGGAAATAAATGTCTATTCTCCTTAAGATAAATATAGGGAAAGAGTATGCAGGAATGCTGCCATGGGGGACACTAAAAGTAGGCTTTTAGCATAGAAAAAATTTATTTCGACCATATAAAGACATATAGTAAGTTTCATCAATATCTGTCCATAAATAAAAGAGTTTGCCTATTCTCCATATGATTAACATGGGAAAAGAGTATGCAGGTTTGCTGCAATGATAAGTACAAAAACCAAGATTTTTTACCTTAAATGGATGAATCTCAACCAAATGAAGCTAAATACCAAGTTTCATCCAAAAATATTGGTTAATAAGTGAAATATTAACACATCCTTATTCTCCACAAGATTAACAATGGAGCCCTAAAAGACAATGTACTGTCTTTAGACTTTGTCATATCTCGGTAACCAATGGAGATAGAGCAAAGCTTCAAAATAATAAATTGTGTGTTTTTTTGAGCTAAATCCAATGGTCAAAATAAAAATTTAAAATATTTAAAATTTACATATGAAAAATGCAAAAAACCCATTTTTGGGGTACAAAACCCCCCAAAACTACCCCTTCCGGTAGGTCGATATGTCTGGTTTTCGAACTCATCCGAATAAACGTAGGATTACACATGTCTACCAAATTTGGTGACGATTGGACCATTTTTACGAGAGTTATCGTGTCTAGGGACACATACATATATACATAAGTAGATAGTACTATGGGGTTCCTAGGACACTTTTGGAGACAATCAAAAATCAAACAAATTTCACAGTTTTTTAATACAATTATGCAATATTTTTGCCATTTTTTGGCCAATTTGTAGTCTAACATTATTCTAATTTTTATGAAAAATATGCAAATTTCATGAAATTTTTTACAAATATGCCTAAATTTACATAAAATTGTCTACAGAATAAAAATTTTTCTAAAACAAGTAAAATTTTGTCGAATACTGAATAATTATTCAAATTAAACTAGAATAGTTTCTTTATCATCAAATGTTTTAATGTTTGTAATAATTAAATGTAAATCTTTCTTATTCTATTCTTTAACTGTTTTAATGAATGAATATTTTAAGTTCTATTAAAAAAAAAAATTTCAAATTTTATATATATTTTTTGAAATCTGAAATTATCATGGTCCCAGGTCAAAATATATACTAATTATAGTAATTATTGTGCAAATTTAATAAAATAAACCTATTTAGTTCATAAACTACGATTTCAGTTGTTAAATAATGAGTCTTGTAGAATATATTGGTTGAGAACATTCTCTTATCACTCTTATCTCTCTTATCTGACCGTTAAAATAATACTTCCTGTCACAAACTCCAATACTTTAAACTATTATAACTTTATTAATAATTAAGTTATCTTTAATCTGAAAATTGTATTGAATTTAATATTTTTTTCTCTTTGATATAATACCTCACAACTTAGGTTTTAAATGAGATATAAGTTTTTTTGTTGTTTCTTAAATTCATTAATATGTTAATTGATTTATTTGTAAAAGTATTTCAAACAAATGTTTAATTGGTTAATTTATGATGGGCTATAATGTATTAATAGGATTAAAAATGATATTTATTTAGTATAGGCAATTGTTGCACTATCTAGTGGAATAGTCATGAACTACTAGCGCTTCAACTGATAAACCCATGCAGTCTTATCACTCAACGGAAGTCTGGTTAGCTCATTGCTAACGTTCAAGTCTCATATGCCTGAGGTTCCGAGTTCAAATCTCGAAACTTCGGGCATAATTTATTGAGGACATAGTTGAAGTCCAGTGGTTGGTGGAAGGTCTTTATCCGAGTGGCCATAGGATAATGACTGTGAAACAAGCCGTGTGACAAGATACTATGGTGGGTGCACCCTTTGCCTCATCCATTTCATCCTTCATAATCACCAATCCATTTCCATTAACCACCAATCTATTTCCATTAATCATTTCAATCAATCGCCTATTGTCCATCCCATTAATACAACATTACACTTACAACACCGCACACTAAAAAATTCAAATAATACACTCTCCTCCACCTAGCATAAAAAAATCTAAAAATCAAATAATTCAATAGAACCTGAAATGATGCCCCTGGGGACATAAAAACCTGGAATGTGGCAGTGATGGGTTCAAATTCAAAAATACAAAATATCATAAAAGCTAGGTGGTAGTGACGAGTAACTAAGGCGCCTATTCTGAAAACACGCACACTTACAACACTACACAAAATACACCATCATATCCATTCATTTTGTTTTATTTTTGTAAATTTAAAGCTTTTTTAAAACAAGTAAATTTTAATATCTGATTTTTAAGAATATAGATTAATTTATTTCAATTATATCATTTTTGATTATATTATATTCAAGTAATTTTTCAGATACAATAATAATATAACAATTTGTTTTACTAGTAGCTACTATATCATAATCAAAATCAGCATTAATAATAATATCATTTTTTGAACTTGAAATATTTGTTGGATTTTTTGTAGTATCAATTACATAAATTGGTCTATTTTCTAGAAATTCTGTTGGATTATAATACATTTTACTACTATTATAATAAACTTTTTTATAATCTTGATACATTTCATACATAATTCTAAATTTTTCATTGAATATATCAAAGTTTTCCAATTCATCAGGGTAATAATGACCATTTAGTTTTACTCTTATATTTTTTACATACATACTATCAAATTTAGAAGTATCATATAACTGATCATTTGTTCTTGATTTTTGAAATCCAATTATAATAAATTTTGGATTATAAATATTTCTATAGATATTTGTTATATCCAAACTTAAATTCTTTCCTGTAATATTTTTTTGTTCAATGCATTGCCAATGATTAAAATGAAAATTTACTTTTTCAAATTTGCTTAGTTCATTAATTAATTGAATTTTACTTGTTGTTTTGTATTCAATTATAGGAACTCTAATAAAAAATTCATCAACTGTTATTTTACCTTCAGCTGGTAATGTTGCATTATCATAAGTTCCATCAGCCTTTTTAGTTTTCCATCTAAAAATTGCATCATTATCTTGTGATCTAATAAATGTTATATTAAAACCTCCTTTGTATATTGGAATATTTACATTTTCAAAAAATCCTAATCCAAAATGAGATAAATTACCAATTGCTTCAAATGCTTTACTAAAATTTGATTCAAAACCATTATTAATTTGATTTATTTCTGATTTTGAATAAGTTATAGTACCTTTAATTGTACTTAATAGACCAGGATATTCAATTTCATCAATCAATTTATTATGTTTTCTAACTTCAATTTTTGAAAATAAAAATGGAACAAAATTATCAATTAATTTTATATTAGCACCATTATCATATGCAGTTCCATCAGATTTAGTCAATTTACCAGATATATAAAATTGAAATTTAGAAGTACAAAATCCATCTCCAAAATCTATATTAAATTCAGTTTTTTTATTAGGTTCATTTAAATGTAATTTAGATAATGGATAGAAATTTTTGTATTCAGCTCTTTCAATATCATTTATATATTTTTTGTAATCAGCCATTTATTAAGAATAATTTTTTAAATCAAAAGCTTTTTTAAAACAAGTAAAATTTTTTAATTTAATTTTTATGATTTTATAATGTCAAATTTTATTTATGTATCAATTTCATTTTTACTTTTAAAATACTCAATTTCTGTAGCATGATCAATTATAAATTTTGCTGATATTTTTTGATGTTCTAAAATTAATTCCCAATTTAATGTAAAAGCATAATCATGAATGAAATATTCAGTTAAATCTTGATATTTACAAATCAAATCAATATAATCTTTTAGTTGATAATTTATGAATTCAGTAATAAAATCTATAGTTAAATTTTGATGTTGAGCAATTTTTTGCCAATTTAATTTATTTTGAAACAATCTCATCATATTAATACTCAATTCATATTTTTCAGAAATATCATCCCAATCATCTTTGTTTAATTGATTTTGGTTTCTGATAATGAATAAATCAAATGAACTGTATAGAGCCATTTATTAGGGAGAAAATTTTGTAAAACAACTTTTCTTTGAATTACAAATACAACATTTTGATTTAATTATATTTATATTTTTTAATTTTATTATCTGAATATCTTTAGAATTAGTTTTTTGTTTACATTTAAGACAATAAATCAACTCCATTTATATAAAATAAATTATTGTAATTTATCTATATCTCCTTTAATTAGTATTATTTCTGCATTTAATTCTTTTATTGATTTATTGACTCCATCAAATAGAAATTTTAGTTCTTTTTCTAATTTTTCTTCTAAATTTTCAACATGTTTTCCAATATTAATTAAAAATTCTAAAATTTTATTTAAATCTTTTTTAGTTTCTGAATAATCACTACCAATTTCAATAATTGAATCTAAAACTTCATCTAATTCTGACTTAACTATAACATCATATTTATTTATACTTGGTTTTACATTAACAATTCTTTTACCATTAATATTTATATAATTTTTTGATAAACCAATAGCATTTACTAAATTTTCAGTCTTTTTTACATGACTTTTAAAACTTTTACTAAAATTATTAAAAAATGTATTTAATTTGGAATTTATATAATCTTCTTTAATATTAATTGGATGTTTTTTCTGTCTTCCAAACAGATCAAATATATTTTGTGAATCCATATTTATTAAGGATTAATTTATTTATTATGTTATCAAATTTTTTATTTTTATTTAATTCATTTAATATAAAAATACATAAATGACCACAAATTGGTGGATCATTATAATTTTGAATTTGATTATCATTATAAAATATATTATCTTTTCCTAAATATTTAACTAATTCTATTGGTGGTTTATTAACTATATTTCCATATGAATCAAAATAATATTTAATTTTATCTTTTTTATAATAACAAACCCAATGAGTTCCATTTCTATCAAATGAATCTAAATTTATAATTCCACATTCAAATTTATTAACTTTATTAGGTAATATATCTCTCATAAATACACCTCTAAAATGTTTTATATTTTTTACACAATTTTTCTAATTCACCTAATGTTAGTGGTTCAAAATTTTTTTATAATTTTGTTTCATATATTTTAATGTTTTTTTATCTAAACCAGATCCTTCTACATTTTTTAATTCATGATCTAACCAATCAACAAAATTTCTAAATTTAGGAATTATAGATTCTTTTACTACTTTTGCTCCCTTTCTAACATTTGGTGTATAATTTTTAACTATAGGTATATTATCAGCAAAATCTAAAATTTCTTTTAGTAATCCACCATTTTTTATTTCTTTTAATTGATTATATGAAAATTCAAATCTTAATCCTTTATTTAATTTTTTATGTTTATTTAGTTTATTAATTTGTCTTTTAGATAATAATATAATATCTTTTCCATTTTCATTAAATTGATCAATATTAAATTGAATTATAACTGATCTTTTATTTTTAAATGCTAATTTTATTTTTGATTTTTGATTATCTGTCAAGTTTATATTTGTTTTTTCCATTTATTAAGAAAAAAATTTATAGTTTTTTATAATATAGATTAACTTAATTAATGAAAAATTGTATTAAAATTTTAATCCTACTTCTAAACCCATACCAAATTTTCTTTTCATCCACATAGCACCTGATGTTGGTAATGCAACTAATCTTTCACCAATTCCATAATCATTTGATGTTACTATATCCCATGCTTTATCTTGTAAAATTTTATCAGCTATTTCATTTCTAGATTTTGTATCTTTATGATCTCTATAAAATAAATCATGTTCTTTAGCAGCTTTATCTAAATCATTTATTCCAGGATCACCTCTTTTTACTCTTTTATTTAATTTAGTTCCAGGCCCTAGATATTGATAACCAGGTACATGTAATTCAAAAGGTAAATTATTTATAACATCATTTAAAATACCTGATCCATCTTTTAATAATGGTGATGAAATATTTGCCAAAATTCTTTTTAAATACTTAATTCCTTCAGGTTTTTCAATTAATTCATCCAATTTATTTGATATTAAGTCTTTAATTGCTTTCTTTTCATTTAAAAAATTATTATTACCAGCTTTTTCTTGTGCATATATATAATTAATAATATTATCTAATTTATTTAAATCATCTATAAATCTATATTCAATTTTATTTTCTGTATATTGTCTGATTCCTGAACCTTCAATTTCCCCTTTTAATTCCCAAATATGTTTAATTAAATTAATATATTTATCACCTTTACTAGATTTTGGTTTTTTACTATTTGGATCATTATTTTTATAAATTGAATTAGTTTCCCATAAAATCTTTGAATAATTATTTAAATCATCTTGTGTATATAAATTATTATCTGGTTTCTTTTCATAAGTTAACAATCTCCATAATCCATGTGTTCCATTATATTTTTTATCATCAATTATTAAATCATCATTATCAATTACAGTTATTTTATCACCAATCATAAATGATTTTTTATGTTTATTCCAATATAAACCAAATTTATCATCTTTTGTTCTTGGTAAATATTTTTGTGCTAATGGACCAATAATTTTATCTAATGTTTGAGGTGAAATTAAATTTGGGTCAATAAATGTCGATTCTTCTTGAATTATTGGTTGTCTGATTGGTCTAAATGGAGTACTTGAAGGTAAATTTAATTCTTCAGTTTCTGGTATTGATATATTAGCAAAATTATTAACAACAGGTACCAATTCCATTAGGTTTTTATTTTCATTTAAGACTTCACCAATTTTATTTTCAACTTTACCAATTGCTGATGTTATAGGTTCATATGCTTTTTGTTTAATTTTTTCATAATTATCTTCAATTTTAATTTGATTTTTAAATTCTTTTATTAATTTTTTCTCAATATCATCTAATTTTTTAGCTTCATTAACAGATATTTTATCCATTTATTACAAAGAAAAATTTAGGTTCAACACAAATCATGTTAACATAAACACAAATCATGTTAACACAAAAACAAATCATGTTAACACAAACACAAATCATATTAACACAAAACACAAATCATGTTAACACAAACACAAATCATGTTAACATAAACATAAATCATGTTAACACAAATACAAATCATGTTAAACACAATTTATTTTACTTTATTTCTGTAATTTTCATTAAATATATAAATACTAATGAAATAAATAATACTAATAAAATAAATATTCTATCAATTATTGACTCAAATATACAACAAGCCATTATCATTATTTAATATCAGAAAAATTTTTCATATATTTTCCATCATTTGATTTTTTCAATAAATTAATAGTTAAAAATCCATAGTCTTCTTTCCAACAATCATTACAAATAGTTTTAAATTTATCAAATTTCATATCTGATCCAACAAAATTATTATATATTTTTTTCATATAATGTTCATTTTGTTTAAAAATGCATAACATATTTAAATTATTTCTAATTAATTGCATATCAACTTTTGAATAACATTGTGATAAATAAATACATGATATATTTTTATGTCTACCCATTATAAAATATTCTTTAATTTTATCTTGTTTTTCTAAAATACAATCATCAAAAACTACTAATGAATTTGGTATACATTCATTTAGTGGAATCATATCATCACATGAAAAATGAGAAATTTGTTTATTAATATTTGATTCTATATTTTTAAATCTTTTTTGTAATAATTTATAAGATGGTTGTTCTAATGATTTACTAAAAATATATAAATTTGAATATGGAATTAATCTTTTGTAAATAAAATTTAATAATAATGTAGTTTTACCAGATCCACTTGTTCCTATAATTAATAATCTAATAGGTTGATCATTTTTATTATTTTTATCATATGATTCTAATTTTATATTATCTTTTTTTTCTAAAAATTTCTCCATTTAAATAAGATGAAATTATTTAAAATAATTGGTCATTCATCCAAACTAGAATTAAGATTAGAACATCCAATACATTTAGATGGAAAATATAGTATTGGTTTAAGTGGATTTTATTCAGATAATTTTATATCAAATATACCAAATGATTATAAAAACTGTTATGGATATTCTATTAAAGATGAAGATGATAAAATTATAGATCAATATTTTGATATAAATAAAGGAAATTATACAATTGAAGAAATAAAAAATATTTTTATTAATAGTTTAAAAGAATTTAAAAAGAAAATTAATAAATTTGATGAAAATGATTTTATACTGAAAAATGATGGACCATATATTATAATAAAATCTCCTGTTAAAATTATAGTTACAACAATTATAATTGATTTATTAGGGTTAAATAATAAAATAATTGAACCAAATGTATTAACAAAAGGAATAAAACTACCAAAAATTAGACCTTTTGATGTTATTGAAATACATTGTAATTTAGTTGATCCTAGTTTTGAAAATCATAAAGATCATTCACATTTACATAAAGAATCAGAAATTCTATATTCATTTTATCCAAATGTTGAATATGGATCAAAAATTAGTGAAAAATCAAATGAAATTGATTATATTCCTTTAAAAAATATAAATAAAATTCAAAATATTATAATATCTATTCAAGATAGTGATGGAAATCTAATAAATAATGAAAATATTAAAAGTATTGTATATTTAAGATTAAAACAAAATTTGTAATATAAAATTTGTCTACATAAATAATAAAACAATTGATTTAATTACAATAATTTTATATTTAATAATAAATTAATTGTATTTAGTAAACAAAATAATCCTTGGTTTAAAGTAAAAGATATTTGTAATATTTTAAAATATAAAAATTCTAGAAAAGTTTTAATTGATAATGTAAAAAAAAATATATATAAAACTTAAAAAATATCAAGTGTAACCAACAGTTACACTTACATAATGATGATAAATTAATTTACATAAAAATTATAGGTGTCACAAATTAAGACACCCTAGAAATTGATGTACAAACATGTTTTCAGATGCCCTAAAACAGGGCGTCAATAAAATAGATAATAAAACAATATTTATTAATGAATCTGGTTTATATTCATTAATTTTAAAATCAAAAAAGGTAGATAAACAATTAGGATAAATATAGATAATGATAAATAAAAATTTATAGATTTTTTAGAGGGGACAATTTGTCCCCCCAATCATATAATGAAAAACATACAAAACTTATTAAAATTAGGTAGGACCCAAAATGGGTCCTACATAAATTATAATATTTATTTTAAAAAATTTTAAAGGAGGTAACCTTATTATACAATAAAAACTTAAGGGTAACAAAACGTTACCCTCCTTAAACATTCAAAAAATATTTATAAAGATAATAAATTATATACAAATTTGAGACCCGTCTTAAAGACGGGTCTTACTTATAATGATAATAAAGTAAAATTTATAGATATTTTTAGGGGAGGCGATTTGTCCTCCCTATCATATAATGAAAAACATACTATTTTTATTAAAAAAATTTTGTTTATATTTATTAATTTTAAAATTAAAAAAGAATCAAAAAATTTAAAAATAGATTAATAAATATTTTAAATGAAAGAATCAAAACAAATAATTAAACATAAAAATTTAATAATAAATTATTGAATATATTTAAATTTATTAAAGAAAATATTTAAAAATATACATAAATTATAGTATAAATTCAATATCATATGGTTATAAATTATTAATATAATTTTGATCATTTTCTTTAAAACTTTCTTTAACATAATTTTTTATTATATTTATAAATGGTTCTATTATAAAATTAAACTTATAATGATATACAAAATAATTTTTATATTTAAAAAGATATATTAAAAATTTATTTGATATTTTAGTTTTAAATAAATATAATTTTATATCAAAATCATTATTTATTAATTCTTTTGGAACAATTAAAATTTCCATTTATTTATAATTTTTTTTATACCCCCAAGGTAATGTATCAATTTTATTTTCACAAATAAATCTTTTGTCATCTCTATTACTTAAAGCTAATTTATTTATTGTAATTGTATATAGTTCATGTTTAAAACTTCTAATACAAGTCATTTCTCTATATTGTTCTTGATTATCAAATAAACATTTCTTAAAATCATCCATATGTAATGTTTTATCAACAACACTTTTCTTAATTCCTTTACATTTTACAGGATTTTTATTATTAAATTCATAACTATATAATTTTGATCTTAAAACACAATATTCTTCTAATATTTCACCATTTAACTCATCTTTAAATTTACCAATTATTTTTTTATTCTTTTCACTATAGCATTCATGTTCTTTCTTATAATCACTTGTATCAAATTCATTAATATTTTCTTTAATAATTTTATATGGATCCTTTTTAAACTCTATAAAATAACTGTCTGTGTCCATATATAATAACCTTATATTTGGATCAAACTTCTTTAATTTTTCATAATAAAATTGATACATATGTAATTTTGATAAATCAAGTACTGAAAATCCTATATAGATTGGTTTATCAAACTTAACCTTTTCTTTTATCATATGTGAAGCAATACAGTCTTTATCAAATATACTAAATGTTTTAAAATTAGGTTTTTTTGCTTGTTTTAATGAAAACTTTTCGTCACCTAATTTAATATCACATCTATTTCTAACATTTTCCATAGTTTTTCCAAAAACACTATTATTCATCAATTTTAAAAAGTCTTTTTCAAAATCTGATGTTGATTTGGATCTTAATTTGGTATTTAATTCAATATATTTTTTCATATAATCATCTTGATCAAATGCTATAACTCTATTAACTTTCTTTAATTTTAATCCTTTTTGTAGATAATATTTTAAGTTTCTTGAATGAATAACATAATCTTTTTTATCAAATAATGTTGTGCAAAGCTTATTATTATAATGTTCAGGTGCTAATGGTAAATCTTTATGATCATCATGTAATTCAATAGGATATTCTAAATCAACATCTAATATGTATCCATATTCAGCATTTTCATCTAATTCTAATATTGTTTCTTCCCATTCATTTAATGTATATGTATTAGGATTCATCCATGTTATATCTTTATAAGGTAATTTTTGACTTAAAGCCCATCCATACAGATTATTTGCATCTATATATAACATATAATTTTCAGGTTTTGTTTTATCATAATTTTTTGTATATTTATTGTTTGCTTTACAATATCTAGTTATACATTGTGAAATACCACCTCTAATACCTTTTTCAATCATTAAATACATATTATAATCACTTATTAATTCTAGTTTAATTTTTGTTAATTTTAACATAGAATCCCAAGCTAGTGATGGTGATGTTAGATAATGTGCTGGATCTAATTGATAATTTTTCAAACAAACAGATCTAAAATTTTCAAATATATCAGCTAATAAAAGAACATCTTGAATATTATATAAATCTGAATAATTACCTAATGTTTTTACTTTTAGTTTATTCCAAACTTTTATATAATGTTTATAATCATCATCATTTATATTTTCATTAGTTAAACAACTATAAAATTGATCTTTTTCTAATATTTTATCATAGTTTAATTTTTCAACATTATCAATAAATTCATATGGAAATATACCTTTAGAAGTTAATATTTTTAAAGTTTCATTATCATATTCAATTATATCATTTTCTTTTATAAATTTATTTATATGCTTAAATTCTTTAAGATTTTTAGCTAATTTTTCAATTGATGTAGCCATAAATCTAAATGTATCTACAAATGAGAATTTTATAAATTTTCTAGGTTTATCACCTTCAAATTCATAACCATAACCAGAATTTACTGAATAGTTTATATATTTTTCATCTGTATTAGCTAACAAATCAATTTTACCATATTTTTTAGCTAATTCTTTTATAAACAAATGTGTATCATAATTTGAACTATTATGACAGAATATAGGAATACTTTGAGGGAATTTTAGATTTAAATTACAATTTAAATGTGCAGCACCCCTAAATTTTCCTGTTAAATGGCAATGATCTCTTACTTTTATTCTTTTATCATCATCAAAACCACTATTTTCACAAATATGACAAATATTAGTTTTTTGATAATTAATTTCTTCTTCATTAGTTAAATTCATAGGCTTTTTATTTTTTGAATTATATTTTTTAGCTATATATTTTGAAATTTCATCTAAATATTCAAATAATTTATTTGGTACATTTATTAATTCTTCTTCATTTTTTGCTCTATAACAAATAGGTTTATACATTTTATTAGTTACTCTAGATACTAAATAGATTGTAAATCCATATGGTATATGTTTTTGAATTTTATTTGTATATGAGCAATTTGGATTATTTTTACAATTATCAATCTTTTCTAATATACTTTCAAAATCCATATAAATTACATATGGATGTTCAAACTTTTTGTAATAGTTTTTAAAACTTACTTTTTGACCAGGAAATGGCATTATAGGTCTACAAGGTTCTAATGATTTACATATTTCTAAATGATTATTCAAGTCTTTATTTTTGTAGAAATGAGTCAAACATCTTCTACAAATATATTTTTTTGTTTTATGTTTTGATAATTGAGAATATACCAATTTATTTAAATCTGTTATTAATATATAATGACAATTATTACCAATTTTATAATATAATAAATCAATTTCTAATTTTACATTATAATATTCAGATATTTGTAATGGCACTATTTTTTTATCTTCATCAATTCTATAAATATTTATTGACATTGATGGATAGTTATATTTAGAGTCAAACGATCTTTTTTCAAATAATTTAATATCTTTTAATGTTATTGGATAATCAAAACCTTTAAAAATATCATCATTTATATATTTTTGATATTGTTTAACTCTTTCGGCATGTTCATTTGGTTTATCAATAGCACATCTAATTGCATAAATAAAACAATATTCATCTTTATTTTTAAAATTTACACAACATTTTTTATTCTTAATTTCATTTGGTAATTCTATATATGATCCAGCATTTAATGAATTATTTTTAGATAATTTTAGATTTAATTCAACACATCTTTTTAATGACCAACCAGAGCCTTTTGATGGTTGATTTAGTTGTTCTCTAACTATTAATTTCTTAAATTGATCATCAATAAAATCATCTATATTTAAAATATCTGAACTTTTTATGCAAAAATACATATTACTATTTTGAATTTCACCATTTATTAATTTTCTTTCATATTCACATTCTAAAGCCATCTGTCCTTTAATATTTTTAAATTTTTGTTTTTCTATCAATTTTTTTATTTCATTTCTTTGTGTTTCCAAATAATCATTAATATCTAAATCATCATTTGAATTTGTTAAAATATAATCTTGAAAATATCCTTTTAATGACGAAGCTTCTTGAATATTTATTATATTTTCTTTTGGAATTGGTCTATTTTTAAAATAATCATTTAATAATCCAATTAATTCTCTTCTAGTTTTATTAACAATTTTAATACTATTTTTAATTGCTAAATTTTGAATATATTTTAATGATCTATATTCTAAATTATTTGGATTTTCTTTAATTTTGTTTAATCTTTTAATTAGTTCATCTCTAGATAAATTTTCATAATTTCTGACAGATAATTTTTTTGCAATTTCATTTAATTTTTCTATATTAAATAATGAATAATTTGTAAGATCAAATGTTTCTTTAATATTTGTTAATTCATCTAAAGTTTTATTTTTATAATTATATATATTATTATTTTTACACCAATGTTTTAATTCAAATATTTTATTATCATATTTTTGTTTATTTAATAAATGTTTAGCTGAATTATAATGTCTATCATAATTTTTATATAATATATTTTTATTACAGTAAGGACAATTAATATTTTTATTTGTTCGTTCCATTTATTAGAAATAATTTTTATTTAGAAATAAAACTCTAAAAAATATGAGAAGTTTTTCCACTTTTTTCTAGGTAATTTATAGTTTAAATTGTATTTTTTTCAATCAATAGTCAACTTTTCACAAGTTAATTTAAGTTTTCTAGAGTATTTTTTCAATAAAATCAATAGTCAACTTTTCACAAGTTAATTTAAATTTTCTAGAGTATTTTTTTAATAAAATTAATAGTTGTATTTTCATAAGTCAATTTAAGTTTTCTATAGTATTTTTTCAATAAAATTTAAACTTTTTTAAAACAAGTAAAATTATTATTTTTATCATATTTTTAAATTTTCTAGTTTTGTTATATTTTTGTCATGAATTTTAGTTTCTAAATGTCTTAAATAATTATTAGTCCATTTAATATTTCTTCCACATTCACAAAATTGTGGTTTTAAAAACATTTCTCTAATACATTGTATACAAATTGCATTTTTTCTATCTTTACTATAATGATAATTATTAAAATTTGAAATATCTTTAATTTCTTTACATTTATGACATTGTTTTTCATTTAATTCAATAACTTTAATATTGTCATATAATTTTTTATAATACAAATCCTTACATTCTTTACAATAATAATATAACCCATCTTTAGTATTTTTATCTTTATAAAATTTAGATATATCTTTATATAATTTACACCTTAAACATTTCTTTTCCATTTATATAAAATAAAATTTACAAATTGGTTTTTTTCAATTCATATTCATAAAAATTTCCAATAATATCTTCATTATTTTGATCTTTTATACTATATGTAACTGGATTTGTATTATTAATTTTAGAAATTATAAATATTTCTCTAGACCAATTATTTTTATATTTATTAGAAAATGTTGATTTTTTATTTCCAATTCTAACTCTATCATTTATTTTAAATTTTGATTTGGTTATTATTTTTGGTGGTTTATATTTAAAAACAGTATCTAATAAATCCTTTTCATTATTTTTATTTACTTCAATTGGTTTCATTTTAATTGTTGAATGATATGAGTTATTATATTCTTTAACAATTTTTGGTAAAATATTTATCCATCTATAATTTTTATTAATTTCAAATTGTATTTTCATTTTTTCATTTTGTGTTCTATTATACCTTTCTATTATACTTGATTTTTCTTCATTTTCTGTATGATACAATTTAATATCATATTTATTTAATATTTCTTTGAATTCTTTATTGATAAATTCTAATCCTTTATCTGTATGTAAAAGATTAGGTGATTTATGATTAATTTTAATTACATCATTAATTATTTCTTCAAATGCTTTAGAAACTGTTTTTCCATCTTTTTTCTTTAATGGTTTTGACCAAACATATTTTGAGAAAGTATCTATCACATTTAACATATATTTATAACCATCATTTTCTTTTTCATAATTTTTCATTATAATTAAATCTGCTGCCCATAAATCATCAATACCTAATGTAATTATTTTTCTTTTTAGAAATTTCTTTCTGATTGGAGCATGAATTTCATTTGCTTCAATTATTTGTTCATTTTTAGTTAATTCTTTTTTAATTATAGGTTTAACTTCTTTTTTTAAAATTTTACTTTTATTTGTTTTACAAATTAAACATTTAGTAGCTATTCTATATAATCCATTTTTCATTTCAACAATTTGTGGATTAATATTTTTAGTTTTTTTCTTACACTTGTGACAATGAATTGGTTCATTCATTTATATATAAAAAATATTTTATACATAAATGAATTGAATCAATTCATTTATGTATAAAATATTTTTTTAATAAATGGATATGTGTTATAGATGTCATAATCAAACTAATTTTACTATTATTGGAAATTGTGTAGGATGTAATATATGTAAAAGAATTATTTATGAAAAAAAGATTAAGAGAAAAAGTAATAAGAATAAACATCTTAAACATATTTTAAGAGAATTTAACCATTTTCAACCATATAAAACACACCAATTAATTAATGAATTATATATTTTATGTATTTCCAATCATTTTGAAATAACACCTAAGAATATAAAATTATTTTTAAAACAAAGGAATTATACAAATTGGACATTTTACTATCAATTTTTAAACAAAATATACAATATTAATTTTGAATTAAATCATGAAGATAAAGAAAAAATTACACTAGTTTTTAATAAATATTTATGTTTTAAGAAAAGTAATATATCATATAAAAAATTATTACCAATGATTTTTAAATATTTAAATATGGATTTTTGTATAAAACCTAATTATGATGATAACTTTTTAACATATCTATCACAAATGAATTTGTAATATTTTTTCCCTATATAAATGGATCTGTTAGAAGAAATTAATAATATTGGAGAATTAAGATTTAAAGAATATAAACCATTAAAAAGTTTAAATTTAAATGAAAAATATAAAATTGAAAAATTTGAAAGAATTAAAGATAAATATGGATATACAATTATTGTTGAATTAGAAAAATGTAAAATACATTTACCAAAAAGATTTACTAATATAATTGATGATAAAACTATTAAAGAATTAAATAAAAAAAAAATTTAAATTTAATTGTCACGGCTTTTAAGACTTTTGATGATAAAGAAACTGCTTTAGTTAAATTTGAATAATTATTTTAGTATAATTGTATTGATAATTAATTTTAAATCATCTTGTAAAAAATTATAATTTTACTGGTTTTAAAAAACTTTTTATTCTGTAAACAATTTCATATAAATTTATGCATATTTATTAAAAAATGCATTAAATTTGCATATTTTTTATGACAATTTGACAAAAGCTGAAAATTGGCCAAAAAATGGCAAAAATATTGCATAATTGTATTAAAAAACTGTGAAATTTGTTTGATTTTTGATTGTCTCCAAAAGTGTCCTAGGAACCCCATAGTACTATCTACTTACATATATATATATATATATATATATATATATATATATATATATATATATATATACATATATATATATATATAAAAAAATTTCAATGACTATTATTTTTGGTCTCTGGGCACCTAAAAACGAAAAAGTAACATGGTCCCGGGCTTAGGTCTTACCATGAGACCTACGGTAATAGCTTATTCCCTATGGGAAATTCGCTAAAAAACCAAGAAAATACTACTTAATTTAGGTATAAGTGTCTCAGTTGGAAGGTACAAAGTGCCAAAATGTACTGGTAAATCAAGAATACAATGTGAAAATGTCAGATTTTTATCTTTGTCTTACAAAAGAACGGTACCTTTTCCGAACATATCATCCAGTAGGACTTCGCCTATTGTCATAGGATTGACTGGCTCAATGAAGAATTTGAATTTGAACATTTTAACGGCCGTTTGTGGAGCCTACTCACCTATTTTTCTAATTTTTTCATAGTCAATAGTTAATTGGTTTTTATTATTTATTCAACTCACTAAAATTTAAATTTCATTTGACACTGTTCGCTGACAGGTTGTCAGGGCTGGTATACATACCGTGTTGGAGATGAAACTTTAACTGTGCTCGACTTGAATTTCAAATACGCGTCGGATATTTTTTTAAAAATTAAAAGAATTTATACCCATTGCGTTAAAGGAAATTGAGAAATTTTACCTGAGTAATCCTTCAGTTATCATTTCCAGCTTTTCAACTAGATTTTGATACAAAAAATTAAAATATTAAAGTTGATGTGTGAAAAGAAAATCTGCCATAAAGTATAGCTCACGTTATTAGTAGATAATTATCATATTTTATTTAATATCAATTTTGAAATATGTTTAGATTTAAAACTAATATAAAAACCCGTTGAAACAATCTAAACTTCTTTAAAAAATGTAAAAATCAATACAATATAGGTTACGGTTGTTGCCTAGGTCAGCTATCACTTTAATCGCATAGGGATAGTGGAAGAAATGAACGAGCATTTATAACCTCTATCAGTTGAAGTTATTGTGTGCCATAGGTTAATTTTAGAAGTGTTGCGGCGTCACTTTACCCGAATCAGTGACAGCCAAGTTGCAAAGCCAATTTAACTTGTAAACTACATTAAATATGAGGCTTAAGTTAAGTTTCTCGAGTGTCAAATTTGTTGGTTTTAAAGTTATATTCAGGTGTTCCGAATGGTTTTCCTTGTTGGAAATTACTCCATCAGTTGTGGATAGAGTAGGTGGATTTTTGTTAAGACAGGTAGGATTTATAAACCATGCCATTACGAGTCATCAACTTCACCTTAAGAGTTAGTAGAGCGGTCGGCTATGTTAACCCTACGGCTTTTGGGCAAAACAGGGTATTTTACTCCCCTATTTCGGACCCCGTTTTCCAACCGATTTTATTTAAACTTGGTATTCGTTTATTTCAAATATTAGGTCCATCATACCTTACAATTTTGAAAGTGTGAAAATATTATTCACAGTGACGTTGAAAAGTAACTAAATTTTCCTTATTTTAAAGAGTTATTTCTAACTAATACCATTTATTTTTACTGATATATCAGGGGTGAAGGATCTATATCTAACTTTAATCTTCAACATAACATATATTTTACCAATAAATATTTAAAAACACCGGAAACAGGAAAATGCGGAGCTATATATTCAGTGTTTTTACAAGAGTGAATATGACTTTTACAGAAACACTTGCATATTAGTTATATTTCTTGATAAAAAATGTCCCAGTTAGTAGAACAGATTGTCCCGATAATTGCAAAAGGCTTTTAGTTAAACTATTGTTTGGCAAGAAAGTTGGTTTGTTTTGCTTTTTAATCAGTACAATTTCCCAAGTGGAGACATTGCCTCTGATGCTTCTTTCGTTTAAATAGGTAAGGGTAAAATTTGAACGTATCGATTATTGTTTTGTATATCCTCGTATTTGAGTTTAATAGTAAATTATGATGGCATACCTAATCTAACAATACATATTTTTCCCCACCTAAACATTACCCTTCTTAGGTTTTACCTCCACCTTCAGTTATATTTAATTTAATTAAGCCCTTTCGTTCGTACCAGTCTAAAAAATATGAGATAATAAATTATAATAATAACAATTTAATATGGCAAACGAATTTTCAGTTTTCTGTATCATGTTATGTTGGGACTGATACTCTATGTGGAATGTCTTCAGCTAGATGTTCAATTTAAATTTCATCAATTGCAGTCACATACTTTATGGAATGTAAAATATTGTAATTTCCTCAATAATGTATTGCTTATAATTAAAATGAAAGAACTGTACTATTGAGAGTTTTAAAATAAAATCTTTAAAATTTTTTTGCTGAGGTTACTAGTTTTCCCGTGGTACAATTTTACGCATTAGTGATTCTTTATAATAATAATATTATAATATCTTACAATCTTTCTATTCTTATTCTTTCTATTCTTTCATTAGTGATTCTTTATAATATTGAAAAGAAAATTTGATTAAAACAATGGGAAATGTTTTAGATAAAAGAAAATTTTGTACCTCTTTACTGTGGCCAAAATTATGACCACTTCGTCCCTTCTTACAGTTTAATCCGTCCTTAGTAAAATTAATTAAATTTAAAAGGAGAATTAAAAAATATGAAGGGCATTTTAGAATTAAGTAATAACTAAAAAAATGTAGATAAGGAAGATAGCAATAAAGAAAGGTAAGAACTCTCGTTTAATCATATACCGTAGTAGTCTTGGAGACTAGATAAAACAAAGATAATGTCGGGAGATGACTTGTTGGCCACTGAGGGGGTTGGGGGGCTAGGGGAAATTTACATCCAAAACCTACCGGTCAATTGGTTAACTAAGAGATAAAAACAAATTTAGATTGTACTATTCTACAGATAACGCAGAATATCTTGGCCTCTGACATACTCCACTTCTGGATTCAAATTGGTAAACATATGGAACTAAAAACAGTCTGTGGCAATCTGCAAATTTGTCGCTCTACTCCAATTGTTTGAACTGCAAACGATCATCAAAGGCCAAGATATTCTGCGTTATCTATACAGGAAAACATTTTGCTAAAAAAGTAAACAATTTGTTGACAAACCAATTAAACTAGAGAAAGACAGCTGACTGCAAAATAAAATAAAACAACGTTAGATGCTGTATGTTTTTGGTTTTGTTGATAGATTAACATATGGTGGAATAAAAAAAAAAACCAAAAACAAAAAGCAAATTGTTTTGGCCAATGGCATGCTTCAGCTTCCCCCTCACCCCGCAACCCCATCAGTGGCCAACAAGTCATCTCCCGACAGTACTAAACAATTTGATATAAGCTACAGCACTGACGTAACAATAGGTAAATTCTATATCGTACAAAATCATTTGAGACAAGAATACACTTTTTATGCATTAAGTTGGAAACTAATAAAATAATATTTTTACTAACATGAAAAAAGTTAAAGGCATACAGATGTAGAAAATTGGGAATATTATACAAATTGCAGAAAAATAGCTTCCCAAAATAAAAATAAAATATACATGGGTATTATAAGTAGCGAATACATTTTACTCGTAAATTGAAATGAACAATTGATTATTATTCTTCTTTAAAAACGTTTTTTTAATAAAACTTTAAAAGCAAGAGAAAATGTTTGAGTTATCAATTTTTCGACTAAGGTTTTGATAAGTTTTCCGAAAAGTAATAACACTGTTGGATTAAAACAACGTTCCACATCAAAGTTGTTTTAGGCGAGCAAGACCTCTAAAACGTTTGAAAATATTTGCTGGGTTGAAACGGACAAGTTTCCCTTTTCAATATGACCCACAAAGATTTCCAATTCAATTATTTAGCCAACCAATCCATTTATTTTAAACTTAAAAAATAATAATTTTAACTGTTTGATTAAAATTGCATGTTTGATATGACAACACACAATACAAAATTAAAAACCATTATTCAATCATTTTTGTTATATTTTCTAAGACAACCTTAATTTAAAAAAATAATAAAAACGCATCAAAATATACAGGGCGGTTATTATTGGACATATTTTAAAATTCAATAAATAACCAAGTAACTTAGAAACATGGGAATTGTTTTATTAAATAGCATATTTAAACTTTTCAATCACAAAGCAATAAAAAATTCTGTTACATCATTCTTTTTAGAATTAAACTTAAACGTTTCCCCGTGCTCCTCATGGTTTGCACGCGAAGGTCGCTGTATGCATTCAACTTCAGACCATGTTTTCCTTTTTTTTTAGCACTGCTGGAGTTATGCATCCAATAACCTCTCTTACGCTTTTCTTAAGTTCCTCAAAGTCTTAGGCTTCTTTGCAAACACCTGTCCTTGGCATAAACCTAAAAAAAATTCCACGGGTCATACCTGGGGAATATGAATGCAAAAAAAATTTGCTTTTTTTGTTAGACATTTTATTATCACTTTTTTGTAATTACACTGAAATATTCATTATTATTTTTTTTAAGTTTCTGCATAGAACCGTTTTTAATATGATATTTAATAAATAAAACAATTTAAATGTTTCTAAATCCCTAACTTATATATTTATTCGTAAATTGTGCCAAACAATTATGACCACAAAATATAAATTACAATATCAACCATATCAATAATGTAACAATATCAATACCTTTCGAAAAAAAAATACATGATGTTTTAGGATTTTCTGTAGCTAAACATAGAATAGTAAAAGCATGGCTGGTTTCCGTACATGGAACCACAAGGAGATATATTTTCTCTTATCTCATGTTTCTAGTGAACGATATTTTACCTTAACGGGTTTTAAGTGAAATGGAAGCTCTTTTGTTTTCTTGCGTTAAGACAAATGAATGGGTGGAATGTTTCACAGACTTCTTACAAGTAAACACAATCTGTTATGTTAAGTTGTTCATACTTATTTAATTTATATTACATTTTGAGATTATTTTTATCAATTTACATCAATTAATTATTGAATAAATAAAATGGTAAGCTAGAAAATTTTAATGAAACCTGATTTCGCAAAGACGGAAATACAGTAGAATGCCCACAAAAAGTGATTTAATTATTGTAACCATAGTGAATTAGCGACATAATGAACATAATGAATCCATTGATGCTATAGGAAAACTTTCTTTACTCTATCGTCAAAATGATATTTATTGTTTTAGGCCTACCTCTCGTTAATAATAAATTAGTTTTTACAAGCTTGAACTCAATAACAATACGTTATTTGTGATAATGATTTATAAAAAATAATATATCATAACATTTTTAACTTATATTTTCTGTATCAAAAGTTATGATCAATTAGTTTCATTTCTGCTTGTTATAATTGCCCCAAACGTTTGGTCCCCAACAAAGTAAATTGAGTCATTGATTGTTTCTGCATTTTAATTGTTCAGAGCAATGAAGCATCCAATTATAATTGGACCAATAAAGTTTTCCGAAATTATTACAAACATAAATATAAATATAGTATAACATAAACATTAACATCAGCTCTAAAATGTATGGTAGTTGACAAACCTACAAGTCTAAATGTTACTTACTTTTATATTTTAATACATGTTTTAAAAGTAAATAAAGAAAGTATTTACCAACAAACAAAAATACATAAAACAACTAAAACGCCACAGTCAGTTTGGAGATTGTAGCGATACGCATGGTTCTCGACACTGTAGCTGGTTCCATGCATATGGCTGGTGAACATGATATGGGATTAAAACAATACAGTAGCAAAATTATTTTCCAAAAATTAGATATATTCATATGTTTCGGCGAAGGGAATAAATCAAACATATTTGTATTTACGATTTTACGAAATAATCAGAAATTTGTATATGTTTTGAGGGATTAAACCTCCGTTATTTTATACCCAAGTATTAACCCTCAATACCAGCTTTCCAATTAGGTTTTTGGAAATGATGTCCAACTACTAACACACGTACAAGCCTTCCTCGTTTTAAATGCACAAATTAGCTACATGGCAAAATTAAATCACTAGACTTACATTTTAAAGACATTTTTATAACCCTGTGAGCGCTTCAATGGTTTTTTATGGAAAAAATGATTTGCCGTCTGTAACCATTTTCCGCTTATAATCTGTGAAATTACCGCCAGCCACGAAACCAACTACAAACCTTTCTCGTTTCATGTAATAGGATAATGCCTAGTAATCATTATTGCGTAGCATTATTACTTCACTTAGCAGTCTTGACTGTCAAGTGATATTCACAGTTGCTGACCAGATTTGCCTCATTAACCATTTTCACTTACACAATTCATCACATTCCAAATTTGAAATGGAAAGCCAATTACTATCATAAATCATGTTAAAAACAAACTTTTGTCAAAATCAGTGATTAAGTTTAGTAAAAAATAAATATAATATATTTTTTCATCCATCCCGGCCAACAAGAATAACATAAGTTGAACAAAAGCATCCCGGTCTTGCCACGGGAAATCTATCAACAACACACGAAGTACATAAAACACAAAACAACCGACGGTAGGCCCTAGTTCTCAAAAACCATGTCCGTCAGTTCTGGATTCGGAGAATCGGCGGTTGGTTTGTGTCCTTGTATTTTAAGTGATTTATGTAGGGTTTAGTTGAATTTCGTGTGTTATCAAAAGTGTAAACCTTTGACAAGACAAAATTTTATAAATTGAAAATACAGGATATGTTCAGAATTGCAATGTGAAAATAATAAGGTAGACCAGAAATTTTAAGGGGCATTATCTTGGTTAATTGTCTATATTTACACGTCAAGGGATGAAAAGGTAAGAACAAAAAATAAAAATAAACAAAATACAAACAGGAACAACTGAATTATGAACTACCTCAGTTATTAGGATGTTTGACAAGAAATTTTGTTTGCTTAAGAAAACACACCGCCTATTATTAACACAGATGGTGAACTTTCTTCGTTTATTTTAAATTTTGTCCTGAAAGCTGGATTAGCAGTGTATTTAGAACTAATCTTTTTGTAAAAAATCACAGTTTTATTGTTTTATAACATGAAAGTTAAAAATTGATGGTCTGATTTTAATCTTGTCTTCTATTAAAAAAGTTCCTTCACAATCTTATTGTCTAGTGTTGTTTCTAATAACATTTAACCACTCAACAGTTTCATTTATAAAAATCGTTTGAGGTGGAGTCTAGTTAAAGGTTTAGTGTTAAAGTTAATAAAATCGGTTCTTTCCAATGTTGTATTGGAAAAATAGTTTGTTAACTCAATAAAATATGAAACAATATTCAAGGAAACATTGATACAGTACTTCTAAACTCTAAAAACTTGAGTGATAACTTTTTCTTTGTCTTTATATCTTCTTCGAGCTTTCACGCCCCCATAGTAGGATGAATTTTTATCACTGAAATTGCTAATGAAACTATTATTATTGCTGTGTCCCAAGCTTTACCTTCTTGAAGTATGTTGGATTTTCTCAAGGAATTATCAATTTGGATAGTTAAAAGTATTTTTCCCACCAGTGTAATTTCCCTCTCTATATTATTGTTTACTCTGTATACTCTTTCAAATTTTACGCAAGTAAATTATAGCTTACATGTCTACATTTGCAAAAATTAAAACATTTAATGACTGAAATGATTAAAAAAATTTTCTTTAACTCTGTTGTCAAGGAATATTTAACATTTAATATTTAACTGGAATTTTAATTTGAGTAAATAACAATAGGCCTACTGCCCTACTACCATATAGATGGGGAGCAAACGAAATGACAGTTTTATTCCTACTACCGATCCCTAAGACCATAAAATGAAGTATGACACACTAAAGTATGACACATTAAGCAGCACTCGACAATGTACAACTACTAATCCAGTTGCAATTATGCACTGTAAACGGAGATACACAGCACTGAGCTGTAGAACGTTTACTGTTATTTGCTCGCATTGTCAATTAATTCCGCGTGGAGCTCTAGTATCAGCCGGCAAATGGCGTATTAATTTCCTGTTCACAACTGTTCGTAGCGCGTGGCGGGGGTTTGCTCTCATTTTGATCATTCCTTGACCCTAGTAACAAGTCATTATAAACTCTATACGTTTCGCTAAACATTGTATTGGTTGGAAACATTCAGAGAAAATTTTGATTGTATTCGTTTTCCGTATTACTATGTGTGTAATGATTGCTTCCATAAAAAATTAGAAGTTATTTATTCGTAGTAAGTCAATATATTATTTATTTTATATGATAACGATGAATGATAGTAGTAAATCATCTTATTTCATTATTATTTCAGTTTTGCTATCCTTCTAACTAAATAAAATATTTACTAAACCGTAGAAATTTGCGGGTTATGAAAATTAAAAGTGTATTACATGTTATTTAGTATATTTTATATTGAGCCTTTTACCGTAAAGAAAAAATTATCTGACTGGATTACAAAACTAGGTTAAATTAGTAGCCAATGAAATCTAGAACTATGGCTAGCAAATTAAGTAAGATTTGGCCTCTTAATTAAATTAAATCCTGCTTAAAATAAACCTGGTCTTTGTTTTATTTTCAGTTAAATAATAAAAATAAAATAATTTAATTAATTTATAGGAGTTGATTTTGTTTATAATGTTGCAGTTTTGGAGCATGAAGTCATTTGTGAGTAGAAAAACTAAAAATAAAATTACTAGTGGGCCTACTGTACTATTAGTTTTGGTCCCAAGAGTATAAATTGATTTTTAATTATGAAGTCAAGAATCTCTCTAATTTTTTTCTCAGTATAAAAAGCCAGATTTAAAAATGTTAAAGTAAAATTTTGGTAAAAATGCAAAGCTTTATCTCCATTTCCAGGTGCAATGATAATGAGATATAAATGGAAAATATATATATTATAGGTACACGATACATCTGAAAAGGTAAATTGTTCTGGAAAGAAAACGTAAATTTTGAAAAGGTAAAGGTACATTGTTTATCATAGAGTTCAACTAACTTCTTTTGGTTGATAACATCATTAAAAAGAATACTCTAGCAAATTTAGCTTTGTTAGAAGGAGTGAGGTTGTTAATTTGGTCGTTGTGGTAAAATATCATTGAATCAGACAATGCAACACTGTTGAAAACCTACATCATGCAGTGTAGTCGTCATGAATAAATGTAATTGTTGAAAAAAATTAATTTGAACCTAAATTCCATAACTGAGTCGTTTTCACTTCAAGAGGCGAGTGAATGCAGTTCTTGGCGTCTCCATGCTGTCAGATGGCAGGTGCCAAGTTGACGCCGAAATACCGAACACGTGTTTGTAGCTTCTGTTTACCCTGACAAAAGTTTTCTTGTGCTGGAGTCTCTATTTAAAAATTTTATCCTGCTTTTTTATGAATCACTTTCTTCAGAGCACATTTATAAATTCGTTGATGTATTTTCCAAAATCAATTAAAGTTTTGTAAAGGACAAAATTAAATAATCCTTACTCGATTCAACCCATAACTCAAGATTATTGTATATGATTTTATTGAAATTAAAAACAATAAAGAATTTCCTCTTTCAATGAATAGAAATTTTTCAATGTTTTCATCAAATAACGATTACCTTCCATAATACAATTAACATTTCGAATAAAATCTCGCACTCGTGTATCAAGTTTTTATCTTACTACGATTATTTGTAGGATTAATGTAATTAATTGTAATGAAATAGATAGCATAATAGAATAGTTTTTGGCAAAACTGGGTTTCTTTGCTGAGTAAGCCATTTAGATAAGCCTCATATTTTATTCCCTTCTCAAACAGTCGTTTCGTCATCGCCCTCCTCCGTCAGGTATTCAAATACTATTCATGGACTTTATATAATTCAAGAGATGTTTCGTTTGGCTGTCTGTTTCATAAAGTCTGTTGCATTTCACCAACATTTTAAATAACTCAACAAGTGTACAAAAATAAATAAATAAAACATAATGGACACTTAAATAAAAGTATAGTTTTATTCAGTTTGTTTTAAGTTAGGTAGTACATTTTTACGAAACAACTAAACCAGGGACAGTTTGTTAAAACAAGCTTATGGATTAGATTATAATTCATAGTAGATGTGTGGTTTATAGTAGATGTATATGGAATTACTTAAAACTTGATCCCGCAGTAAAGCATAAAATGCCGCTTTAATTCTTTGTTTTAATCTTATTTTTAACATTTTTTAAAGATAAAATAAAAACGAAAAAAATAGATTACACAAAACGTAATCACTTTTAAAATTTACTCTGTATTATTTTTAGCCAAAATTGTGAAAAACACATTCATAAAATCAATCAATAAATAATCAATTCTACTGTACTAAAAACAAACATTATTCAATCAAAATATACATTTTTAATTAGTTAAAGGTTAACTAAAGATTTTCCATCAAAGGATATTAATTCTGGGAGTAGTTGCTATTTGGTCCTGATATTACATTCGTGAGGTGCATAAGTAAATGTTAATGTGTGGTCGGACAACTGACAATGTAACGTAGTTTGTTGGGAAAGTTTATTTACAACACTGCATAAACATTGGCAATAGTTTGGATTTAGAACATATGTAACATATTTTACAATATGAATATGACATATATGAATGTTGCTTGAGCATACCTCACAAGAGGGTTTAAAATTTTATAATTATTGTGGGACTAAAAATAAATGAACCTCACCTTTGTGATGCTTGAATTAAACTTTTGTATAATTATTTTGAAAAGATGATAAAAAAGTTATTTGAGCGCCAAAGTCGCGTTCAAACCTCAAAGTCGCGTTGTTGTTGGCTTCTCTCTGAGATTTACCAACAAATAAAAGAACTTATTGCTAAATTATCAATGCAATCTTATAAAATGAAGGGAAAATTTTTATTTAAATGAAATGTGACTATTTTTTAACTCATTGACTTTAAGTAACGTAGCTTGTCACAAAGTATTATTATCCTGCCAAACAATATTAATTAACACAGCCTTTGTTACATGCACCGTTTATTACACTCATTGTTTGCACAGTTCAGTCAATTTCATTGTTGTACCGTTATTATCATCAGGCAATATTTACAAATCAGCAGCACAACAAAGCATCGGTTACATCAAACAAAAGATATATTTCAACAATATTTTTATGCAACAGTTGATGGGATTTTCTAACCAAATAATGTGAACAAATTGACTAAAGCTTTTTTATTAATTGACTAATAAAGACGAATTGAAATAATACTTTTGTTGTATCTTAATTTTAACCTACCATACCATAGCTAATTGTTTTTCTTTAAGCAAAGAACAAAATAATCATCAGGCGCGTTTACATATAACATATAAGCGATTTAGAATTGCAAATTTACTTTAGTTGAGAGTGTAAAATTGCCGGTGACTCCTAAGGTAAAGAAAGGAGTAAGACGATTCTCAATGATCTTTAGAGACAGTCAATGATAGTCCTTGATCTTTAGAGATTCGCTTTTTTTCTCTAGGTTACATGTCTTGTGCTTTAAAGGTATTTAATTTAATTTCTACTAATATTCTTATTTTCGTACCGATAAGTATATTTTATGTGGTTAAAATCATGTTATACTACGTACTCTCTGTTTTTGAAAATCTGCAAGGGGTAAACTATCTTGAAATAAATACGAATATACATCCCTATTGTAACCTGTAACCAATAAAACATGCAATCCAAAGAAATATCAAGGTACAGTAGCCTATATTAGACGACGACGAACGTATATTACTAATAACCATAAAAATAAATCAAAACCCAACTTCTTCAGTTATATTAACCAACTAATGATGAACTTGTGTTAGACCTTCTCTGGAGTTTACTTCAACAACCGTTATCTTAAACATAAAACGAAGGTGAAACGTTCACTCTTAAGAGACAATACAAGCGCCATCACCTCTTTAACGTACGGAGCTACGCGACAACAGCCTCTTAAGTTAACTGGCTACATTGCCCAACCGCCCTGTCACTGCCTTCAGGCCATTAATCCTACAAACTTAACACGCAGTTCGTGTTTTCTATTTATTGGGGTTAATTTCCATAAAGGAATATTTCAACTGGGTGCTTTTCAAGATATCCCTAATGTCTCTGATTATAAATTTAATACAATTAGAAATGAATAGTACTACAATCTTTTTGAATATGTTTTTACATTTTAACTTTTTTCAAATTGTTTTGTTAGTACAAAAGCAGATTTGTACGTTGTTTATCGTTCAATATTTACAATCTTGGAATTTATGGTCGGATAAATGAATTTTGCAACTTTTTGTACTAAGTAAAATATTTGTTACTTTCTAGTTTCAGAGATATTTCACTTGGCTTTTTAATTTAATTGGCTGTCATTTTGAATACGTTAAATTCAGATATTTTATAGGAGTTTGGGTCTTAACATACGAGATGGATATACAGGACTTTAAATAAGTACATCATGATGGTAATTAGTAGTATCATCTATTAACTAAAAATTTCGTACAGGCGAAAAACGAATACCAGTGATAGGACACGTTATATTAATTAATTTGCATTGTCCTCCAGCAACGTGGTAAAACATTTCCCAACGTTTGGTAGACAGTAGGTATAAAACAAAAGAGTGTTATTGATAAATTAATTTAAAATATTTCATATAACGTTCAATACATTTATCAGCTAAGAAACAATCCCGGAATAACAATAGGTTGGCAATACCCAGGAGAAGGCAACACCTGTCTGTGACGCAGCTGGCTGCGGAATATAGGCGGGCAGTGCATACATATGATGCTGCCACTGCGGCGGGATAGGGGAACACTGTAATACTGTATAGAGCAAAGGATATTGGCCAGTAAAAATATTTTATGCAAATAAACGGTATTTCTAAATTTAACAGTGAAATTAATGTCCTGAATCCTGCTAAAGGTAATTTAAATAATTAACAACCATTCTAAAGCCATTACAGCTTTTGATACCATTACTAATGCCATTAGTATTAGCACTCAGCCATTAGTAGCCTAGACGATTTTCACATGGGCATTATTTCATACTTTAATCTGAAATAATCCCTCTAACAGCATAATTACTTCACCACGTCGGGGTGGAAGCTAGAAATATGAACATTCAGAGGTCCCCAATTGTGTAATCCTGACACTTTTGAACTATAAATTGAACTACGTTACTTACTAACCTATTTGTTAAACCATCTGTTATAGTTTGAGTATGATAAGCTTCAGATGATATTGCTTGTTTTAATTTCACAAAAAATATAGTTTAAATTAAAATGTGAGCTTGCATTGCAACGACTTCAAGGGTAGTACAGACGATAATTTTATTAGCGAATATTTATTTCTATGATTTACATCAATGTCAGAAGGAAAACACAATTTTGGGACTAAAAATAAAAGGCGTAGTACAAGAGTAGTCTTGCTCGGTAAAAATATATTGACTGTGACTTCGATCTATGTAGACTGCTAACATGGTATACAATCTTATGGAAAATCAATGTTTTCCATAAGCATCTAAAATGCGCAAATTTGTTTGCAAGTAACTTGTTGAAGCAATCAGTTTAGTGTGTATAGAAAGTAATAACAACAACAATGTAGTGTGTAGTGTTGTAGTGCTGTAACTGTATTACTCTTGTAGAACTGTACTATTGAGAGTTTTGAAATAAAATCTTTTCAATTTTTTTTGTGGAGGTTATTAGTTTTCCTGTGGTACCATTTTACGCATTAGTGATTCTTTATAATAATATACAGTCTTGAAAAGAAAATGTGTTTAAAGCAATGGAAAATTTTTTAAATAAAAGGAAATTTTGTACCCATTCTTACAGTTTAATCCGTCCTAAATAAAATTAATTAAATATAAAAGGAGAATTAGAAAAATATGAAGGACATTTTTGAATTTTTAAATTAATTCAATAAATGGAGAGAGCAATAAAGGAAGGCAAGAACTCTCGTTTAGTTATATACTCGTAGTAGTCTTGAAGACTAGGTAAAACTAAAGACTAGGTAAAAATTTGATATAAGCTACAGCATTGACAATAGGTAAATTACGCATTGTAAAAAAATCATTTGAAACAAGAAGACACGTTTTATGAATTGAGTTAGAAATTAATAAAATGATATTTTTACTAATATGAAAAATGTTAAAGGCATACAGAAGATTAGGAATATTATACAAATTTCAGAAAATAGCTACCCAAAGTATAAAAAATATATATATACATGGGTATTATGCATAGCGAAACATTTTAAATCGAAATGAACAATTGATTATTATTCTTATTTCAATATGTGTTTTTAGTAAAACTTTAAAATAGAAAGGAAAATGTTTGAGTTATTAATTTTTTGACTAAGGTTTTGATAAGTTTTCCCAAAAGTAATAACACTGTTGGATTTAAACAACGTTCCACATCAAAGTTGTTTTAGGCAAGCAAGACCGGTAAAACATTTGAAAATATTTGCTGGGTTGAAACGGACAAGTTTCCCTTTTCAATATGACTCACAAAGATTTCCCATTCAATTATTTAGCCAGGCAATCCATTTATTTTAATCTTAAAAAATAAAATAACAATTTTAACTGCTTTGTTAAAATTGCACTTTTAAAGTGAAAAACACCATACAAGGTTAAAAGCAATGAATTAATATATAGAATTTCACCTTCGTTTTATGTTTAAGATAACGGTTGTTGAATTAAACTCCAGAGAAGGTCTAACACAAGTTCATCATTAGTTGGTTAATATAACTGAAGAAGTTGGGTTTTGATTTATTTTTATGGTTATTAGTAATATACGTTCGTCGTCGTCTAATATAGGCTACTGTACCTTGATATTTCTTTGGATTGCATGTTTTATTGGTTACAGGTTACAATAGGGATGTATATTCGTATTTATTTCAAGATAGTTTACCCCTTGCAGATTTTCAAAAACAGAGAGTACGTAGTATAACATGATTTTAACCACATAAAATATACTTATCGGTACGAAAATAAGAATATTAGTAGAAATTAAATTAAATACCTTTAAAGCACAAGACATGTAACCTAGAGAAAAAAAGCGAATCTCTAAAGATCAAGGACTATCATTGACTATCTCTAAAGATCATTGAGAATCGTCTTACTCCTTACTCCTTTCATTACCTTAGGAGTCACCGGCAATTTTACACTCTCAACTAAAGTAAATTTGCAATTCTAAATCGCATATATGTTATATGTAAACGCGCCTGAGAATTAGTTTGTTCTTTGCTTCAAGAAAAACAATTAAATATGGTATGGTAGGTTAAAATTAAGATACGACAAAAGTATTATTTCAATTCGTCTTTATTAGTCAATTGATAAAAAAGCTTTAGTCAATTTGTTCACATTCTTTGGTTAGAAATTCCCATCAACCGTTGCATAAAAATATTGTTGAAATATATCTTTTGTTTGATGTAACCGATGCTTTGTTGTGCTGCTGATTTGTAAATATTGCCTGATGATAATAACGGTACAACAATGAAATTGACTGAACTGTGCAAACAATGAGTGTAATAACCGGTCCAGGTAACAAAGGCTGTGTTAATTGATTTTGTTTGGCTGGATAATCATACTTTGTGACAAGCTACGTTACTTAAAGGCAATGAGTTAAAAATAGTCACATTTCATTTAAATAAGAATTTCTCCTTCAGTTTATAAGATTTTATAAGTCTTGGTAATTTATCAATAAGTATTTTATTTGTTGGTATAAATCAAAGAGAGAAGCTTTAAATTATCGTTTAATAACTTTTTTAACATCTTTTCAAAATAATTATACAAAAGTTTATTTCAAGCATCACAAAGGTGAGGTTCATTTATTTTTAGTCCCACAATAATTATAAAATTTTAAACCCTCTTGTGAGGTATGCTCAAGCAACATTCATATATGTCATATTCATATTGTAAAATATGTTACATATGTTCTAAATCCAAACTATTGCCAAGTTTATGCAGTGTTGTAAATAAACTTTCCCAACAAACTACGTTACATTGTCAGTTGTCCGACCACACATTAACATTTACTTATGGACCTCACGAATGTAATAACAGGGCCAAAAATAATAACTGCTCCCTGAATTAATATCCTTTGATGGAAAATCTTTAGTTAACCTTTAACTAATTAAAAATGTATATTTTGATTGAATAAAATTTGTTGTTAGTACGGTAGAATTAATTATTTCTTGATTTATTTTACAAATGTGTTTTTCACAATTTTGGCTAAAAATAAAACAGGGAAATTTCTTAAAGTGATTACATTTTGTGTAATCTGTATATTTGATTTTGATTTTCTTTGAAAAATGCTAGTAATAAAATTAAAACAAAGAATCATAGTAGAATTTCATCCTTTACTGCGAAATCAAACTTTAAGTAATTCCATAAACATCTACTATAAACCACACATCTACTATGCATTATAATCTAATCCATAAGCTTGTATTAACAAACTGTCCCTGGTTTAGTTGTTTCGTAAATGTTGTAAAACTGGCTGGGTAGCTGAGTGGTTAAAGAGCTCGCCTTTAAATCTGAAGGATGCCGGTTCGATCCCGAGAAAAGTTAGTGCTTTTTGATGGTTCGATACTGGACCCAGCTGCCTTTGGTCATTGGGCTATTAATTAATGATCCTGACAAATAAAACAGCTGATATTTGTCAGTAACAAAGCTACACCTCATATGATCCATTACAATCATCACACTTACCCCTTCAGTCATACTCACCTTAAAATACGCACCACAGAGTGCGTCGGTGTTTCAAATAAAGTATCTAAAGTATCTAAACATGTACTACCTAACTTAAAACAAACTGAATAAAACTATACTTTTCTTTTTAAGTGTCCATTATGTTTTATTTATTTATTTTTGTACACTTGTTGAGTTATTTAAAATGGTGAAATGCAACTTAGACGTTATCAAACAGACAGCCAAACGAAACATCTCTTGAATTATATAAAGTCCATGAATAGTATTTGAATACCTGACGGAGGAGGGCGATGACGAAACGACTGTTTGAGAAGGGAATAAAATATGAGGCTTATCTAAATGGCTTACTCAGCAATGAAACCCAGTTTTGCCAACAACTATTCTATTATGCTATTTATTTTATTACAATTAATTACATTAATCCTACAAATAATCGTAGTAAGTTTAAAACTTAACTTGATACACGAGTGCGAGGTATTATTCGGAGTGTTAATTGTATTATGGAAGGTTATCGTTATTTGATGAAAACGTTGAAAAATTTCTATTCATTGAAAGAGGAATTTCTTTAATGTTTTTCATTTGAATGTAAATCTTGAGTTATGGGTTGAATCAAGTAAGGATTATTTAATTTTGCCCTTTACAAAACTTTAATTGATTTTGGAAAATACATCAACGAATTTATAAATGTTCTCTGAAGAAAGTGATTCATAAAAAAAAGCAGAATAAATTTTTAAATAGAGACTCCAGCACAAGAAAACTTTTGTCAGGGTAAACAGAAGATACAAACACGTGCTCGGTATTTCAGCGTCAACTTGGCACCTGCCATTTGACAGCATGGAGACGCCAAGAACTGCATTCACTCGCCTCTTGAAGTGAAAACAACTCAGTTATTGAATTGAGGTTCAAATTAATTTATTTCAACAATTAGATTTATTCCGACGACTACACTGCGTGATGTAGGTTTTCAACAGTGTTGCATTGTCTGATTCAATGATATTTTACTACACCGACCAAATTAACAACCTCATCCTTGTAACAAAGCTAAATTTGCCAGAGTCTTATTTTTAATGATGTTATCAACCAAAAGAAGTTAGTCCAACTCTATGATAAACAATGTGCCTTTACCTTTTCAGAATTTACGTTTCCTTTCCAGAACAATTTACCTTTTCAGATGTATCGTGTACCTATAATATATATGTTTTCCATTTATATCTCATTATCATTGCACCTGGAAATGGAGATAAAGCTTTGCATTTTTACCAAAATGTTACTTTAAAATTTTAAAATCTGGCTTTTTATACTGAGAAAAAAATTAGAGAGATTCTTGACTTCATAATTAAAAATCAATTTATACTCTTGGGACCAAAACTAATAGTACAGTAGGCCCACTAGTAATTTTATTTTTAGTTTTTCTACTCACAAATGTCTTCATCCTCCAAAACTGCAACATTATAAACAAAATCAACTTCTATAAATTAATTAAATTATTTTATTTTTATTATTTAACTGAAAATAAAACAAATACCAGGTTTATTTTAAGCAGGATTTAATTTAATTAAGAGTCCAAATCTTACTTAATTTGCTAGCCATAGTTCTAGATTTCATTGGCTACTAATTTAACCTAGTTTTGTAATCCAGTCAGATAACTTTTTTCTTTACGGTAAAAGGCTCAATATAAAATATACTAAATAACATGTAATACACTTTTAATTTTCAGAACCCGCACATTTCTACGGTTCAGTAAATGTTATATTTAGTTAGAAGGATGGCTAAACTGAAATAATAATGAAATAATATGATTTACTACTATTTTTTATCGTTATCATATAAAATAAATAATAATGACTTATTAGGAATAAATAACTTCTAATTTTTTATGGAAGCAATCATTACACACATATTAATACCCAAAACGAATACAATCGAACTTTTCTCCGAATGTTTCCAACCATTACAATGTTTAGCGAAACGTATAGAGTTTATAATGACTTGTTACTAGGGTCATGGAGTGATCAAAATGAGAACAAACCCATGCCACGCGCTACGAACAGTTGTGAACAGGAAATTAATACGCCATTTGCCGGCTGATACTAGGGCTCCACGCGGAATTAATTGACAATGTGAGCGAATAACAGTAAACGCTGCTACAGCTCAGGGTTGTGTAATGTGTGTCTCCGTTTACAGTGCATAATTGTAACTGGATTAGTAGTTGTACATTGTCGAGTGCTGCTTAATGTGTAATACTTTAGTGTGTCATAGGCCTACTTCATTTTATGGTCTTAGGTACCGGTAGTGAGAATAAAGCTGTCGTTTCGTTTGCTCCCCATCTACTAGGACAGTATTGTTTATTTACTCTAATTAAAATTCCAGTTATTTGTAAAATAAACTTTGAAAACAGATTTAAAGAAAAAAATTTATCATTTCAGTCATTACAATTGTTTTAATTTGTTTTGCAAAAGTATACATGTAAAGTTATAAGTTAGTTGTGTACAAGCTTTGAAATAGTACAAAGTAAACAATAATTTAGTGAGTGAAATTACATTGGTGGGACAATTACTTTCAACTATCCAAATTAATAATTACTTGAGCAAATCTAACCATACTTCAAGAAAGTAAAGCTTGGAACACAGCAATAATAATAATAGAGTTTGATTAGCAATGTCAGTGCTAAAGATTCAGCCTACTAGAGTGTCTATGAAAGCTCAAAGAAGATAAAAGGCAAAAAAGAAGTTATCGCTCAATCTCTTATAGTTTAGAAGTACTCTATTCATGTTTCCTTGAATATTGTTTCATATTTTATTGAGTTAACAAAATATTTTTCCAATACAACATTGGAAAGAACCGACTTTTTAACTTTAACACTAAACCTTTAACTAGTCTCCACCTCAATCGATTTTTATAAATGAAACTGCTGAGTTGTTAAATGTTATTAGAAACAAAACTAGACAATAACATTGTGAAGGAACTTTTTTAATAGGAGACAAGATTAAAATCAGACCAACAATTTGGAACTTTAATGTTATAAAACAATAAAACTGTGTTTTTTACAATAAGATTAGTTCTAAATAGGGCCTACACTGCTAATCCAGCTTTCAGGACAAAATTTAAAATAAACTAAGAAAGTTCACCATCTGTGTTAATAATAGGCGGTGTGTTTTCTTAAGCAAACAAAACAGTTGGATTTGGTTTAGGTTTCAATTCAGAACCGAGGCGTGTTTTCAGCGCTTTGAAGCCAAGCTGCAAGACGGTTCATATTTCACTTGAGTTTTATTACGTAGAAGCTGTCACTTGAAGCGCTCCGAAAGGGGTTTGTTAACTGAAGAAGGATTTAGGGGAAAGTGAAATTGAATGAACTCTGTTCCTTTTATAAGTAAAATTTCTTGTCAAACAACCTAATAACTGAGGTATTTTGTTTGTTTTTATTTTTTGTTCTTACCTTTTCATCCCTTGACGTGAAAATATAGACAATTAACCAAGATAATACCCCTTAAAATTTCTGGTCTACCTTATTATTTTTCACATTGCAATTCTGAACATATCCTGTATTTTCAATTTATAAAATTTTGTCTTGTCAAAGATTTACACTTTTTATAACACAAGAAATTAAACTAAACCCTACATAAATCACTTAAAAGACAAGACAACATACCAACCGACGATTCTCCGAATCCAGAATTAATTGCCGTACAAGGATTTTGAGAACTAGGGCCTACTGTCGGTTGTTTTGTGTTTTATGTACTTCGTGTGTTGTTGATAGAATTTCTTTGACTAGACCGGCATCCTCTTGTTCAACTAATGTTATTATTGTTGACCGGGATAGATAATTAATAATTGGAAACAGGTCACGAAAACATAAACTGTAAGATAGGTAAGACGTATATCACTATTCCTTAAACTATTCTTCTACCAAATATAAATTATTAAAAAAACAACTAGATGTTTTTAAAATAGTAATACCAAGTTATTTTATAAAATTGGTAATAGTTTTGTTGTACTTAATCATTTTAGTTATTTGTTTAGGTGCAGTTTACTTTTTCAATATCGCATACACTGAATAGTAGTTTTTATCACTAGGAGCAAAAGTGGGTCTTTTTGGTGCCCAATCATGGTGTATTTTCTTAGAGGTTTTGTTTACAAAGTAATTAATTTGCAGTGTTTACATATCTGTTATTTAAATACTATGCCCTTTATTAGGACTGGGGGAAACTGCTGTAGTGTAATAGACAAGGGCTCTTTCTTTAGCCGGTAGAACGGTGTAAAAAATAGTACACAAAACGTCACTAGCCTGATAGCAAAAAAACAGCTGGTGCATGTTACTCTTATGGACATCAGATGGATTACGTAACCGGCCTGACTCGAAAGCGGCATATTCCAACATCAAAGGAATGAACCAGCCCTTCTTTGTTTATATTTTCTCCACAGTCTTTATAACGTTTATATTTAAAGTTAAACCTTAATAACGTTTTAATTTCAAAATTCTGCATCTTAAAATTAATAAATGAATAATAGTATACTTAACAAACAGCTGATTTTTTATTACTTGGACAAAACAGAAAACTATTGATAGAACAAAAAAACAGCCTGATTTCGTGCAGAATGATAAAAAATATTTTAATATGTAAAAAAAATGAATGTTTATAAGTTACTGGTATTAAAATAGACATTCTATTGAAACCAACCAGATGTGTAGCTTGAAACAGAGTACCCATTTCACTTAAGGACCATTAACGTGAAATATTAGCTGTTTTGTAAGATAAATACTTTGCTGTGGGAAAACGTCTTCTACTTTGTTCATCGTAAAAACTACTCACAAGAAAACAATTTAGTTGAATTACAATTGGTGTAACTTAACATGCTTTTAATTACAATTTGAATGTAAATATATTTTAAGTTTCCTAGCAGTTTTTATTCTGAGTTTAAAATTTTTACAGCAGGTCAGAAAAAGAACTGACTTCCATAATCCAGTTTTTTTGCTGTGATTTTTATAATAAAAAGCATAGAGAAGGTTCATTGCCGATTACATTTTCAATGTATTATTAACCTTAATTTGATTTAATAAAGGGTGTTTACAGAATAGATAATTTTCACTAAGTTAGATAAATTAAACTAAGATATATGGTTCAGCCAATGAATAAGGTTTTAATTACCTTTTACCTGGAATTATTTCGTTATAGCTTGCTACTCTTATTGATTTTGTACTGCATAAGTGTTTATTAACAAGTTTTCTTAAGTTACTACACAAATATGCAATTGGCCTGTTTGAAACTAATTAATGTTTCACCATTCATGTTAATACTTGGTAAAAACAAGTGTAAAATTATTGTGACACTATACGGCAATATGTCTCCAGCAATTTAATGATTAAATTGTTAAATTGTTAATACACAGTTAATTTTTTAGCAATGATTAGAATCACATTAAATACATAACTTAATCTTGTAATGAAACATTTTGAAATCTGTTCTGTGTTAGGGTTGGAAAATAATTTATTTGTTATTAAAAGATAACTTTTTAAGGCTTTTGAGAAAACAATTAACTGATTCGAAAAAGGGCTAATTATCACGTCCACAAACGAAATGTCAATTTTTATAAGCTCCACCGCTTTTATGACCACTACTTTTTGTTCACCTTTCTTACGGCTACTTGTGTTTATGACATTTAATTATTCATTCAGTCATTCATTCATGTTGTGTAAGTTGCTGCAAGTATGTGGACGTTTTGTGGTGTGGACATAAATCGTAAAGGAAATGATATGCATGGACATTATAAGCAGTGGACTAATTGAGCGGAGCGAGCGAAGCTCCTATACTACACTCTGGCTTTTTATTTACACGTACTCCTCCTGAACGGCTGGAGTGATCTTCACGAAATTTTGCTCGGTCATAGTAACCATCTATGGGAAGGTATAAATCTGAAATGGTCCAAATCGGACATGAGGGTTCTGCTTTACGGCCCTTTAAAGTTACCATGTTATTTTAATAGGAGAAATATTTTGTTTGGTTTATTTACAGTGTGTTGATTATGCAGCTGTTATAAGGATCAAATTTAACTGCAGACTGTTACTATCAGCTCTTTGTGAATAAAGCAGTTTTATATGAAATTGTTGTTTTGTTTATTTTATTGGTTTGTTATACCACGTTTACAGGAGGTGCAAATCTTGGACGACGCACCATTTAATATCTTGTAAACATATAATACCCCGTCGCCTCAAACCTGCGTACTCAAAAATTATTAGAGTATACAGATTTGTGGCGAGTAAGCGCAGCGAACAATCTAAATCTGGCGACGAGTGTGTGCAGCGAATGAGCTGGCCCAAAAGATGAGTGAGCACAGCGAACAAACTAAATTGACGGCGAGTGAGCGTAGCGGACGAGCTCACTTGAATTACTTACAAAAGATTTGCTATTATTGATTAAAAAATAGTCTCTCCGCTCAATATTGCAAGCAGACAACTGCATTGTATACCTAGTAATTAGTGGGCGTCTGTAAAAATAGACGGTTATGGCATTAACAGCTGTAAATTAATTATTTTTTACTAATTTTTTATAATAGTCGAATAATCCAATTGTACCCGAAATTTGAATTTCACGACTTTTCCACCCGAGGTCCTTAACCAGCCATTTACATTTCCCGTTGCTGTGGTGTTCTCCAGCCCATTCCCGCTCCGGTGTTGGTGTTATCGTCAGTGACAAAGGCAGTCGACACACGCGGCGAGTGACTCTACCGTCTTGTAGCCTTTACTGCTCCTAAAACTGACAGCCAATCTGGGCAATATGGGGCCCTTGCTGTTGTACTCTTGTACTGTTTTACTGTTGCACTAAAATACTTCAAACATAAACAGCCCATGCATTGATACACTTAGGAAATTTATCGTTGATATTTTGTTTAGAATATTATTGATATTTGCCATTGAAGATATAATGGCACATTGTTTATGGGGAAAATACAAAATCTCAAATTGTTATGGAAATTCGCTGAGTACGCAAGTCTGCTGCGACTGGGGTATTTTCTTCAATGGCCGTTTGTCACAATTTTTGGGTGACATAACTTTTTCAATACGGATAGTAGATTTAAAATATTTCCATAATAAATTACAATATGGCAAGATTTATTCCGTTGTTGATAATTAATTATAGTGAATGAAAGAAGCTTAAAGTTAAATAAAGTAGGGACGTTTAACTTCTAGGCTAACTTTGCACAATATTAGTTGTAATATAAAGTAATAAGATTATATTTATGTTTTTTTTTTTATACTTTGATAATTTATTGAAGGCACTATAGGACACACCGTATAAAACGTTTTATTAAATATAGCGAAAAACTGATTCAGGGTATCAAATTTTCTCCATTTGCTTGAAATTATTTATCTCATATCAAACTTTAGGTTCAGAGTGTAGTACTCTTTACATTTATTCTGCTATGAGAAGCCTGTTGTAAAATATTTACTAAGGGTTAATAATATCCCAATCAAACTGGTTTTCGATTCCGTGTGAAATATTTCTACGTCCCTTCACAAAACCGAGTGATTTATGGACTATAAAAGATGGTTTACGTCACTAGTTGGGATATGACTTGTAGAATGAACTATTTCTATACACTGTAACGATGTTCCTATTGATAAAGAAATGAGAAATTTTTAGTTTTTATTATTACGTTGTTAGATTTCAATTTTTCACCGTTGAAATTTGTAAATCATCACATCTCTTTAGACCAATTGTAATAAAAGTTTCCCGTCATTTTTCACGGACTGTTAGTATAGTTCATCACACTAGTTCATTATAGTCACCATTGTGGCTGTTGGGGAACCCCTCCACCCCTAACAGCTATTACATAGGATTTAACAACATTTTTAAATAAACCAATAGGAGTGCTAGAAACCACTGAGGGTGGAATCCCTCTCATTCCCTTTTTCCTAGCTGGCCAAAAATTCATTCTAATGAATCGGGGCCAAGTTAACTTTTTTATTTATTAAAATTAAAATCACTTTCCTGGAATTTCTTCGAACCTTTTAAATAATACATTGGTTGAATTAGGATCCCACTTAAGTGATGATATCCTTAAGGTTTTTTGTTCACCTGCTGTTAACCTCTTGGATGATTTCTGCTGTTTTATTGTACTTTTTCTATAGGTAGTTACACTTTCCTTAACCATGTTCAATTGTTTTCATTCAAAAGTGTTCAAAGTCAAACACAATCAAATTATGATCTAGGTTGTATTTTTACCTTGAGTCATAGAGTATTAAAATGCATTTGTATGCTGAATCTACATACATGAACCATTGCAGAAGACAATTATTACACTAATTAAATTTTATAAAATATATACCAAAATTGCAATATTTTTATTTGTTAGAAAAAAATGCATTGAATCGGTTTTCAAGGAAGCTACTTTTTCAACCTCGTCCTTTTCATAGGATGACATTTATATAGAAGGCAATCCAAATGAGAGAGAGTCAAGAGGAATGTAGTTTTTCAGCTCCAGGATTCGTGTTCTCCAATTAAATTAATTCTGAGGAAAAGAATTTCATCTCTTTGAGATTTAAGCTTTGTAACAAATGTCCTCTACACTACCAAACAGGATCAATTTCATGCCACTTTTTTGTTAACCAACAAAACTTAAGTTAATAAGATTTTTAAATTATTATTTTATAAATTTTTAATATTGTAAAACCCAAAAATCTCGTAAAATTTTTTTAGCGATTTTCATTACAATAACTAGTTTAAAACCGGTAATAAAACTCTTTAAGAGGTATTCACATATTTACGGGATTTTAAATTAATTTATAATTATTTGAATTTACATTAAAATATTATTGTAAAAACTATTTACTATGTATTTCACAATGTCACATTAAATTTCAAAAATCTTTGCAATACATGTGTTACAACACAAGGCAAGATAACAAAATGGACGTCGATGTTTCATCTGCCGGTTTAGGTTTCACAAAGAAATGACAAATGTCAACATCCTGAACCAACTGCTTGCCCTTTATGTTGGGGTTACGAATATTATCACACATGGATGTTTGGTTTAGCTTTTGTTATTTATCTGGTATAAGTTTTCCATTATTTTTACTACTTTACCTGTTATGTAAAAGTGTAATATCATTTACTGCTATTTTGGTTTTATGTTGAAGTATAATTACTACAAAGGAAAGCCTGAGACAAATGCTTGTTCTCCAAATTTATTAAGCACTTTGGCTTTCAAACCACATAAAATTAATATGTGTATAAAGGACGTTTCACAAAGTATAACTATTTTGAAAACCTGGTTATGCCATTGTAACTTTGACTCCCATTAGAAATCAACTGTCAAAAACTTTGTAACCAACAGACTTTACATTCAAGTAGCATAGTTGGGTAGAAACCGAATACACCTCACATTCAATACGTAGTTTCCTAAGTTAAATTAGCTTGGCAACTTGGTACTGACTGTTTCATGTAAAATGAAACCAATCACAATATTTCCATAATCAAGTTGTCAAAACCTTACCTAACAAATGCATTTGTTCATGCATAATAGTTATATGTAACCATAATAAAATATTATTAACTTTTTCCATTATTTTTGCATCGTACTTCGTTCTAAACAACATTTTTCTCATATAATGTTTATAAAGATATAACATCTCATCTAGGGGCCATAATAAATCCATTGACACCATAATATCCATGATCCGTTCAGTAGTTTTCTCTCTAGAACCTTAAATGCATAATATAAGACAATAGGAGAAATTTAAACACATATCATAAAACCATTATTTTGAACCAAGCAGTTTTAGAATATTAGTTTTAATCTTTAAACACTTAACTATGAATTTCAACTCGATATATTACAATTTTGATTCATTTAATCGGATATTAAAATGCTGACCAAGTTATAAAATCGAAGAAAGCGAGACAGGTTATTGGAACAATTTCAATTCCAACCTTTCAAGCGTCTGTCTAATGCCTTGGAACATAAACGCTGACGGTGCACTTTACTCAGTTGTTCGTCCCCTTCCCGCTCTGCCATTTATAAATTATTTATACCCCCACTTGGACTAATTGTTCTTGAGACCAAAGAAAATTGTTTATTTGTTTGGGATTATGATTATGAGACAGATTATTTAAAACGTACAACAATTTCATTCTACTGTATTTTATGTTAGTTGCTAAAACTTTCATGAGTAAACTACTTTCATTAATTGTTGGTATTATTTTAATTTGTTTTCTACATTAAATGCAATGCTGATGTTGCACCATATTTGGAGTATTAAAATGTTCGAAAACTAAGAGAATTAAAAAGGATCGGAAAGTTGTTTTATCTATGAAGTAACAGTGCCCAAAATACAATTTGTGGTGAAATAGGAACAAAACACAATCAAAATGCAATTGCCAACACAGACACAGTGGGTATCCCACACCGATGGGTGGAAAACATTGATCCAAACAGCTAAATCAGTACGATAAAAATATCCCCACACAGGTACATTACAGATTTTAGTCTGACAGTTACAGTTGTAACTGAGGATTAAATATTTGGTGATTTATATTAAAAACACTATGTACAACACAACTGCAAGACAGTTTGTCTCTATCTCATTTAAATGGTTTATGTTACAATTTAGTTACAGTAGCTTAGAGTTTTTGGAAAAACTTTACTTAAAACTTAGTTTCACAAAATTTTAAAACATCATAAAAGTCAATACATTCTCATATTGAGGTCTTTCTTCGTCACCAACAAATATAAGCTATATACAACATTATATAAAAATTATAGCAAATTAAATTTTTCATGGCTTTTAAAACAATTTGAGTTTCTTCCTTTTCTTCTCCGGTTCGTGACATAGTCTACATACACCAGGTCTTGTGTAGTCTTATATCTGCTCCATAATGGTTTTAATTGAGTGGTTAGCTAAACCACAGTAGTGTAAGAAAGAATCAAAGGAAGGTTTTCATTCAGATATTTGACTTTTCGTGGTCAATAATGTTTTTTTGTTTTTTTGTTTTTTTACTTTTCGTCAGTAATATATTTTTACTAACTGTTTAAAACATAAATATTAAGATTTTTTATAAAAGTAGTTTAAAACATTCATGTTTGCTATTTAGAATGAAGGAAGAGTTACAATTTAATTTTATTGCGTCTAAAGTATTTTTTAAGTATAAACTTTAAGGAAATGTAGGTAAATGCTTTAAAAATCAATATAGTATTTTTAATCAGTTTTGCGTTTTTAAAACAGTTCGAATAGATATTAGTGTTTCGTTGCTCCGGAAAACTGTTCAATTTATGATTGGATTTTACTGTGCTGGACACATAAGTAGTATGAAAACAATGATTCACATAACTATGGGTAACCAAGTAATATACTTCCGGGTAGTCAAAGAAATAAATAAAATTAAATTAAATTACACGTATTATTCGGGGAAAATGTTTTAAAATACCTTTATTACCATCATTTTGAAAGTTATCTGACAATCTAAACAGTGTTTAAATTTTTAAGTACCGGTACGTAAATATAAATCAAAGTTAGCAACTAACATTTCCTTGTTGAGCTAGTTTTGAGTGTAAGTTTTCAGTTTCAACACAAGTTTCATTCTAAGTCTCACAGCGACGGTTCAATTTGTCGCACCTTGACATGATGGATACATTATTCAAAGGTGTAACAAGTTTCTCTGTTCCCGTGTTCATTAATATGATTTATTGTTTGAGCAGACAAGGAGTGTGAACCATTATAGAGTATGGGTGTAGGCGAGTAAACTCGAAAATGACTTTTTTTGGTTGGTTTACATATAAGACATTAGAACCAAAGATGTGACGGTTATTCTTCACGGTCTTCATCTGGTATTTTTAACATCCACCATTGGTTAGGGCAATCATTTAGACATAGGTTTAGTCGTTTTATTAATGTTTTAGCAAAAAACTAAATGTTTTAGCCTCTACTGTAGATGCAAATTTTATATGAACATTCAGCAGAGTTATTATAGATAAACTTTAAATAAAAAAAAACACCAAACTACACACCCAAGTATTTATTACCGTTTGGGTATGTCTTTGTTAGAACATTCGAACCATTCATTTGTCTAAATACAAAAAAACAAAAGAGCTTCCATTTCATTACAACCCGTTAAGGTTATATAACGCTTGTTTTAAGACGACACATTAGTTTTAGGGGAATAACTTTCTTAGGTTTTACATGATCTTTTATGGGAATCACTTATGTTTCTTCTGATACATAATTCCACAAAAGTTTTAAAAAGTCGCATCCGAATAATTAAATTAAATTAGAACTATAGGCATGATCTTTACTCTGTTCCGAAAATGGGGGTTCAAAAGATAAGAAAAACATCCACACAACATGACAAAAAGAACAACATTACATGACAAAAGAAATACAACAGGAGTACAACACTTTAGGAGAGAGATGACCAGAGACAGACAAGACAATTAAAACGCAATAAATGATTGCGGTAACCTTAATGGTACTGTGCATTTAGTTGTGATTTAAATTATTAAGGATTTAAAACATCATTGACACTTTATTAAGTAACAAACAAAAAATCTAACCAAACCAAATAGATAAATGAAAATAACGATCAAATTTTAGTCCACAGTATAAATGTTCTATGATTCCTGCATCTTTTTAATAAGCCAACCGTTAGAGCTTTATTATTTATGTTTTCATTTTATTATACATTACTTGAAATAAAATTATCGCATTCAATTAAAATACAGCATTTTAATTTAGAAACTATTAACCCATTTAGTAACCCTTAGGATTATATATGTTTTTATCTAACATCATCACTGTATCATGCTTTTTACTCTAAATACTGCTTTTGTAATACACTTGGCTCTTTCTAGCAACAGGCAGTAGAAAATTCACCCATCGTCAAATACTCCGACTTGGTTCAGTCACATTTCCAAAAGTACTTCCTTTCTTGTACCGTCTTTATTGCTACTTAACCTGACAGTCCATTTACTCCTCCTCTCTTTAAAAAAGTCTCCTTCTTTAAAATAAATAAATAAAATTTAAAAATCAACAACAACAACAACAATGTGTCCAATTTGCTTAGTGATTATTAAAACAGTTTCCTTCCGCTTAAAGAAGAATGACACGTTAAACAAACACTCTACTCTAGAGAGAGCAAAATCTATCTTCTTATTTCTATAAGGGTTTCGTCTGTTACGTCCCTTTTTCTCTCGACCTACTGAACCGATTTTTAAGATTGAGGTGTCATTTTAAAGCTTAGGATATACCGCAGTGACGAATCGTAATTAAAAAGGTCATATTGTTTCGGGCTTCGCCCCCCTCGCCTTTGATTTATTTCTAGAGGGCGCTTTAAAATGTTGACCAACTTTTATTGCAAGTCCCTTAATGTGAATTGTAATTTAACAGCTGATTACCTTCAGATGAGTTTTAAAAGCCAGATAGTAAACAAAAATATATCTGTCACTTAATAATCAACATTCACGTACTGTAGGTGAGTTTCACTTACAGAATCATAAAATGCGCAATTTGCGCACGGGCCACCTCGTATTCTAAATATTCTAGATACTGTGGTTCAAAGTCGGCAAGGTGAAACATACATATTACACATGTACTATGACAAACAGCTTGCTATTTGTCAGTAACAAAAGCTACACCTCATCTGATTCATCACAATCATCACACTCACCGTTCAGTAATCACCACAGAGTGCGTCGGTGTTTCAGATCAAGTGTTCAAGTATCTACGTATTTACATTCTGTATTACTATTTCAAATAAATAATTGAGCCTCCCAAATATTGACTTACGTTAAAATCTCAGGAATTATTTTAAATGTTTTACCTGTGAAAGAAATTAAATTTGCTAGAATGTTTGCACAATATAAAAATTGTTGTAAGTCTCACCACATAAGTTGAAGAATGGCCAAAACAGCTGGGATTGGTGAGAGGGGAAAGGGGTACTTTTACAGGGAGCTTACGTTACATGTTAATTTTCATAGAACAGATGATTATACAATAATTTTAACTGAAGTACCAGGGGGACCGAGCTTAAGCTCGGTAATATTATTACTTTCGTTCTCATACAAAGCTTGTTCGCTCCGCTCACTCGCCCTCTTCGATTTTAAAGACGAGCTCGTTCGCTTCGCTCACTCGCCAGGCCACAGAGTGCTGCACTTTGGTATAATTTTCCTTTAAAAATATAACACATTGGTTTATATGTCAGTTATCAGCTGATTTTTGTTCAATTTAAAAATCTCCATAAGGATAACATACAAACTTTAAAGAGCTCTAGCGCTAAAACCGGATTTTTCCCAGCTATGGGACCAGTTCCAATCGATTTCTGGTGGCCAAAACCCCCATATTCAATCAAAAAATCAAAAATCCTTGGAGCGAAAAAAAACTTTGCCCGGACAAAATGGAGCTTGTTTTAGAGTATAAGATAATAAGATAGTAGATCAAAGTCATTCGTCAATTTACAGTTGAATTTTTTAAGTAGAAGCGGTCGTTAATAGGTGGACTATCTTTGACGATAAACTTCTTTGTTCGTAGTATAATCATGTGTTTCTGCTTGTCAAATGATGAGGTTCAATCAAACAAACAAACCGTCCGTCAATGTACGTTTGTTTATATGATTTTGTTAGAACACACATAAAAGAACAAATAAAATGCTACAAATAAAAGAGGTTCAGGCAAAGAAAGTCCACCTAATCTTGCCACTTCTAGGTAAAAAATTCAACTGTACTCGGCGTGGATTTGCATTGCCATTAAGAAATAATCACACCTTTCATTGAGTATAAGCAATGAACACAAAAATTGTTTTCATTGGAATAAATGAAGAAAATTGAAAAAATATATATATTTAACATAAACATAATTGTAAATTTTGTAAATTTTCACAAAACTTTCATACTAACCTAACGTGCTAAAAATATTTGTAAAATAAAAATCATTATTATATTTGTACATACCAATGTTGTTTGAAATAAACTACTCTTCCCATGTTTTTATTAGTATAGTTTATTACTTTAAAATTTTTTTTAGATTTGTGTTATCTATATTAGATTTTATATTTTTGCATCATCTTTACCGTACTCATTATACCCAATCAAAAATTAAAAAATTCTCCAGGTTTTACTTTTTTTGTATAACCTAACTCAAAGGAGGTTAGAGGTTTTCCTTCCGTGTCAAAGATATCCTACAAAATATAAATTCCTTTAAAATGATCCGTCTTTCAAACAATTTATATCCCTTGAGTCTGGGAGATAAGAGTGCCCTGCTCACTCTAACGCTGGCTGATAAGAAGCTCGCTACAGTCGCCTCGTCTATCATTCACCCATTACTTAAAGTGGCTACAGCAAAGGATTTTGTAGTTTTTGTGAATTTTCCTAAAGGGAAACGCTATTACGGTAGTATTCACGGTAAGACCTAAGCCCGACACCATGTACTTTTTTGTTTTGATATCCCCAGAGGCCAAAACACTGTTCAAATTCATATACAGGTTGACTGATATGCGTGTGCCATCTTTTTTTATTAAAATCTATAAGAGTTATTGAAAACCGTTATACGGTATGTTGGAAAAATTATGGAAAAACTACCTGGTATGTTGGGAAAAAAGATGGTGTATGAATACGAATGTTTCCAGTATCTCTGCCATCGTGGATCATCTTTTGACTGCAGTTGACATTTTTAACATTGACTCTAGAGGCGTTTCCCGAAACAAAGTTTAACTTAAACTTAGTTTAATTCATAATTTAACGTATGGTCAACTTTGGTTTGAACTTGTTTTAAAGGTTAAACTGACTGGAGAAAACAATTCAATTTCTATGGTCCCAAATAATTTTAATACCCCCGTCGCAGCAGACCTGCGTACTCAGCGAATTTCCAATGGAATTTTGATATATTTTCTATTTCCCCATAAAATCCATGTGGTTGAGAGTATGTGGATTTGCCGCCATATGGGTTTTGTTGGTAAATATAAGTTAAATCCTACCTAGTGGTTGTACATACCAAATTTTGTAAGGCTATGGTGTTCTTTTTATTTTCCCCATAAACCCTATAGGGTTGAGTACGTAGGTTTGCCGCCATATGGGTTTTCTAAGCAAATATAACTTAAACGCTTCCTAATGAATGTACATACCAAATTTTATCAAGATATGTCAATAAATAAGCAAGATAGAAGGTTTTGTTGATTTCCCATAAGAATAACATGGAAAACATACTTTTTGAATTTTCTCCATAACCATTTAAGCTAGGTAAAAAATTCAAGATACTAAATTGTTTGTTTTTTAAGCTCTTTTAAATGGTTTAAGTTAAAATTGTTGAATTTTCTAAATAAAAGTAAAAAGAGCCAAAAACCCATTTTTAACCCTTTTGAAACCCCATAAAACCCCGTTCCCATGGTCCGATCATTCTGGTTCGCGAACTCAACCTAGTAGAGGCTGGCTTACATCCCTGTACCAAATTTCATCAAAATCGGAGGTTCCGTTCAAAAGTTATCGTGTTCACGGACACACACACACACACACACACACACACACACACACACACACACACACACACACACACACACACACACACACACACATATATATATATATATATATATATATATATATATATATATATATATATATATATATATATATATATATATATACATATATATCAATTTGAACGAACGGTGTTATTGGCTTCTAGGGACCTCAAAACGAAAAAGTATCATGGTCCCAGGCTTAGGTCTTACCGTGACTACTACCATAATAGCGTATTCCCTATAGGGAAATTCGCTAATACACACAAAACACACATCTTTGTAATATCCATAGAACTGTGATCAAATCATATAAAATTGATATACTTTTTATAATTAAAATAATGTATTTAGAATTAACAATATACGATAACTGTATTATTTATCGATTAGCAATTTGAATATGCAGACTAACTCCGTTTAATACTTACCCGGAATATTACTATATGTATATCTTTGGAACCTGTATTAAGTAGGAATCAAAATTATATAAGTTTTGTAGTGTTTAAAACTTTTTGAATATGTAACCTAATAGTGCAATTACAATATAATCTTATTTTGACTTCGGCAAACCACTTGAATGCAAAGAGTTATGGTAGTACCATTTTAGTTTACCACGTGGTTTTCAGATTTATATTGGTTCGACCATGAACTTCTTAGCCTATAGTATGTACTTAATTAAACTTTTGATGTTCAATGATTTAAAATACCGTATAGGTTATTTGTTACAAAAACGCTAATATTTCTTAACGCATTTCTTATTCAGTGGCTTCTACAAAAGACTGGGCCTGGCGAAAAAACAGAATTTCAATAAAGTTGTATCAATATAAAATTACTCCCGTTGGGTAATAATGGATGAAAAATATTTCCAACAGCATTTTATTTGCGTCAAGTAATCAAATGTGAATTCTTTGCCAATACCTAAAAAGAAACCGTCCTATAATTTTGTAAGGCTGATTTAATAAAATAGACCTATTGGGAGTTGTATGTTAGGAAATTTTAAATGGCTGTTTGTTTAAAACCATAAATAATATTAAATAAGGAATTTTATATGTAGCCATTTGACGAGTAAGGTGTTTTTTTACAGAATATTAGTATGGATATTATGGAACATCCAGAATCAAACATTATAGTAAAGACATTCCAGAGACCAGAAAGTTCTAGAGTATTACTTTTTTCTGTAATTAAAAAAAAAAAAAATAGATAAGAAGGACTCTGTAACAAGTTTTAAATAAAAATAACTTGCTATTATATCTATTGATAAGCATTAATTAATCATAATCTCTAACGTGACAAATCGTGTGCAGATACATATTATATTTTTACTGCTTAACGTCAAAACACAATCCAAAATAAATTATACCCTGGTACGACTGCTGATCTGAGCTTACTCCATCGACGGGTACACGTCGCAGTACACTAAACTAGGCCATTAGTTAAAATTGTCTTAGCTTTCGCTGCGTCAGTTTGATTTAAAAAATACACACAATTCACATATAATATTTAAAATAACACGTACAAACAAGTGCACTGCTTTATACGACAGACAACCGAGTTCAAGGTATAAGTAGTAGTCAGTAGTCTCGGTCGCCTGTCATCTAATGCCATGCACGTGCTTCAATGATTTTCTCCGAGTCATTTTAAATGTAATATATGTATTGTGTTTATTTTTAATCGAACTGACTCAGCGAAAGCTAATGCAATTTTAACTAATTAAATAGTTTAGTGCACTGCAACGAGTCAGTGTACCCGTCGATGGAGTAAGCTCAGAAAAGGACGTCGTACCAGGATATCATTTTGGATTATGTTTTCATGGTAAGCAGTAAAAATATAGTATATGTTAATTTATCAATTTATTACTGTATTAGAAGGGCTACAGACACACCCAAAAGAATAGCATCAACTCTTGATCCTGCTCTTTTATTGCAAGTCTAAACTTAAGCCTAGGGCCACGTAAAAATATAAAGATTTGGTGTAAAACTGAAAATTTAGTATTCTTATTCTTCGTTTTGCTCTTTGGCAACTTCAAAATCTAAATCAAATAAAAATCGTTATTTTCCTTTAGGCATCTACATGCAATTGACATCGTCACAGCATCTACATGCAATTGACATCGTCACAAACGACTCACTACTTATGTAAAAACAAATCAAAATGTCAAACCATGCTCAAGGCAAAAAAAAAAAACAAAAAAAAACATGCCCAAACATAACACAAAACTCATCAAACAATGCCAAAAAAATACTCACAGTCTCCCTAGAATACTGAAGAAGTCGTTGACCGAGTAAAGGAAAAGCCATTAAGAGAGCAGCTCGAAGCCTGGTTTGGATTTTGAACTCTGTGGGTCCAGGCTGTACAAACAATATATGATTTAATAATGCCATGCTAAGCTGACTAAAATATCTTTGACTTTTTTACTTTTCCTCAGTCTAACAAAAGGACATCAAGCTTATCTCTATTCCTAGTGTAGAATATCTTGACAGTCACCCCTAAAGTTAAAACATACCAAATCTTGCTTTAAGTATATAAAATCAATAAGCTCAAACAGTATGACTCCTTCTTTAATAAAAAGAGCCTAAAAGAGCATTCATACTCGGCATCAGCCAAGATTAACTTTATCAGCCAAGATTAGATAACTTTTCTGGATCAGCAATACCCTGTAAATTTCAGCTGCACCTCCCCAGAGACTGAGACTATACAAAAGCGACCCCTGAAAGAAAGCTAGGTAAGCTTTTAACAGGCAAGATTTTTTACACTGGTTTTCAGGTTTCTTAAAAGTACAATACTCTTGAGAGTTTGCTACAAACAAGCGTTATTTGAGAGCTCCAGGTCAATTTAGGATCTATGGCAAGCCCTAACAATTTGGCAGTTGTTGAATCATGTTCTAGTTTCTTAGACTAAAAATTATAGTCTGAAAATTTTGCATCAATCAGGGACAAAAATACCTGGAACCAAACCGCTGCCTGGGTTGATGATCGCTGCATGGCATTCATAAGATTTGGAATGGAATCAGACCCATGAACAAGTGTTGTGTCATCTGCATAGCAAATGACGATACTTTCTACATAAGAAGGCCGGTCATTTATCATAATTACAAAGCAGCAGGAGTAGCCCATCTCAAGGACATACCCGCTGCACACCATGAAATACAAGACGATACCGGAGCTCAAATCGTTGACAGAGACCAGTTGCTCCACCCGCCCAAGTATGATCAGAGAAGCTGCAAATGGATTTTTTTGATGCCATAGTGGTATAACTTGGTAAGCAACACGTCATGATCTCCAGTGGCTAAGGCCTTATTGATGTCCCCAGCAAAAAAAGTGGCCCAGCATAAAGTGCAAAGCTCCTCGACTCAAAGGAGCTTAAGACGTGTTTAATGAGTGCATCAACGGCATCAACAGTCAATAAGCCAGTCCGGAAACCATACTGGGAGGCTGAGAGCAAGCCACCACCTTCAAGGTAGGAATATAACTGGTGTTTCAAGAGGGATTAAAATATTTTCGATAGGATGGGTACCATGGAAATAGGCCTAAAGCTCCCAGGTTCGTCCCATGCGCCCTTCTTTTGAAGAGGCACAACCTTCGACTTCTTCAGGCAAGATGAAAAATACCTTGCAAGAAACATTGATTTAAACAAAAATTAAGAGGCCATATCATAGTATTAATAACAGACTTCACAAAGACACTTGATAAATTATATACTCCTTACCATGAGAGTTTTTCAAATTGGGCTACACAATAACCTCATTGCAACTGACCAGTCTCCATACTGGAACTGGTTTTGAGTTTGGGGGATGTTCATCAAAACTGAACAGCTGAAAACGGAAGCCATCCCTCACAACATGAACGGAGTCTATAAAGAAGGTCATTCAACACATCCGGAGACACAGAGGTTGACCTACTGGAAGCAGTCCCAGTCTCAGCTCGGATGACTTTCCATGCAGCAGACTATTTTTGAGACAGAGACCTCACATATAGTGGGTATTTTGACATGAATATGAATGAGAGATGAGTGTAGGATGATTGTGGCGCGTTGTAGTCTTGTTACTGACTAAGGCCGACATTCTCCTTAGACAGGACTGTTAATTAATAGCCCAACAGCCAATAAGGGTGTCTAGGGACCTACACAGATTAACGTGGATCGAACCACAATTTCGAGAATTTTTCTAATTATTAGGATGTCTTTATGGATGAACTAGTATTCACCAGTGCGGACGTTAATCACCACACTAGGGAATATCGCATCCACAAGCTATCGCTTATAACCATCCACAATTCGTGACCTCCAAGTAGCTGGATTACAGGACGACGCCACCGTAACAGTCAAGTTTTAAGCCAAATTGTTCAAACATCATCCAGCGGCCACAAAATGAATTTTAAGATATTAAAATTGACTTCATCATGTAAGAATGTCAATATGTTAGGCCAGTCGTACATAAGTAATGCGATTTGAAAAATCATTGAGTCTATGTTGAGAAAGGGGGCAACAATTGTTTTGTTCACTTCAGGGAGTTGAAGTTGACGCCGCTTACATACAGCGGCGCTCCATTGTCCACGTAGTGGCGTAGAGCCTGTCACATTGCCTAACGGTAGGCTTACCGGTACCTTAAGCTCACAGGTCTTACCGGGACACCTATCGGGTAAAAAGAGGTTTAGATCTATATGAAATGAAGTTGATTTCTAAAAATGTTGCACATAATTGCAAAATTGTATTTAAGTTAATATTTTCTCGTGTTTTACTAAACCCAGGACAAAACCTAAACTGGCCGGGACACCAGGACCAGAAGGAAAAACCGGGACGTCCCGGTCAAACCGAACGTATGGGAAGCCTACCTAACGGGGTTAGGACAATATACCAGGTTTTTTAAGGCGAGATTTAAGGGTGGATTTTATGAATGACATGTGGCTTTTTTACTTCCTGGTAGTCGTAAGTTTTTAGGTCTGTAGTAACATTGTCAAACAAGCATCTTACTTAAAAATGAATATTAACTATTCCTTTAAGTACATTAGATTTTAATGTTCAAGATCATCCATACCCATGAAGGGGTTACCGTGATTTAAATTTATTTGATAAAGTTTAAAAAAAAATTGCGTTAATATATCTATCCTGATCATGCAACAGTGCCAACTACTCTAATCAACAACCTTTCACCTAATTTTTCCAACACAACCAGGTAACTTCTTTTTATATATATTTTATTTTACCCACAAATTTTTTATTATTTTTCTTCTCAACTGGCAGTTCTTTGCACAATACATGACCTTGTAATTATTTTATTTGTTGTTGCTCAGCTTAGAGTCAAATCTAGCCTGTAAGGAGTTTAGTTTTAGTTTTGCCACAGTGCCATTATTTGTATTTTTTGCTAATATTTAACGCAAATAAATCTTGCTTGAAGCCCAAGTTACCGGTACATAAAATCAAAGGCCATGCGACTTATTTTTTTAGAGTCGGTATGGCACAACCAAGTTAAACCATATTTTATATATTGATTAATAATTCTATTTAAAAACATTACAACATATAAATGTGAAAATATAATGCAATGAAATATTATATTCCACAAGTTACAATATTTAACACATTATATAGTAATAAATTAGGATCATAACGTTTCATAATAGTCAATGGTTTCATGATGGCTGATAAATTTGGTGTTGGCAACACTTTTTTCAGCTGACTCACCGCCTCAAAAAACCAAATAATAACAATTAAACTAAAATAAAATATGTCAGGTAACTAAAAAGAACATAACATTATAAATTATAGTTTATCAACTGTGTTTCATAACTAATTAACTTCAAAAGTTTGTGAACTGAAGCAAATTATTAGTGTTTGTTTATTTAGAGATTCCTAACATAGAAAAGGTATGCAAATTTATTGTTTACAAATGTTTTATAGCCTTAGGTAAACTGTTTTACTGGTTTTACAATAACTTAGGCCTATGTCTGCCCTAGGACTAAATCAAACTAACTTACGATGCATGCAGACACAAGTAAAACGGAATGGAGTTTAAAACAATTAACTTATGCCTAGACTATCTGGCGATAAAATGTTACACTGCTCAATATCCAACCACATTAATTTAATGTGTGAGCCCATGGATTAAATAGGCCTAGGTCTATACATAGGGCCTAGAGTTCAGTTTTTTTTTTAATTCCATTGACTAGTATGTTAGCCCTAACTAAATTTGGACAAATTGGAAAGGGAAATTTGGACAGATTAACGTAATAGTCCCCAGCCTATTGAGAATAGGCCTATGTATCAACAAGGTGCAATAACGTAAACTGCCTAAATGCCGTGACCCTAGGGAAGCCCATCTCTTTTTCTGAACACGAAAAATAAATAATGCATAAAAAAATTATAGTACCATAGGCCTACTTCTAATTTTTTTATATTAAATTCTGAACAAATCTATGGTTTTCGTTTGTAACATTAAGTTATAGCCTATTAAATTAATTTTACTATCGCCCTAAATAATGCCATTTAATTGTTTTGCCATTCTTACATAACTCTGTGATTCACTCGACCAATGTCCGTGATTGTGCTTCTAAAATCCGTGACTTCTAATTTCAGAGGCAATATAAATGTTAAAATGACATCCTTAAAATTATGGCATTTGGGTGTTTTACCTTAGGCCTATCGGCGAAACTTCGCTATCCGACTCCACCGTTCTTATTAATGTGTTTTTAAATGTTGCGATAATAGGCCTATTGCTATTCTATTGATGATACAATTACACAATATGATTATGATTTCATCACCTAATTTAGTTTTGTTCCTCCCAGCCAACTCGCTTCCCTCCCCCATGCGCAGACTGTCTCATGTCTCGTGCAACGGCCTGTACCATATTCAAAAAATTATCCATAGCTTTTGAATCATTGAAAATAGAAACTATTGGAGACAAATTTTCTCTGGAAACTATCTTTGAATGCGTAATCAAAATCAAGGTGCAGAATCAGTCTATAATTTTCTTTGGACTATACCGCACTCCATGTGATAGCAACTTACATGATTTTTTTCAAGAACCTGAATAAATTGCTGGAAATTTTAAGTACTCAAGAAAAATACCATTATTATAGCTGGCGATATCAACATAAATTTATTGAAAAAATAACCCCACAAAAAAATTTCAAAATATTCTCAGAAGTCATGGCCTTAAAACTGTTAATTGAAGTCCCTACCAGAGTTACTGAGGAATCTCAAACCTGCAGTGTGCAGTGATAATTTCATATCAAACCTTCCCATTTTGAAACATCTGCAATTCAAACACACAGATCACCATGCAATTAGAACCTCTATTCCCATAAAAAAAAAGACCTGAAACAAATAGTAGATGGATAGAGCAACGCAAAGTAAACGCAGAAACATTAGAGGAACTGAATCTTAGGCTAAAAACAGAAACTTGGGAAGAAATTTTATGCCTCACCGATACCAACCTCGAAACCATAACCTAGTTTTGTCTCGTCTTTTCTTTATCATTTAAATAGCCTGCCCAGTCATAAATAAAAAATTCTAACGACCAACAACATACCATGGAAAAATTTAACAACAGATAACGTTAAGAAAGAAATGTTTGAAATTTATAACAGGTGGAGGATTACCCAATCAGCTAATGACAAAGCCTTGTACACACGTTCAAAAAATAACTTCAGAAGATTTTTAACCTCTGCTAACGCTGAATGGGCGAATGAAAAAATTTTCCTATCCAAAAACAAATCCAAGACGACTTGGGACATCACAAATAAATTACATAACAAAACAAGTTCTGATATTGAAAACATAGGCCTAGTACTTCCATGGGAAGGTAAAAATATTTAACCCTCCAAGTGCTACGTATATTAGTCCTTAAGTGCTGACCATTTTTTAAGTTTCGCGCAAGCATTTAAGCATTTTACATAATAGTTATTAATGATATGAAAAGTATATCATATTGCATATCAATTTGTTCAGAAAAATGTCTACTATTAGAAAATATGATTCATTAGATCTTACTTACCATTTATTTTTTTCCAAATTTCTAGATATCAAGGGGTAGTTTTTTTTTGTTACCCTCGTCTTCAGGTTTTTCCATTTCAGGGCATAATTACAGTCAAATAAAAAAATCTGAGATAGCCAAAATGTTGAAAATTTTATTACCTTTCCAGTGATATATAATGTTTATATGTTCTTAGCAAAAAAAAGATAACATAACCATAACAATTTGCGATGTAGCAGCTGTACTTCATCAGGCTGCCCTCCCGCGAACTTTACCGTCCACAAGACTATGAGGCGTCGCGCAAGGAACGACCCAGACGACCAAAAAACAGCTGATGTTGACAAACAAGTTAGCCAACTTTGATTTTCCACTGAAATATGTATTGAACCAAAAGTATTCAGATAGAATGATATTTTCTCTTCAATATATATAAAATATATGCCGATCCATCAATAAACAATGGATCTGTGACGATCGTAGTAAACCCTTGTAAATGAATCGCGATCGCGAAGATAGCGCTATACGCGTTGGCGAAATGCGTCGCGATTGCGATGTTTAGCGCTTGGAGGGTTAAAATCTGAAAAAAAGTCTGCTCTACACTCAATGATTATTTTACTTATGTCGCTTTCTAACCCAACCTAACCTGATTTTTTAAATTGACCTGGTCGGAGGTTGTGGATAAGTATGTAGGCCATGGAAGTGATTGGCTGTTTAGTGAGGTTTTTTATGGGTATTTATTAGGTAAAATTGTTTGGATAAGTTAAGGTTTATGTAGCCTTAAGTTTGGTTTGGCTGAATTTTTAAAATTTTATTTAGCTATTAAAGGTATGGTCCGGTTGGAGGCCTCTCCCAAAAAAAGGTTTACTATAAATTAAATTTATTGTATGTAGTAGATAATTTTTTTTTTTAATGGTTGTTTAAAACATTTGTAATATGGGTACTCAGTGCTCGATTTCAGGGGGAACGCGGCAGAACGGCGTTCCCGTGCCTTTATTAAAAAAAAATTTAAATTTAAAATTTTAGAAACTACTAAAAAATTGTTAACATAATTTTTTATGTAATTTTTTGTCACAATGAATAAAGACATGTTGAAGTTTTGGACAATATTTTAAGGAAAAAACCTTAAAGTCAAGTACAGTAGGATAGACCTTAAAGTCAAGTACAGTATAGTTTGTTAAATTAACATTAATAATATTTTGAGTTTCATCCCAGTCCTTTAATTTGGTTTTCTTTAAAATAATATTGGATGTTCAATAACAAGTTTTTAATACAATATGATGTTCTTCTTAACTCGGATATTTTTAAACTTACAGAAAAATTAGGCCTTATCTACATTTTATACTGTTAAGTTAGTCAGTATGAAACATGCCTGCTCCCGAAAGGCTTAATGATTTTTATTAAATCTTTAAAACTGTATTTTGAGTGTCATAAAAAAGCTGCAAAAATATTCTCAGGTATGTTAAAAACGCTGCAACTTAAGAGTAAATTTTAAAAATCTTCCGGGGGAGGGCCCGTGGTGAGCCAGTTCCTGTACAGTTTATTAGAAATCGAGCACTGTGGGTACTCTAAAAAAAGTTCGTCCAGACATGTATCAGGAGTAGCCTATAGTCAACTCCGGGGAAAAACAGGCGGACCAAGGTAAATTCTTTAACTAAGCTAGCCTTTTATTTTCATAAATTAAGTCTCATATTACATTCATTTATTCAACTTGATCTTGAGCCGCGGATTGTTACTCTTTTCTTATGTGGTAAAGTTTGTAGCCTTCTACACAAATGGCATTTTACCACCTGGTGTCCTGTTTTATGATGTGTACATCTTAGTGGAAAAAGTACCCAACTGAATATCTATCCTATTGCAGGCATAAAAATATATTTTTAAAATGCTGCCATCAGAAGAAGAAAAATTAAGAAAATGGATTCGTGCAACACCAGTAAGTACACGATAAGAATTTTTTTGCTGACCTCTCATATATAAATTGTCATGTTAAAGTAAATTGTAGGTACTGTAGCACCTTAGTAGGGCTATAGACTCTCTTTTATCCAAACCCTTAATAGCCTAATCCTGACCAACTATTAAAAGTTTTTTATTTTTTTTTATGAAAGTGAAATATTAAAATTTTTAAATATTACATTTAGGTACTGATATTGTGTGTAGTTTTGTATTATTGTGCCAGACAAGTCTTCAAAACCTATGTTGTCATAATCTGTGAAGTCTTTATATTATCAAACAAGGAGCTGTGGATAGATTTAGCACGAGGGACAGGACGATTTTCAAATCATACACTTAGGCCTAATAAATATTTATATATATATATATATATATATTTTTTTTTTTTTTTTTTTGTTACTTTAATCATCTATAGGTGCTGCAGGTAAATATGTACAATAATATTTTTATTTAAAAGTCAATGGTTTTTAGTTAGTCATTAAATAAAGATGCACCGATCTAAAATTTACACAAATTTTTCACTCTAATGATGGTGTTAGTAAATGTTTACAAGAATTCTCTTTAAATGGAAAAGAACTCCTCTGATTGTGTCAGTTACATTGATGTGTAATAAAACAAAACTCACTTTACTACGTAGTCCCTTTAACTAACATAATGTACAGTAGCCCTAGGTATTGTTTCTTGATATTTTAAAAACGTTTAACCAACTTTTCCAAGCACTACCGGTATGTCCAAGGAGGTGACTAAATTGAGTCTTAATACACTAACAAAGTTCAAAACCAATAAGGTAACAACTGCACTGCATTATCGGAAAATGTGGAAAATTCAGTTGACTCATATTGAGCCACTGATAAGTTATCAGTTCCTACTTGAGATAACATTGGGTCTACTTACCGTTATTAGAGTGGACTAGACCTTAGGGCACTCAAGCAATCTAGTTTGTTGTGTTTTGAGTAGGTTGTTTCTCATATTTAATGTGTTACTTTTATTGTATATTTTTACAAATAACATTATAGAATGAGTTCTTTTAAAAAAGGTTCTAGCAAAAAAGTTTCAGTTCCCAAACATGAAAATGACTGGCGTTACAAAGTGGCAAAGACTGTAAGTTTGGTTATTCTTAAATTGGGATTTTTTATTTTAGTGACACATAGGCCTAAACAAAATCAAGACTTAGTCCCTCTGGCCAATGTTAACTGTTCAAAGCAGTCACACAAGTTCAATTTATATCTTTATGACAAACAACCATGAGGACTAATTCAAAACTGTTTATTTTTATCACCTTATCAAATATGTATGACATTAAATCGTAAAGCTACTGTGCTGTTATAAGAAGCCAAAGATGGCATGATCCGGCGGGATTGCGTCATGTAACTTTTAAGTCAAGAAGTAAGAAGTAACAGCATAGAAGAAACGACCAAGGGAACAGTGCAAATTACTTGTCTGCTATAACATGCGAATGTCAGGTTTAGCAGGTTCTTGATTGGCCACAAGATGGCAGCACTGTCGCCATGCCCCTCTCTCCCATCGGTTGCCCTCCCTGCTTTGTGATCCCCTTTTCAACGTGCGACTGGAGCAGAAAAGAGAGGGGCATCTGGCAACATCGTAATTACGTTCCTGATTGACTCTCTCTGTAGGACATACAGCACTTAAAGGCTAAGTTTAAAAATGTGGCTTGACCATAATATCCCACTATAAAAATGTACGTTCTAGTTTTTTAACTAGAACGTAGGATATCTAAAATCCTGTTGCAAAAAATATTTGTGAAAACACAATTTACGTACAGATTTCAGCCTACGTACTGAAACATTTGTTATTATTTGCAAATCCTCAGTTTTAGTATTCTTAATAAATGGTTTTTGTTTTGCAGTACATGAACCAAGAGAGAACATTCCAAGACATTACACGAACTGTCAGTTTCTACAGGGGACTGGCAATTAAATATGAACCATATGGCAAGTATTCATGCACTCTATTTTGTTGGAAAAGCCTACTTTTAGTAGGCTTACATTAATTCATTTAATGTACTAAATAGAATTTATCACGAGTTTTTTTTTTTTACTTAAATTGGGTTCTTTATCATTCTTACCTACTCTTATTTTTCAACAGGGGTTTTTTTTATGAAATTAAATGGGTATTTTATGCTTGGAGTTGTATGAAAAGCTGTTTACGCCTTAATTCTAAGAGATATTTTTTTTTATGGTAGTATTTCCAAAGTTCCTTTTTGAAAGAACAAATGTCAAACAACAGTCAATTTATTTTACCGTCTAGACATTATTTAAAATGAGTTTTGAAAGCCATATGATATATGCTCTGGCAAGCTTTCCAAGCTATCCAGAATTTTGGGTTATAAAAGCCCGGGTTTGCGGGACTATACTGTACTCATAATAAGGCCTACATCTACAGGGACATAAGTTATCTCTTTGGCAGGTTTTTAAGTTGAGTCAATATTCTTTCACTGATCTTGCAAAGACTAGTAATAACAATAATTAAGTTATTACAACCCAGGAAGTTCAAAGATTAGACTTGTTAGTAAATTTCACAATACAGTAGGTCTATTTCAGTACACTCTTATTCATCTGGCTCGTTCGCATCCAACATTTTCTTCCATCCAACCTGATTATCTGATTTTTATAAGGAAAACTTATTATTTCCTACCACTGCATGGAAATAGTATGCAAAACAGTTCATTTCCGCTTTCATTTCATTACCGCTCGCTAAATCAATGACCTATTTAAAAGGTCAGCTGTTTTCAAACCATGTGAAAGCTGTTAGTCATTGTTGTCATTTAGTACTTGCTATTTTTCCTTTTTTTTTAATTTGAGGTTAAGTTTGATAGTTGTTAGTGTGTTCAAACAAAAAATTAAACATAGCCTGAATGAACTTTTGTATACAATTAAAAAATTAATCGCTCGCAATTATAGTTGTAGGAAAATTCTTGTGTGTATTACGAGCACAAATAGTCATTGCTGCTCTTGAAATGTTTAGCCGCAGGAATTGTTGAGTGGCAATGACGCTCTTTACGCTCTAAATAGACAAATAGTTATTTACATTCCATGCCTTAAAATTGTTGTTCATTATACCCACAGTACATGAATGTACCACATCATAGGCGCTTCTCAGAGGATGTCTTTTATTAGCTTATCTACAATCAGTGAATTGGCTTATAACCATAATTGGTCACCGCTAAGGTAAAAACAACATACAGCAGACTCTACTTCATTTTAATATTTTGCCTTTGAACTGGCTGTCTGCAACGTTTGTTTGGATGAGTGAGAGTTTACTGTAAATACTATAGGCCTAGTCAACATAATATATCAGTAATTGAATTTTGCATGAATTTGTCTAAAAATGTGCCAAGAAAGATAAATTGTGTAGGCTACTGTAAATTGTCTTTATTTTGGTGTCATTAACTTTTCAAAACTTCACCTACCGGTACTCATAATTGTTGTTGCTATCTGTGACTCAGACATAACGGAATTTTTAGCTTTCACTTTGAACTTTCTTATAAGACTCTAGTTAAATACATGTAGCAGCACTTCCATATAGTAAACTTAAAGAGGGCAATACTGTATGAAAACAAAATATATAATTGTTAATGGAGCACCATGATAACCTTAACTTGTGATTCTGGGATCAAGCAAATGTTTGTGCATCAATCTAATATCAAATATAAAAAGTTTATGCGTTTGTCTAATTTAATTGTTTTCAAACAAAATTTCCTCTGGTTGTCTAATAAAAAGACAGATAATATTAGTGATAGTTTAGACATAAAGTTTTACTATATCTTTTTTTGCTTCCATAAAACTTTCAATTTTTCAATATTGGAAGAAAAACTTTAAGCCTAACTGTACTTAAGCTAAGTAATCACCCTTCCCCTTCCTAAGCAACATTGGAGTAGAAATCGGTTGTTACTGGGAAAATTAAAAGTTTGCCCCTCTCCTGCAGTCTTGCATAATGGAATGCAGCCCAAACTGGTAAACCTGCAGGGCACGATCCCCGTTCCTTACAAGGGTGAGTTGCCGATGCATGTTCGTCCGCCTAGCGATGCTTGCTTGCTTTGATATCCTTCCGCTGTCCACCGTGTCTGTTTGTATTGGTACGACTGAAATAAACAAAAAGCCTAGGGCACAAACACAGGCTCTAAACTTAGTCTTTCCCTCAATTGTGGTGGCAATTTAATGTCATTTCAAAATGAATTTAATTTATCATTACGTTAGTAGGGTTGGTACACAGTTATCAACTGCTACAGAGATATTAGCTGCATAGAGATATTAGCTGGAGGTATTAGAGATATTAGCTGGAGAGAGAGTTATTAGCTGCATGAGGTGTGGCTATAAAATTACAGACCTGAATCTTTTATTGAAAAATTGCATCTGCATTAAGATCATGATTGTCGTATCTCGATGCACAGAGATTTATGTTAAAAATTAGTCCTGATAATATATTACAACTTTGTATATAGTACAAACACACACGGTGGAAAAAACAGCTTTTTTCCAATTCTTGTAACGCATCTGGTGAGGATTTAGAACCACTTTACAACAGCAGTACGGTAGATGAATTGTGTAGAGCAAATAACCTTGCGTCAAAAAGCCCAGCTCACATTTAAAGTATGAATGCATGGCAGTTGAAAATTAGGTTAAGTCGTAATGTTATAGCATGGCGATGTAACTGTAACTTTGTATGTGTCCAATAGTGATGGCCAACGGACGATCCCTTACGCTGGTCAGCTTACAAGGAGTGATACCAGTCGTTGTGATGGGTGCGTAAAACGTTAGTAATAAGTCTATCCGATAGATGGCAGGCCACCATGTAAAATCAAGGTTAACTGCAAGGGGGCCAAATCATAAAGGGGTAGTCGGCATAATCAAAATGATTGGCGCTGCAGTCGAGTTAAATTAATATTTCTAAGCTAGGGCTTAAGCGCACCACTACAATTTTTGGAAAATATGACCCTTTAAAATGATGTATTCTATGATAAAGGCCAACGAAGTTTTCTTTATGACTTTCTCCTAGGGATATACCCCCTAAAGGAAGTCATGGATAGAACTTCGTTGGTCGTCATACAAATCATAATTTTAAACTGCTTTGTGATGTAATCCCATTTCAAAAGATCAAAAGCATCGGAAGTTATTGCACTTTCATCAAAATTATTTTAGTCAAAAGTGTGATTTTCTACCACTTTTTTACATGATCATACTTTCAAAGTTGAGATTCAGCTTTTTTCTCTAAACCTACCAAAAGAGATCTAAACTTATGCTAATGTACATATAAGATTTTCAGGACGTCCTCTATGGGAAGTCCCCATGAGCTCACAAATTTAGTTTCTAATGATTCAAATAAATGTGCTCAGAACATTTCTTTGCTGCAAGTTGACAAATAAGAGAAGTGTTGTATTTGACGCCGAAACTATTAGGACACCCAGTATAATTCTATAAAATTGTTCAAAGTTCTTTTATTATATTTTCGTTTCTTATTTCATAAAGACACTATACCACCACCGATTATTGTTCAGCATAACTGATCTTGAAAACAACTAATTCAAAAGTAAGTAAGAAGAGTGGCTTTCAATAATACTTGTCTTTGCCGCACACTATTAAGTTTTATTTCTTAATGCTTGAGTACATTTGGTGTCAGCTAGTTTTAAAACTCTCTGCATGGTATTAGAAATATTTTGACCTTTGAAACTACATTTAAAGGTAAAACTCCTTCTAAAAATTCTGTCTTTGATTTCTGCAAACAAAAGTGCTACCGTACATCTAATTTAAAGTTAAGTAATTAAACTATAGTTTTACAATGATTATAAAACATTTTAAAGGAACTTTTTTTGTGTGCCTATTTTGTTAAGTTACTACTTCAACCATTGATCAACTTCTTTACGACCATATAAATATAAACTATTTTGGCCAAGTATTAAACATTTTTGCTATGAGAGTATATAAAATACTACCGTATATAGTAAACCAAGTTCATTACAAGTATTCATTTATGAGCAAGATTCACACAAGATTGTAGGAGTCTTCCGCAAGGAGTATGAACTTCACCGGTCGGTAAAAAGTTGGGAATTTTGTGAGGTTGGGAAAAGTAATCAAAAAGTCGGGAATTTAGGTTCTGGTCGGGAAACCCTCATTTTATATCTAAAATACGGGTTGTGAGAATCCTTTTTTGGTCAATAAATATCAAAAACGTTGCAGGAAAGGTCGAGAATTTCATTTTCTAAATTTAATAGACACCCTGTTCTACCACAAGTTTGCAGGCGTCTTAGCTACTACAGTGTCAGATGGAGAATGCCGTGGATTTCAAATATTGAACATGGTTAAAGCAGTGGTTTGTGTCATGTGATTCTCTTCTACTTCAAAATCCGGTATTTTGCTTTCCCTTCCATATCCTAGCATATTAGTTTGATTTTTGACGATTGTCATAAACATTTTTTTTGTTTCAATTGAGAATAAAGCATTTCATTTCTAGCAAAGCTAAAAGGCCAGTAACCATATGCAAGTATCCTGATTATAGAGTACATTGGTTCTTCAAATCCATTTAAAGATGAAATTTAAATCTGAGAACCTGACCATTATCGTACAGTAGAACCTCTCTCCTCTCCCGATATCCGACCTAGTGTCTCACTCTGAAACACACGTGCTCTGTTGGCGAACCTGTTCACACTTGGAAGAGTGACTCATCTACACTACCGTACATCCTTTGTGTTACAAACTGTTGGTTCCGCCATGTTTGTTGATGTTGAATATCCTTTAACTCTAATTTCGCCCTATGTAGGTTAATGTTAAAACCCCTACTTGGGTTAGGTGAGTTTTTCCTTCTGCCGATATTCGACCTTTTGACCGATAATGGTCGAAGATGAGGGGTTCACTGTGTTCAGTTAATGGAGGGTCTATAATTTTTAAGTATTTATTTCTTTTAATTCATGGGATTTTACATTTTGTTTTTTTTTTTTCATTTAAATCAACTATAGGAGGTAAGGATACTTAAAAACTATTAGAAAATAAAGCAAAACGGAGTTATGTTGGAATTGCAACAAAACATGAAATCAATCTATATTGGAAATGCAGGGATCTACCGACCGGGAAAGGCCAGGAAAAAGGTTAGAATTTTGCAAGATCGTTGAAAGTAGAGAAAAAGTTTGGAATTTTTGTCAAGAAAAACAACAAAAATTCAGGTATTTTAGGTTTTTTTTTTACTTAGCAAATTATCTTAGGTAATTTTACAAAATTACGGGTGGTGACTCTGGTTTTTTTCTGGAATTTTAGAAAAGTGGTCATAAAGAGTCAGAATTTTAATTTTTGAAATTCGGTAGACACACTGAAATAACCAAAGAGATTTTCTTCTTCTATTTCTCTGTCTAATGTTTTTCACTATTCAACTAACACCATTCAAAGAGTCAACATTCAACCACTTAACTTACATTAGATGGCACGAAGGTTAGTTTTTAGTTTTATCTTTTTTCTATTTGACAAACATTATGTGGCATGATATCGATTGATTGATCATAGCCATGATATAGTAAAAAAGAAAATCCAATAGCCTTCATGCCTTTGTATATTAAATTTAAACTCATCAGTCCATTATTTACTAAGACTAATTTACCCTAATTATTTCACCCTTCAAAGTGCACATTTGTGGTTTTCGTCAGTTAAAAAATACACAACATACATTTTCACAATAAACAGAACGCAAAAAATTATATTTCAACATAATACTCCCCACGTTGTCTCTCGTTGAGTCTCGGATTGGGCCTGATGATGACCGGTGTGACTGGTCGAAATCGATCGCCATTATAAGATCTTTCATATATATTTACCGTCTTGTATACAGTTACAGTATAAGTGTAAATATATCAAGTAGAGTTGGAAGACGTTTTATTATTTCACCCGTGAGTATAATGGCATGTATAATGCTAATCAAGAAGTTATTTCGGATTATTTGGAGGAGTTTATGGGGCTTTACTGTATTATGAATTCCAAAAATCGATTTTACCCCGGTGAGTATGCAGTGTTCTGTGTGTGGGTTGCAGGCAACACATACAACATCCCCGTGTGCATCTGGCTGATGGACACGTACCCGAACCATGCTCCCGTCTGCTACGTCAAGCCCACGCCCGACATGCAGATCAAGGTGTCCATGTTCGTCGACCACAACGGCAAGATCTACCTGCCCTACCTGCACGACTGGACCCCGGTCAGTGCAAAGTGTTGCTGCAGTTAACATTATTTTGAGTAGTATTATCACTAAGGTAAAAAGTGCTTTTTCCAGGTAATGGTCGAATTTATGCATGAGGCGTTAGCAGAGTGCGGAATTTCGATCAAGGCACAGACTAAAACTTTTGACCTGAGTTATGACAATATTTTTTATCACTGTAATAATTAAGAAAAAGTCAAATAAGCTTCATATGATTTTTCAAAATAACTTGTTGATTTCAAGAGTACAATGATGATGATATGATTTATGAGATGATACCAGTTATCATCTCATAACAAATGCAACCACCCCAGGGATCGGTCCTTGGCCCTTTCCTCTTTCTAGTTTTAATTAATGATCTGCCCGCTAATGTCTCAGCACCATGTAGCTCTATAATTTTTGCTGATGACTCAACTTTTTATTGTAGTGACCAAAATGTTGACAAGATTAATGATCAAATGACAAACTGCCTTCAGCAGTGCGAAATGTGGTTCATAAGTAATGGTTTGGTATTAAATAACAATAAAACCCAATCTATTCTTTTTAGTTTATGCCATCAAGGAAATAATCACATAAATGACAGTGTAAAACTTCTTGGAATATCTTTAGATGCCAAACTTAATTGGGGTGATCATATCAACAATGTATGTGTTAGGCTATCAAGATCTATTTATTTAATCCGTAGTCTTAAGAAATGTATACCAAAACCATATCTTAGGATGGCCTATTTGCTTTTTTTAATAGTGTTTTAAGTTATGGTTTACTTCTTTGGTAAACCATAACCTGCACAGAATCCTGTTGCAGCAAAAGAAGGCAATAAGGATAATTACTTTAATTACTTTTTCCAGTTACAGAGCTCATTGTAAACCGCTTTTTATTAGTGAAAGAATTTTAACTGTTTATAACTTATATATTTTTATGTGTTTAATGTATGTAAAATCAAATCTTAGTTCCATAGCTTTAAGAAGTGACACACACACACACATTTAACTAGAAATAGAAGTAAAATTGACTTACCCCTTGTTAGGCTAGTTAAGTCTCAAGAGTCATATAGCTATGTTGGACTAAGAATGTTTAATAGGCTACCGCCTGAAGCCCACCTCTTATGTACAAAGTTATTCAAAACTAAAATCATGGAGTGGCTACTCATAAACCCGTTTTATAGCCTAGATGAATTTTTTAACTGTCCAGTTGACATGTGTTTTTAAAGTTACCGTACCAATTTGTTTTTATGTGTTCAGTCTTTTTAATTTAGTGTTAATTTGTTGTCTTTCACTTTTAAAATTCTATAGAAATGTTATTGCCTTTCAGTGTTAATTTATTGTAGCCTATCTTAATGTTTTTTATATTGATTCATTAGCCTCAATAAGCCTAAAAAATGTGACGTCAACTATACAAGATGTATCATACTTGTCCTTGTTGAAAATAAATTCTTGATTCTTGATTCTTGCAACAGCTGATTAACGATAAATGTACTCTTAGAGCACTTTTGCCACTTTAGCTACTTTGCTATTTGCATAAAGAATCAGAACTAATTACTAGTGTAGAAAAATCCCCTGCTAATTTTCCCACTATAAAGCGGGGAAACGTTAATTTCCAGTTGATGTTGAAAACAATTTTTTTCATGCAGTGTGATGAAAATTTCTTTTTAGACATCCTTAATTGGTGAAAATAATTTTTTTTCTTTAATGGTTGTCTGTCTAATTGATTTCTAAAAATCTAGATGTTGCTAATGTGGTCTGATTGTGATTAAAAGGGAAAAATAACTTCAAGATTGCCACAAAAACGTTTGAATCTCTCCCAAAAAATTGGTTTTACTAAAATTTGTATACAGTACAGTCTCATTTCCCTTTGTAATGGTTTGGAATAATTCTAATAACTCGTAATAATTCCATTTGTGTAAAATAGTTATATTTATTAAATTTTTTTAGGAGGTATTCCTACTTACAGCGATTTAAAGTTTTCATATTAGTAGCATCTGTATGTAGAGGTTTGAACACAGCTATAACCTTCAAAACTAATGTGCTGTCAAAAAATACAACTTAATTTTCTACTAGGAAAATTTTCTGCCCCACAGTTGTTGGTTCTTCTGTTATTCTAATTTCGCCACTGAAGTTCAGAATAGCTCTGACCGTGACACTCTTCCAAATCGCCATTTAAAGTGCTTCTTTTTACATCTCAAATCTAAAACCAAACATGTTCGTTTACTAATCAGGAAAATAGCATAAAATGACATGAGATATTAACAGCTGTGTTCAGAGATTTTGATTGGTTTTATACTTGGCAACGGGAGGAATGGAAAAATCGCTTGAATTGAAACTTCCCACCCATTTAACTGCACATTATTTTTGAAGGGCGTATAGAAGCCACGTGAATGCTTAATTGATGGGTTTTACTTATTTAATTCGAATGGATGATGATTTGTCAAGCCTTGCTTCTTTTAAATTGTTCTTAAAAGTACTTTTGACCTTTTCCAATTCTAAACTGTAACTCAATGTAAATTTTTCTCTACTTTTAGAACCAGTCTGATCTTTTGGGGCTTATACAAGTGATGATCTGTACATTCGGAGAGCAGCCGCCAGTGTATGCCAAACCGAAAATAGAGACATCAGCTGCCACGCCGTACCCCACTCAACGTAAGTCAGGTTTTTTTATCAATTTATTAGTAGAGTCTCGCTATTTGGGGTTAAGGGGGGGATGCAAGTACTAACTAATAGGGACCAGACTCTTTTCCGTTTAGTAAGGTTTCAGATTGTGCAGAATTCATAAATGCATGACATCAATCGTTTACTCCCTCCCTATACTCGATCATGACGTACGATTTCAGCACTCAATTGATGTTTGGACCATGGAAAAAGCTGTCCCCAGTGTTGAAATTATGTAAAAATCAATTAAACATGGTAATAAAGCTTGTCAATGACAATAGAAACATTCGGAAAAGGCCACAGCAGCAACTGAACAGTGTAAAGTGATAGATGATTCTGTTACATTTTTTTAGCTTACACTTCTTCCATTTTTAAGTGAAAATAATCAATATTGTCCTCATGAAATGCGTTCATATCAGTGAGACTCTACTGATGTAGATAAAGTTGGTATGTTTATTTGAAAGTTGAAGCAGAAGTAGAGTAATCCACTTGTACTTTATTTTATAATCATAGTTGTTTGCTAAATGCCAACTCATTTCTTTTAAATGTATTTTTAATTAGTTAAATGTTAAACCTTAATCGCTCTTTATTTTTTGTTAGTTGTAAATGCTCTCTAGATGACAACATTTGGCATTACATGTTGGCCCTGCTGCTTTCATAAACCACGTTTCCAAAAATGCTTTCATAAAATTTTCTAACTTTTACCATGTTTTAGCTTATTAAAGGCCTAAGTACCTTCATTTTACTTCAGTCTTAAATATTTTATAGCCAACTAAAATTTAGTATTTTCTAATAGCCTGTCCCCTACTTAATAAAGATTGGAAAAGTAGGCAAGAAATTTGCTGGTTTAATCAATGAAACTGGTAGGCTTAATTCGTGAACTACTTTGCTTAAGAAAGATGTAACTTAGTTTGAACAGTCGCCTAAAGTTCAACTTAGGTCAAAGCAAAGAATTGAGCCTGGCTTTTATTTTATTTTTCATCTGATATACAACACAAAATAAACTTTGAAGTTTGTTTATTTAAATATGTCCCTAACTGAAAGAGCAGTGTGTGTTGGATAATTGTTCCCCTTCATAATCATTTCTCATAAGCTAATTTAAATTATTAAAATGTTCTTTTCTAAGTTTATTTGAGTTTTGAAACATTATTGGGCTTTTATAGGTGATATTTTGTCATAAATTTTCCTCCAAGAACCGTTTAACAACTTGTTAACTTTATATGGATCTGCGAGAGTCAATAATTCTGTTGTTGCTTAGGGTCATAGTGTCTAACATAATATATTCATCTATTCCAAGTTCAAGTCTTATGTCAAAGGCTTCAGTCAATCATGATATTACGCAATTACTATAATTTAAATTGGCAAATAAAGCGAGCAGCGAGTCCCAGGAATTTACAAAAAAATTACCCTGAAAACCTGGAACTATGCATGAGTTTTGAAAACCAACTTTGGTGGCAACTCCGGATAAGAATGTTTGTATCTGCCGACGAAAATCAAGCAAAAGACTGTTAGGTTTTTTTCACTTTTCTAGAATTGGCTGAATCTATGCGAGGAACCATCCAAATTAAGAGAATCTCTTACCATGGTAAAAACAAAAACAGAGTTATGATGAAAGTTTACATCAGTTTTGGATTTAAAATCATTGTGGGTAAATCCAGGTTACACCATTTAACCATCTTATCAAACTCACCTTAACTGAGAAGGTTATGGAAGATCAAGATTGATTTTTGCAAAGGCCACCACTTGTGATATATGAAACTTTAATTTACATAATAAAAACCGTCTAAGATGATGAGTTTTTGCTAAAAAAAAAAAAAAAAAAAAGATCTAGAGCTGTATAACAGTGAATATGTGCCCACTTGTAATGTACCACAAGAGAAGAATTTGTATGTTTTGGTGTAATGCTTCAATTCTTTACCAATAGGCAAGAGAGAACAAGAATTCCATTTTAGGAGAGTGACAAGAGGATCTTGATTAAAAGTCAGGTCCTTTGTACTTTGACCAATGGAGAACCCTTGGACACCCTGTCTCTGACCTAGGCCATTTTCTTCATCAAGCAATTTTGAAGTCATCAATTTTATTTCATCAAGCAAGAAATAATGCAAGTTCCAACTGATGCATTATTTTCTTGGATTTCTAACTACAACTATTGCATTCAATTCATAACAATGTGGTTTACTTAATACTTGTTCAATGTGTACTGCGATTGTTTCATCCATATTGAAGAAATAACTATGAGTATTGATTTTCCAGCTGTGAAAGAAGCGAAACACTCCTGCCTCAAAACCTGCCTTCCCAACCACTCCCGTTCCCGAGACCAAAAATCCCACCGGTCCTCGTCCAGCAGGAGTGAACCCAACCACTCGTTTGAAGGATGTCAATTCGGTTGTTGCGACCAATACAATTCCTGCCCTTTCAGTTATAAATTCAATTGTTGTCAATACCATAGATCATGTAATGAAGAGTGAGTAAATTTTTAGTCAAATGTGTCTCAAGGCGTAAGAATTTCAATTTAATGCTTTCTAGTGCCAAATTGTTGCTTTAAACCCTAAAATGTATTTGTGATAAAACTCAAATGATGAAATATATTATAGGTTTTACTATGATTAATCATGTTTGAGCTGATTTAATTGTTAACCAGAAAATAAGCTTCACTTCGGCAGCTTCTGTAGATGTTAGGTGCAATGTAAATAGTGTTTTGCTTTTTTTATCACATGAAAAATTAATGTAAAGCTCTTTCATCTTGGTAATTTAATTTTAGCAGTGTGCCTATAATTGTTTTACTATGGTGGGTGTAGATATGAACTTTATTGTAGATGTAGATATGAAAATTGTGAAACTTGTCACTCGTTATATAAATTTAATTCCAAACCTTAGAAGTTTTTAAGCATATAAATGATTTTACTAGAAATGTAAGATTTTACTGTAAAATAAAAGATTTTCTTAGTAAGTGCCGTTTTGGGCAAATGTATTAGAATAAAAAATATTTATGTTGGTTTGTTTATTTTTTTATTTTAAATTCTCATGGAGAAGAAAGAACTCTTGGGATCAAGACTAATGCTGCAATGGTGCAAGAAGAACTCCAGGTTACGTACTTTGACATATGTTACATTCCGTTACTACTCAACTCTAGGTTTTGAATATATTTGGTCACCACATGTTGCTGCGAGCCAAGTTTTTCATCCTATATTCCCCCGGATGTCTCTGATGTTACAATAAAATTATTTCTTTAATTTAACAAACTTTTTCATTATGATAGGCAGCCAAGATAAGTTCCCACCGTTGGACTTTAGCCTATAGTGCTAAAAAAATGAAATGGTTGAAATCAAATGGTTAATTCATCACACAAATTTTACATTCCTGTGATTCCTTCACACATAAACATATGACACGTCATCCATAAAAGTCTTAATCTTTGTCTAATCTGAAAACTAAATGATAATGTTGCATCACAAAATATACAAAACAAATTAAAACTAAATGAAAACTAAATGTTCAAATAAAACAAACACAATGAAACTTGAATAATCTTTGTCATCTAGAAAAAATCTTATACAGAGTATGGACACAATGTCAGTAAATATTCCTTAAGCTTTTTTTAACATAGTCATCCTTAATTCTACTTTAATTTGACTAGGGTTGTGATTGAAAACTTTCCTACCTATATACCAAGTCGATTTTTCAAATAGTGCAATTCTATGAATGGGGAATTGAAGAAGATCTCTATTTCATGTATTGTATGGATGCTCATGATTTCTTGACAAAAACTGTTCGTGGTTTTTTTTACAAAGATGCTTAGCTAGTATAAATAAATAAAGTGGGAAAACTTTGGTAACTAATAGAAACTTCAAAGGTCTGTCATCGGTTTTGAGCAAAGTATTGGGGTTGAAAGGCATCAGCACCCAGTTGCTTATAAGCTATTCGTTTGTTGTAATGAAAGCGTAATCACGTTCCTTCATCCATATCCAACTAACATCTTTATTCAAAAGGCTGTACAATGGATGGAGTAACGTAGACCAATTTGCTAAAAAACTATCATTGTAGCTTATGAGACCCAAATATGATAGCAACTGAGTGACGATTTCTGGTTTGGTAAATTGAAGCTTGTTATTTTATAAAATTGAGTGTTGCCTGCGAAGAACGCTGAACAATAAAAATCTGTGATCATTCAGTCTGTGATCATTCCTCATATACATTTTTCCTGTGTGTTCATACCATCGAAGTATATAATAAACTGGAACGCGCTCTCAGGTGCCTTACCCGGCACCGAATCGGTCCGGCCGCCATCTTTGAAGTTGGCGGTAACCAGCACCGATGACGATGCAGCGTTTCACTTAAATCAATGTTTAAAACATTAAACGCAATGCAATGTATTTTAAATTTACATGACGTTTTACAGCTTTAAATGTCGAACAGATCAGTAATGTTTTCAGCTAAAAAATATATTTTAAGTTATAATAATATATTTTTAAAGATTACTTTGATTTAATTCGATAACGTAGTGAAAAAAGTAGTAAGCGAGGAATTTTTTTATTATTTGGTCAGGCAAAAACTTCCAGCGAACAAAATGTAGAGGACATTCTGAATTTTATTTTGCATTAAAAATATCTTCTGTAGGTCAATCCGTTTTTTTACAATCATTTTTTTAGTGAGCGTTTCTACGAATAGGCGAAAGCGTCGGGCGTCCGAGATAACGCTGCCGATGATATGGCCTGATTGATACACTTCCAGCAAGGAGAGAATCGTTCCGTTTTTTTTTTTTTTTTTTTTTTTTTTTTTTTTTTTTTTTTTTTTTTTTTTTTTTTACTAATTGTTACAAAGATATGACTATTGATATCTCATTTTGTGAAGTAATATGATTTTTTTATCGATTTACATACAGTACCTATCTATTGTTTATGGTATAATTTTATACAATTAAAATAATTAATTGTAATACTATAAACTACACAAAATTGATTTAGCCCATTTTTACACTTTGTTTTAACTAGCGTTCATAATGTATCCTATTAACTGATAGACCATCGTACTATCAACTTGAATGAACTTAAGTTAGATCGCAAGGTACGCATACCTGTACTGAACGCAAGGTACGCATAGTTTTACGAAATTTTTCTATAGTACTGTACGGCACAACAGTGTCAGTTTAAAATTTGGTTGAATATTCTTCATTAGTTTTAGCTTTCTTCTTTTGTTGAATGACATTGAATTGACAGTATATTTTTTAAATGATAATAAAGGGTGTCATTATCACTAAATTATTATATGAAAAATTTATATCCATTTTGCAGTCTTAAAAAGGTTAACGTAAGTCATCTGCACTCGTGCACTGTTCAATTGAATGTGTATACTGTTAATCTAGAGATTGAATGGATTTTTACTATGAAATCTTATATTTATTTATTTAGTTTGTTAGATAGATACAGAATGAGCGGTCTCAAAACTATTTAAAAATCGATTAAAGTTGCCGTAAACAATAATTTTTGCTAAGGTCAATAATTGAAGTTTATCTTTAACCCCTAAGATTAGCATGGGTTAAACTTTTATATACCATGTATCTCCGAAACCATTTGGTAATATAAAAATTTTAAACACTAAAAAAATGTCTTAAATTACACGTAAAAACATTTCTTTGTAATGACATGAAATTCCAGATTTCTTTGTCCACCATATTGGAAAATAAGTTTATTTATGCGTAATAGATAACTATTACAAGATAAATGTTTTTTAAACGTAATTTTAAGTATTATTTTTCTTTAGCGCTATTTTACTGAATGGTTTCTTAGATTTAGACAGTAATGGTTTTCCCCATGTTAATCTTATAATTGCCCCTAGCTACCTAATTGTTAGATTCAGAAAAAACGACGGATAAAAATTTCTTAAAATTATTTACACTATTCAAAATTAACCTATAGTTACATTGGGGGGGGGGGTCATTACGCTTTAAAATTTTTAAGTTGGCCGCTGTATTGGAAAAATAAAGTATAAAATAACAAATTACAATTACAGTAATAAATTAAATAAAAATAAATATTAGTTGCTAATAAACATGGTTCAATTAATTATTCTTATGGGTTTCGAATAAAACAGGTAGCACCCTTTAATCACTATGAACAATGCGAAGACTGTTAATTTTAATTTTTATTTATTAAAGAACACTTAAGTAACAAGTATAATACTATTTTTTTGGTTGGCAGCTGTGTTCATAACAGGACACTCACGTGTTAATATTATTCTGATGCACATCTTTATTCAACCACATGTTTATTTTTCGTAGAAAAATACGATTAAATAATATATATATCTCACATCCAATAGTAACCCTAATACCACTGACTTTTTATGCATCTTTAGAGTCAATGCTAAAACCAACTTTTGCGAACAATTAAAATTATAAGCATTTTGGTTTGTTCATTAATTTTCAGTAATAATGTAAAAGGAACAATATAAAAACCATTAAGTTTATGTTAGGAAAACAATAATAAATTAATTAATAAACTGCGACATCAACATACATAATTAATAATTGAGGTTCTGAACGACAAACAGCGCGAAATGCCATGCTGCTGCAGTGCGGCGTTGTTCTTTCTTGCCAACTTCAAAGATGGCGGCCCGGCCGGCCGGCGGACCGTTTGCTCGACACGCAGCGCGCGTTCCAGTTTATTATATACTTCGATGGTTCATACAAGCAAACTTTGATTGTTAGTGTGATAAGACTAGATGATGTTTCACACGTAACATTTATTTTTAAGTATTTAACATGAATTAAAATAATATAAAATTAATTTATACACTAATTTAATTTTATTGGGTAGTTAAACATTAGTCATTAGACATGTAAAAAACATTCTCAACTATCTGAATACATATAGAACAGGTGCATTGTCTAAACCTAACTTAAAACAATACTTGTAACAAATCACACAATTAAGTAATAACAAAACACAAAATCATTCTGGTAGAGTACCATTAGAAGGATTACTGACTAACGCCTGATTTTTTCATGAAATGATTTGTGCTCATATTTTGGTAAAACACTGGCAGTTCATTGTATTTTTTTTACCCAGTATTCAAAGGACTTTTCATAAAGTGTTAGTTGGTGTTTTGGTAATCTGAATAAGGTTTCTTTCCTAGTATTGTAGTTATTTTTATTTGTCTGAAAGATTTTTTTATACTGTGTACAGTTCAATACCTCATATACATACAATCCTGTGAGCGTTTGAATTTTTAGTTTTATTTTTTTAAAGAGTTTTGCAGGAACTTCTTTGGTAGGAATTAGTCATAATACTGACTTTTTTTGTAGCTTAAAAAATGCCTATATTTGTTGCCTGTCCCCATAGAATCAAACCATACCTCAAAATAGATGCTCCACATGCATGATAAATTTTCTTGAGGACATCAAAAGGGATGCAATTGCTTAAATGAACAAAAACAAATTAAACCCATCTTATTTTATTCTGAACAGTGTGTAAATGTACTTCCAATGTATATTCTTGTCAAAATAAATACCTAAAAATGTATGAGACTTAACTAAATTAGGGAATTTAATTGATTCGTTTTCATTCCTAGCTAAAAATTTAATTACCTTAGTTTTACTAATTTTGAGTTCTAAACCATTAATTTTAATAATTTTAAAACAATTTTCCATATCTTTCATAGCTTCTGTGAGGGATACTGGAAGTTGTGCTTTGCTCTTATATTACTTATAATTGCTGTTTTAATATCAGCAAACAGAATTAATTCTCTATTGATGGCTTTAGAAGGATCGTTAATGTAGATTAAAAATAAAAGTGGACCCAAAATTGAACCTTGGAGCATGCCAGCCTTTAAACATTTCCAAGAAGAAAAATGTTTCACTCTATCCACCGAATTTAAAAGTTCTTTATTTCCTGTCTGAGAGGTATGAAATTCCATATCCATTAAGTTTTCGTATGAATACAGAGTAATCAACACAGTCAAAAGCCTTGGACAGGTCACAGAAAACACCAGCTGCACTCTGTGCCCCATCCAAAGCCTCAGTGATCTCATTGATGAAGTGTTTTAAGAGCTGAAACTGTACCTACTTTTTTCCTAAAACCAATCTGATTACTATATAACAGGTTATTATTTATTTTCAAAATAGTTAATCAGCCTAGAATTATAACTTTTTTGGGGATTTTAGAAAAATTGCTCAAAACTGATATTGATCAGTTTATCATCGTTTATCTGTATGATGTGTGCAATAACACACTCTCATCATCTCATCAAAATTTGTATTCTGTATGACCCTATGACTTTTGATAATGAAAGATTTTAATAAAAAGTTACATAAGGCATTGAAAAACATGGAGTTTCTTGTAATTAAAAGTCCATTAAAAATTATTAAAAATAGATGCCTATATATAACATTAAGAAAATGTTCTAAGTATGGAATAAAAAATACCATAGATTTTACTATTGAAGAAAGAGACAAAATTGTTTTCATGAAATAATGTAAACAGCACATCAGCTAGGCCTACTAAAAATGTGTGAGTCCTCAGAATTTTGACTGCAATTATTCGTTATTTGCTCTAAACTGACTTAACATTCTCAAAAATGCTTAAAAGTTTAACCAATAGTTTTTTCTAACTATTCATATTACTTGTCCTATTTAATTTATCTTAGGACGACAACCAATATGGAATTTTCTAAATTGGTCAAGTCACAACAAAGCTTGTTGTTATCTCGATATTCTCTCCTATGTTGCAGCTTACATGCCGATGCCCGGAGCAAGTGGTGCCAACCCGCCATACCCACCGTACCCGATGAACCAGAGCTACCAACCGCAGCAGAACACTCCATACCCGCAGTACCCGGTGTACCCACCGTACCCGCCCGCGGCCGGGGGCTACCCGCGACCCGCATACCCGACCCAGCCCACACCCACCCCACCTAGTGTGAGTAACATCACAGATCACTCCCTCACACTGCTCCGTGAGTGGGGCAGACCAGGAGCGTGTTGCTGGAAGTAACCACAAAAATGATGTCTTTTTGGGACGGGAAGAGTTACAAATCTATAGTTGTTTTAGGCATCCAAAAATATCAATCTCGGTACTTTTCCTAGTAACATCATTAATGGAATAAACTATAATTTCTCTTGTCCTTTGAAAATGATTACTAGGTATCTTGAGGATTTATATTTTTTCTCTCAATGGCGGCCAAACACGGTTAAAATATTTATTTTATTGTTTTCCTTTTTTGTTTTTTTTACATGCATGAATATTAATTAATGTTTTTTTTCTTGTTAATGAGTTTTTTTATTTTACTTAACGGGCTATTTTCTATAAATTTGTTGGAAAATAAATTTATTGAATTGGGCAGAAGACATAAACATCTTTTCTGTTGGCCAAATTCGTGACTCAACGTCAATAATAACAGGCCTGAAGCTCTATAACCATTTTCCAATCAATCAAAAAGCTAAAAACCTTATGCTTTTAAAGCCAGAGATGCTTAAATATTTAAACATAAAAAAATAATAATCAGGGTATAATTATTGTTTGAGGACTAACTATTTGTCCCAGAATTCCTAGAAGACTCAACTCTTAGGATGTAATCACACATTTTAAGTTTGGTTGTATAGAATATCTTGGTTGTATATGTTGTGTTTGACAAGACACCAGTTATTGGTATAAGCTACTGTTGTGTCTGTTATCGCAGAGCGGGGGCGGCGGGGGCACAGGCACCATCAACGAGGAGCACATCCGCATCTCGCTGCTGTCCGCGGTGGAGGACAAGCTGCGGCGGCGGCTGGACGAGCAGTACGCAACGAGCCGCGCCGAGCTGGACATCCTGCAGCAGAGCAGCGCCGAGCTGGCGCAGGGCAAGCAGCGGCTCGACAAGATCATAGAGCGGCTCGACTCTGAAAAGGTATGTCAGTGGAATTTGGGTAATGGTGCCGTTGTGGGAGTTGTTCTCCATATTTATCAGGGTACTTGTTTGTTATTGGGGTGCCACCAGTTTACAGTACACTACGGTGGTTAGGTTAGGTATTTGTAAGTCACTTTATAGCAAAATCCTACTATCTGGACAACTACGAACAGGCCAAGGTCAGGTCTGTGATGTTGAGCATCCACTCACCTTTCTGTATTCATGGTTGTTTTGCCGAGTGGTTAATTCCAGATGTTGTTTTCACTGTGAGTAATTTTTCAAAGTATGTTTGACATATTTTGAATAACATACGTAACCTAACCACTGAAGCACGGTGGAAACAACTGAATACAAGTTCAGGCCAGTGTGACAGCCTTGAAAGGAGATGCGTTTGCCGATTTCCTCATGGACATGGTCACGTTTTGTGTGACAGAATTCAAAAACCTTTCATTCCATTGTGTAATTTTCATACAATGTTTATATATTAGCGAATTTCCCATAGGGAATAAGCTATTACCGTAGGTCTCATGGTAAGACCTAAGCCCGGGACCATGTTACTTTTTTGTTTTTAGGTGCCCAGAGACAAAAAATAATAGTCATTAAAATTTGTATATATATGTATATATATATATGTATATATGTATATATATATATATATATATATATGTATATATGTATGTGTCCCTAGACACGATAACTCTCGTAAAAATGGTCCGATCGACACCAAAATTGGTAGAGATGTGTAATCCTACGTTTATTCGGATGAGTTCGAAAACCAGACATATCGACCTACCGGAAGGGGTAATTTTGGGGGGTTTTGTACCTCAAAAATGGGTTTTTTTGCATTTTTCATATGTAATTTAAAAAATTTTTAAATTTTTGTTTTCACCACTGGATTTAGCTCAAAAAAACACACAATTTAGTATGTTGAAACTTTGCTCTATCTCCATTGGTTACCGAGATATTACAAAGTCTAAAGACAGTACATTGTATTTTGGGGCTCCAATGTTAATTTTATGGAGAATAAGGATGTTTTAATAATTCACTTATTAACTAATATTTTTGGATGAAACTTGGTATTTAGCTTCATTTGGTTAAGATTCATCCATTTAAGGTAAAAAATCTTGGTTTTTGTACTTATAATGGCAGCAAACCTGCATACTCTTTTCCCATGTTAATTAAATGGAGAATAGGCAAACTCCTTTAGCAATGGACAGATATTGATTAAACTTAGTATATGGCTTCATATGATCGAAATAATTTTTTTTGTGCTAAAAACCTACTTTTAGTGTTCCCCATGGCAGCATACCTGCATACTCTTTCCCTATATTTATCATAAGGAGGATAGACATTTATTTCTCTATTTATGATGACATTTGGTTTACAGGTTTATCTGGTCAAAATTAATATTACTAATTTGGAAATTCGCTGAGTACGCAGGTCTGCTGCGACGGGGGGGGTATTACTCTTCTTCTGGTTGTGTTTCTTTTAAATTTAAAGTAAAAATAACCTTCAAAAACTAGAGTCCAACAACATACATCCATATAAAAAAACAAAAAATATATATATATATATTTAACATTTTCATAGACCAGGGTGTTTAACGGTATATTTAACAGTGTTTCTAAACTTTTTTAATTGGTTTAATTTAATGACCAACATTTTTATTCTTATTTTCACAGGTATTTTATTAATTCTTACAACTACAATAATAAAAACTTTTTCAATTTAGTTTTGGTTTAACTTCAATTAACAGTGATTTTTCCAGCTGAAATTGTTTGATTGTTTTTTTTTTCTTTTTTTCGAGTTTCAGATCAAATATAAGGCTAGTATTATAGTAGGTTACCATAAACATTTCATATGTATTTTCCTGCATTAACTGATTAGTCTACTTAGAAAAAAAGGTATAAAAGACAGAAAATAGGGTCTAGCCTAATTTTAGATGATAACCTTGAGTTATTTCATGTTTACTATCTAAACTGAACCGAAAATCCGACAATCTATGACAGTAAGAAAACCGAACCAAAACCAAACCGATAAATTTTGCAACTGACCCATCACTAAAAGTAGCCTAACACAACCTAACCTAACCGCTGGGACAGCTACCTAGCAGAGTTAACTTGGTGTACAACAACCGCACGATGAACTTAAGATTGATTTAGTTGCTCCACAAAATCGTCCAGTTTTAGGTTGTTGCTGCAGAACAAGATGAACAGAAAGAATAATATTTTGTTATTCATACATTTTCCAAGTGTTAAATGGTATTTCTTTTTTATATTTGTTTTTGAAACCAATAAGCACCTATTTCCCCACTTTAGGAACATTCATACTGAAGCCTGCATCCTAACCAATATGGAATGAGATTAGTCCCTGTAAGCAAGTTCAGTATTGTGGAGACCACGGTTAAACATTTCAATACAGCTCTTTCTTCTACTGATGAAAGGGGGAAGCGTTTTTGTGGATGAGAAACTCCATTGTGAACATGGAACATGACGTCATTTGTAGATAAGAGAGGGTATACAGAATGGTGTTTTTTGATGTTGTTGTGTTGGCAGAACATGGAACATGACGTCATTTGTAGATAAGATAGGGTATACAGAATGGTGTTTGTTGATGTTGTTGTGTTGGCAGAACATGGAACATGACGTCATTTGTAGATAAGATAGGGTATACAGAATGGTGTTTGTTGTGTTGGCAGAACGAACTGGAGCGCAACATCCAGCTGTTGAAGGAGAAGGAGACGGAGCTCGACAAGGCGCTGGGCCGGCTGGGCGACGAAGAACCGATAGACGTGGATGAGGCCGTCACCACCACGGCACCGCTATACAGGCAGTGCGTACACCCTCCGGCAAAACTGGATGTTATAAGCTCAAATAATAATTTTTTTATTATTTTTTGAAGGACAGGAAAAGCAGACTTACCTTAGAAAGTAAATCTATTCTTTTGTTGTACAAAAATAAACAGTATCAGATAACTGAAACATACTTTCTCCCAACAATAGGAAAAGGTATTAAAAGCCTCCACAGAACAATATGTTGATGGCTTAGTCGGATGGCTACCAGGTGAACAGCACGAGTTCGATTCCACGCACGTCTGTGATGTTATGCAACATACTGCGTTTACCTCTAAACAAAATTGAATTTTCTCCGCAAACACTTAATATAGAGCAATAATTTTAAATACTGGATTATTTAGTTTTTTGAGTATGATTTAATGGTAATAAGTAAAATTTATTTTAATTTCGTGGTTGTTATTAATTTATTTAATTAATCAATTGCTTATTAATTTTATTAATTGATTTTTTAAACACTTAAAGTTCTATAATTTTTGAACGGGAGTTTTTACGGAGATGCGGGTGGTGTTATTTTATGAGGCTTGTTATTCCTAATAAACCACAAAATTTTAATAAAAATATTTTGAGGTTTTTAGCGAATTTCCCTCTAGGGAATACGCTATTACGGTAGTAGTCACGGTAAGACCTAAGCACGGGACCATGATACTTTTTCGTTTTGAGGTCCCTAGAAGCCAAAAACACCGTTCGTTCAAATTGATATATATGTATATATATATATATATATATATATATATATACATATATATATATATATATATAAAAAAGAAATACCATATATATATATATATATACAGGGTGAGTTTCTTAAAGTGATCCAATAGCTAACTTTTTTATTTTTAATTTGACAGTATACTTCTTATGGGGGACCCCCTTTACTTTTTTATTCTGGTTTCAGATATGGTTTCACTTTTCAAAAATTCCCGCCATTTTTCCAATATGGCGGCCAACTTTAAAATTTCTTATGGAACACCCTACATTTTATGGTGTTTTTGAAATTTACATGTTATTTTAAGGCTTTTTTATTCTTTATCATTTTTTTCTAAACCTAACAGTAAGGAGCTAGAGGCAATTAAAGTTCATTTTAGTTCCATAAGAATAACATGGGGCAAACTTTATCTGCCCATATCTCCGAAACCATTGATAAAAATAAAAAATACTCAATAATAAAAATGTCTTAAATTGATGTTTTAAGAACATTTCACTAATAAAAATTATCATTTACGCATAAATTAACTTCTTTCCAATATGGCGGACAAAATATAAAATTTGCAAAAAAAAGTTTTTGTTTAAATAAGTTTAGGAAAAAAATGTTTTTAAAACATCAATTTAAGACATTTTTATTCTTGAGTATTTTTTATTTTTATCAATGGTTTCGGAGATATGGGCAGATAAAGTTTGCCCCATGTTATTCTTATGGAACTAAAAATGAACTTCAATTGCCTCTAGCTCCCTAACCATTAGGTTTAGAGAAAAATGACAAAGAATAAAAAAGCCTTAAAATAACGTGGAAATTCCAAAAACACCATAAAATGTAGGGTGTTCCATAAGAAATTTTAAAGTTGGCCGCCATATTGGAAAAATGGCGGGAATTTTTGAAAAGTGAAATACATATCTGAAACCAGAATCAAAAAGTAAAGGGGGTCCCCCATAAGAAGTATACCGTCAAATTTAAAATAAAAAAGTTAGCTATTGGATCACTTTAAGAAACTCACCCTGTATATATATACAGGGTGTCCCGGAACTCTCTGGAACCCTTTTGTATATTTGTTCCTTGCATCGAGACAAGAAAAAAACATCATACAAATAGGGGTCTAAAATCCATCGTTTAGCCGCTAGCCGCCATTTTGTTTTTTTCACGTAATAATTTTTATTTCAGTAACGGATGGTTGTATTCAGTTTATATTTGGTATGATTCTTTATCATACTAATGTACATTTTCAGGAAAAAAATTAATTTTTTCCACTGTGTATTTTCAAAATGGCGGCAATTTTTAATTTTCAAACTAAAATATCTCAAATTCGGTAAATTTACAAAAAGATTTACTTCAGACAAAAAAGTTGCTAAATTAAATTATCTAACCAACGGTACCAAGTTTGTAAGGATCTGATAACAAATAACGGAGTTATTGAGATTTTTCTGTGAAAATGGCCATAATTTGCATTAATTATAATGCAAAATCAATGTTTTTTTGGAGAAAAATCGCAATAACTCCGTTATTTGTAATCAGATCCTTGCAAACTTGGTACCGTTGGTTAGATAATTAAATTTGGCAACTTTTTTGTACATAGTAAAATTTTTTTAAAATTTATCAAATTTGAGATATTTGAGTTTGAAAATTTAAAATGGCCGCCATTTTGAAAATACACAGTGGAAAAAATTAATTTTTTTCCTGAAAATGTACATTTGTATGATAAAGATTCATACCAAATATGAACTGAATACAACTATCAATTACGGAAATAAAAATTATTAGTGACAAAAACAAAATGGCGGCTAGCGGCTAAACGATGGATTTTAGACCCCTATTTGTATGATGTTTTTTTCTTGTCTCGATGCAAGGAACAAATATACAAAAGGGTTCCAGAGAGTTCCGGGACACCCTGTATATATATCTATGTGTCCGTGAACACGATAACTTTTGAACGGAACCTCCGATTTTGATGAAATTTGGTACGGGGGTGTAAGCCAACGTCTACTAGGTTGAGTTCGCGAACCAGAATGATCGGACCATGGGAACGGGGTTTTATGGGGTTTCAAAAGGGTTAAAAATGGGTTTTTGGCTTTTTTTTACTTTTATTTAGAAAATTCAACAATTTTAACTTAAACCATTTAAAAGAGCTTAAAAAACAAACAATCTAGTATTTTGAATTTTTTACCTAGCTTAAATGGTTATGGAGAAAATAAAAAAAGTATGTTTTTCATGTTATTCTTATGGGAAATCAACAAAACCTTCTATTTCGCTTATTTATTGACATATCTTGATAAAATTTGGTATGTACATTCATTAATAAGCGTTTAACTTATATTTGCTTAGAAAACCCATATGTTGGCAAACCTACGTACTCACCCCTATAGGGTTTATGGGGAAAATAAAAAGAACACGATAACCTTATAAAATTTGGTATGTACAATCACTAGGTATTGTTTAACTTATATTTACCAACAAAACCCATATGGCGGTAAACCTACATACTCTCACCCCCATAGATTTTATGGGGAAATAGAAAATTTTCAAAAATTCCATTGGAAATTCGCTGAGTACGCAGGTCTGCTGTGACGGGGGTATTTTTAAATTCGGATTTTACATGTTTTTTGACGGGTAAAAAGCGCTTAAAATTTTTTTTAATTTTAAAACTCCTAGAATTAGAGTTGATTGGTACCAACATACCAAATTTCATCAAAACTGGCCCATTTGGTCCTTCTCTAGCTCTGTTAACATCCAAACACACACACAGAAAAACATCACTTTTGAAAACCATTCTTTTTGGACTCAGGGGCACCATAACAGATAAATCCACCAACAACTCAAATTTGAAAATTTTTATGAAAACAATACTTTCTCCTTATACTATTGTATAGGGGAGCATGTTATAAATACACAACAACCAAAACTTGAATATTTCAAGGCCAGTGGTCTCTTTGTCAACATAAAGAAGATGAATGGCCCAAAAAAATGTCTCAGACACTTGTGTTGCAGACCTTACAATAAAGAAAGACTCACTGCTTTCCCCAAATAGGCCATTCTTCTCTATTAACAAAGGCCGGTGACGCTGAATTATTCAAGAATTAATATTATTGAAGAATGTTAAATCCTGTACAAGAGGACACTACATGTTAATTACTCATTAATGTTCTATAAAAGGATACTTTCACTTTCTAAAGTAAGCCTGCTATTCCTGTCCATCACTAATTTCCTTAGTTTTGAGTTCTGTAGACACCCTGGTTTAAGGAACCTATTAGACCACGCAACGACCCTGTTGAATCTATTTCTGGTTATGCATTTCAGTGTTTACTCATCATATTCAAATGTTTTATAAAAACTTCATAAATAAAACCTGCCTGTCAAGTTGTGTAATAATAAGTGAAAGTAATAAGTCAAAATTTAATTTGCTTCTTTTTACCTTGAATGGCCAATTTCAGGGTTTGAAGGTAACAAATTAATCTGGATCTCAGTTTTTTTGGGGGGGAGCTGGGTAGAAATCTCACAACTATCCCGTTTTAAATCAGAATCTTTGTTGAACTGTCAAAACTGGACTTCCCTCCCATTAAACTGATCATTGGGCTATTAATTAATGATGACTGGCTAAATAACTAGCTCATTAGTCAGTAAAAACCACATATGAGCCATCACACTCATTCCACACTCAACCTTAATTCATATTTTATTACTTTAAATATTTCTGTTAAAATACATTGTTGTAGTGTTGGCATCTTACGAAGTACTAGCTCTGTTTAACCGTAATAAATCTGCTATTCTGAATTTTTTAAACTTATTACAGTGATATCTCCATTAACTGTCACCCTCGGGGCTGGGGCTATGACGGTTGATTTAATAGGCGGATAACAGATATTTTGTTATAAACCTGCGCTACAGGCCTAAGTATAATTTAAAAGTTTTTATTTTAAGATATGTTAAATCCTGTAGAAGGGAACACTAATTACATGTTAATTACTCATCAAGGTTACTCTCTAAGGTCATTGTTATCATTTTCAATCACATTGGCTAAGACACTTTCGACACAGTGTCAATTAAGAATACATTAAAAGTATCAATAGTGCCAATATACAGTGTGACGGATAACAGAGAGTGACAGTTAATCGAGGTTCTACTGTAGTTTTAAAACCCTTTCTGTCCCAGGATAACTTTAAAACTGGATTATACTAGTTTTGAAGTTGAGGGACAGCATACGAAGTTGTCCTAGCACGTAATAAGTCTTCTGGAGGCTGTCTCATGATCCATTCCTGTTCTAGCTAGACAGCAGGGGGTGATGTCATACGGAGGATATGGAAACCCCTAGCTGATGAACATAAATTGACAGTCCGATGGTTGGCCATTTAGAGGGCAGAGCAGACCACCTGTTTCAGCCTGCCAATCAGGAGCACAGGAGTTGGCCCTCTGAATGGTCAATCAGCTGTCTACTGCCCTTTTCTCACCCTTCAGTATCTTGTACCTCCATGGGCTTGCACAAAATGCTTGTTACAGGCTGACGATGCTTAGCACTTCAGCCGGAGTCTCCTTATCCACCAACAGCAACAACGACAACCCTTTCCCTCTCAACTTTGTGTTCCAATTCAAATCTTCACTGTTTAGTAAGTATCTTAGATGTAAAAATGTTAACACTTAGAACACGGTGACGGTTGCAGGATTTTGAACGCCTTCGCTGAGGAGGCGGCGACCGAAGACGCGATCTACTACATGGGAGAGGCGCTGCGCCGAGGGGTCATCGACCTCGATGTGTTTCTCAAGCAGGTGCGCGCTCTGTCCCGCAAACAGTTCATGCTGCGTGCGCTCATGCACAAGTGCCGTCAGAAGGCGGGTCTCGTCGGCTGAACGTGCTTTGTCCCCTTTCCGTTACATCATTTAACGTATCAAGCTTATGCTCAACTCCTATTTACAACTAGCTAGATCTATATTGAATGACAGTTGTATACAGATGTATGTAAAATATATTATTTTTATTGATTTATTAGCGATCCCATTGTTTTTATTTTTTCCTTTCCAATGGTTCTTCCTGTTTTTGTGGTTAATAAGAGGTACAAGTGAAAAGCAAGTGTCATTTGATTCCATCAAAACATGTCCACTGATAACATTTTTTAAACCATTACTAGCTAATATACCTATGGCATCAAACCTATGCATAAATCATTAATCAGCTCTTTGGTACTATATCTCGGGAGGAACAAGTATATTTCTACATTCTAACGAATATGCTGATTACAGTTGTCTACTAGGGCAGGTTTACTATTCTTATATGCAGTGTTTCCCTGAACTCTCTACCGACCTCTTAAAATTTTATTCCTTTCCTAAAGACAAGCCAAAAATATCATATTTGAAATTTCAAAAACTCAATAATTACCATACAATCTCAATAACTCAATAATAATTCATACTCAATTAACCATACAGCCACCATTGTATATTTTTTAAAGAATAATTTTAAATTTAAGAACGGTTTGTTCATTTGTTGTAATAGTGTTAAAACTTGGTCTACTGCTTTTTGAGGCAAAGATCTAATTGAAGAAAAATAACTAATATTGTATTTTACAATTCATATTTTCAAAACAGCAACTGTTTAACATCTTAAACCAATTGCTTAAAAACTACATAAGGTAGCAAAGTTTATGTTATGTCTTATTTACAAAAATGAATGTAAAATCCAATGATGTAACAAGATGGAAATGGGTTCATGAATAAGGGTACTCATCAAGTCACTCCTGCAGATGGCACAACGACAGACTGGCACCGATCGTAGAGGTGATGATCAGTTGTGAGCACTTCCCAAGGGATTGGAACCTCAAAAAGGGCAGGTGCCAATCTGTCGTGGTGACAATCAGACGCCGGCCGCAAAGAGTGACAATCTGCCGTGACAGAATGGCACAACTGGGCTCAATAAGTCCTCATTTTACTGATAATTTAATATCTATAATTTCCCAAGACCTAATCTTATGTAAAAAAAATATAAATAGTACTAACTAACTAATATAATTGTTAATTATAGCCTATCCCTAATAAAAAAAATCTGATAAAAACTGAAGATCAAAATTTGATTAAATAGTGTTATTATGTACAGAAAATCAAATTGTATTTGAATATAGAAAGGCGAAAACCAATTATCCATGTTTTGTTGTACGGTATCTAAATTCCTATTAAATTATTTTTTAGAATTTTATGGAAACATTTGCTTTCATAGACAAAAATGAATATTTTACTGTAAAAAAATACTACTCATAAGAGTTACCTATCCCGAAGCAAAGTCTCATTTTCAGTAAAACTTCGTAGAGTCTTGGAATGAGACCGTGGAACTCATAGAAGATAAGCCTACCTTATAAGATTTTTAAAATTTAATCAATTAAAAATAAACCATTACACAATATACTTTATTGTATGTAAACGCAAAACTTCTAGGCTCACCAAAAAGGGATTAAAGAAATACAAACAAAATGCAGTTTAATTTTTTTCTTTTTGAGAGATACTATAATTGACTATTATTACTAAATCTTAACCTGGATTCCAAGAAACAAGCACTGTAAAAGCGCTCATATGTTTGTCCCTTCGTCAAAAACAATTTCACCCGGGTGGCAGTTTTCTAAAAACATCACTACCATGAAATTTGATACACGAATACATTCATTCCTTCTTAAGGGTTCAGACAATATTCTGGAATTTTTAAATACTGAAAATGGTATTCCGTTTATTCTCTGAGGAGCGTTCATCATACTAGTTCATTGTTACATGCATTGCCTGAACCAGTAAGATTGACCTCACTTGAAATCTTTCTGATGGAAGCAGTACGTCAATGGCTGGAATTGACTGGAACGGTGGCGACGTCCTGTAATCCAGCTACTTGGAGGTCACGAATTGTGGATAGTTATAAGCAATGGCTTGTGGATGCGATATTCCCTGGTGGAGATTAACGTCCGCACTAGTGAATACTAGTTCATCCATAAAGACCATCCTCATAATTAGACCAATTCGTATATATGAGGTCGAAATTGTAGTTTTAATCCCACGTTAATCTATAGGTCCCTAGATACCACTGACTGTTGGGCTATTAATTAACAGTCCTGTCTAAGGAGAATGTCGGGCTTAGTCAGTAACAAGACTACAAGATCGCACCACAATCATCCTACACTCATCTATCATTCATATTCAGGTTAAAATACCCACTATGTGAGGTCCTTATAGTAGTGGCAAAGTGGGGCTGCTGGACCAGGTCAATGACCCCTGAGGAATGCTGACGTCACCAAGGTCACTGACGTCATGAATGACGTCATTGGTGACGTCATCGATGACGTCATATCTATGACGTCATAGGTATGACGTAATAGAAATGACGTCATGACGACGTCATCACCGCTGACGTCACCATAATGACGTAATTAAGGTCAAGGTCATGTGGAAAGACAAAAAAATTTTTCTTTGCACTCTTGTGGTTCCTCGTATCCGGCTGCGGAGCGAAAATCCACGAAGAACCACAAAAGTGCAAAGAAAAATTAATTTTTCCAGCGACCAGACCGAAAAACCTACCAAAAGTGACGTAAGGCATTCCTCAGAGGCCATTGACCTGAACCCCAGCAACCCCACTCTTAAAACTAAAAAAATAAATAATTTTTATTTCCACTTACCCACTGGAGAAACCCGAAGCCCAACTGGAAACGAAATTGCGAACAGCCGACGGTGGTGGTGTCATCACCGCGCGGGAGCCGGACGCCGACTGACCGGACAGCACCGTGCCGTCCGGGTACCAGGCTGCGTGGTGGGGGCAAAGTGGTCAGATGCGAAAAAAATAAAAAAAATTATTTTTTTTTCCAACAACTCATTCGAGTTTGTCCTTGTTGGAAACATTATAAAAAAAAATTATTTTTTTTCTCAGGTGAACTTGGGACTTGTGAAATTTTGAGCTGAATGAAAAAATATTTTTTTAAATTTTTTTCTTAGGTGAGCTTGGGACTTGTAAAATTTTGAACCATATGAAAATAAAAAAATAATTTTTTTCGCGATTTTTAGTTTCGCTTAAAACTTGTGAAATATGTAAGTTTTAGCTAAATATTTCATTTAGAACTCCAGTTATGGAAATTAAGTGGAAAAAGTGTGATGTGCACACTGCAAGAGTTGAATAGCGACTGACCAAGTAACTCCGTGCATCCTAGGTACCCAGTTATTTGGTGGGGGTTATGTGATCAGATAGAAAAAAATTTTTTTTTATTTTTCATCCACATTCTTCAACATGTTGAAACCTGTTCAAGGTCAACCATTTGAAGTTTTAAAAAAAATTTAAATTTTTATTTACAAAAATCCGCCTTCATCCTCATATGCGCTGGATGGACTTGTGCTTGTTGTTGTTGAAGTGCTACTTTCACAGCAACAAGTTTCTTCTTCTGTATTGTGGACCACTCCTTCGGGTATATCCATACTGTCGATGGTTGGACAGTCGTATTCCAAATCCATTTTAATTACCATCCCTGGATGTTGAAGTAATAACATGTGCAGTTTTTGATAAATGTCTTTGAGGTGTTCAAGGCTGTCAACAAGTAATTCCCACTTCATTGTATCGTGTAACCGCTAGCGTAGCTGAGCTGGAAATGAAGTCAGACTTGCATGTAGGATTGCTCTTTTGGAATCGTGGTGGGGGTTGGGTTGGGTTGCTTAGAGGAAATTTTTTTCTGTTTCATGATACAACCAGACAGGTTGAGACATGTTCAAGGTCAACCATTTGGAGTTTTAAAAAAGAAAATTTTATTTAAAGAGTAGCGTTGAAAACTGGCAAGTTGGCTCCCTTGTCAGCACACCCCGTGCACCTTAGACAGTATATGACTGCGTAGACCAAGTAGACGAAGACTGCAATGAGTAAGGCCAGAAGCATGACAAGATCCAATTTTAAAATTTTTTGTGTTAGGATGGTATCCTTCCTGATCTGCCTTTCTTCAATTCTCCTTTCCATCAACTCCACTAGATCCAAATGCTGGCATCTCCTTCTCTGTCCTCCTGCTACATCAGCCTCATATATTGGTGGTGGGACATCCATGTTTGCAGCTTGAAAGATCAAGATGTAATGAAACACATTGGTGTTGTTTCTCAGGTCTCCAAGAGGAAAAATGGTGGGGGGAAGTTTCAAGGTTAACTATTAGGAAATAAAAAAAATGTTTAAATTTGTGGTTACGTTTACACCTGTACATGTTAGAACCTGTTCAAGGTCATCCAATTTGTGTTTTAAAAAATCCTATCTTGCTACAAAACTGTAGCAAGATAGGTTTTTTTATTTCTTTTTTATTCTTTTATTACAATACAATAATATGCATATTGAAGTAAAGTAAGGATACAAAATATAAATATTAGTCAGGAGAAATATTCCAAGTTTGGACTGGCTTGAGTCTTCATGGACGATCTGGAGGAGTAGGCCGAGGAAGTTGATGTTGATGGTGACCTTGGCGGCTCGTCATCCCTGAAGCCATGGGTGCACTTTGTGTTGCATGCAAAAATTTGCATGTTTAGTCGGTATCCCTGTTCGATTAGTGATTTAAATTCTTGAACAATTTCGTTTAATTCTTGCATATTTCTTATAAATACTTCTTCATAATTTGCGCATTTTACAGTGAGAGCCATCTTGATGTTTTCCGTGTGATGTCCAAAGGCAGAATGAATATTAGCATGGTTGTTTGAAGGTATTATGAAATAGTGGTGGGGGAAGGACTTTTTATACGCTGTCTGATGGGAGGTGGTTAAATTTTTTCCAACTAAACATATTGATTGAACAAATGGCGCAAAGTTCTTTAGGTGTTTCGTAACTTAAAACTGGAGCTACATGGCCATATTGTAAACATCCATCATCTTGTAGGAATTGTGCCGGGTTAGTGACAGCAGCCCTTCCACAACTACGACAAAATTTTGTACCATCACCAGACTTGTACCAACCAAAAGTGTTGTAACCTCTGTTGTCTAGTTTGTACTGTTTGATAAAAATTTTTATTTTCTGCGGGGTGTTGGATCGTAAAGTGTGACTAAATAGCTGTTGATCTTTAATAATTTTTCTTACACAAAGCTCAAATAGGGTGCTCATCGTTTGACAGTTGCAATTAAACTGGACTTCTTTGCAGTCTGTATGCTGGTAACCCAAAATGGTGGGGGGAAAACACACACACACACACACGCATTGCTGTTTGAAAAATATTTTTATTTTGTTTAATTTGTGCAAAGGTCAAAGGTCAAGGTCACCCCAGAGCTTTTTAAAAAAAGGCAATATATCAATATGTGAAATTTTTTTTATTTATTTCACATATTGATATATTGCCTTTTTTTGTTTTATTTTTTGTTTTTTATTTTTTTTTTTTTGTTTTTTGTAATATTTATTTAATACAGTACAAACAAGATTACATGACAACAATTATATAGTGAATACAAACAGATATAAGAAAAATTTTAATTTTTATTTAACACTGCTGCTTCTCGGCTATGTGGATGGTCAGCTCGGTGGAGTTGCTGCCGCTGGATCCGTGGGACACCAAGTAGAGGCATCCCGGTTGAATGGAGCGCAGGTCTTCATTTTGTAGCAGATGGACAAATCTTTTTGGCAAATAAATTTGAAATTTTGCTTCATCCCCCGGTGTATATGGTGCTTCGCTCAAGCTGCAGCAGATTGCCTCGCCAACTGTAGTTTCCATCTTCTTCATAGCATGTATGATGTAATGTTTTTCATCCTTAAGCTCTGAACATTTTTTTACCGGCAAAATTGTAGACTTGGAGTGGGCGTTGAATTGTTCCACCAAAGACTGCAGAAACTGGTTGGAAGCCATGGTTGTTTTAGACGTCCTCGCTGTCTTCTAGCTCTGAGATGTTGTCGTCTCGGAGTCTCGAGTAATACTCATGCCAAGTCTCGGTCTGCTCCTCGCTTTTATAATCGACGTTACCCCCACCACCACCACCGATTTCCCCATCTTGCAGGTAAGTAGCTAATTTTAAAGCGTTTTTTAATGCACAGTGTCTGTCCCTTTCATGTTCTACGCTTTGTGTGCAAATACAAACGTTTTCAGAAATAAATTTAAAATTTTTATCAATTTGCACATCTTTGACTGGATTTGATGTATATTGTTCTATCCATCTTTTCTTTTCAAGTCCCTTTGTGTAAATATTAGTAAATTTATTTGAAAATTGATGCATAATATGATACAAGTCTGAATAACTGGTAAAACCGTCATACCAATCGATGTGATGAAAATATTTCCAAGTCCATCGGTTTGTGGTTGCGGCTTTGGTGGTTAGTGAAGAAAAAGAGCATGGTGGTTTGAATAAAAATGTATAAGGAATATTTTTATCTATATCATAAAATACTAGTTCTTTAATAATGAACCGATCATCGTTACCACGAAACGCCTGAAATTCAATAATACCCGGTTTGGACTTGATTTCTTCTTCCATGTCCATTTGAAAGGTCACCCGTCTATCCATCACGGTGTCGGAAGGTCAACTGTTTTCCACACCACGGTAGGCACGTATTTATGCCAGGCCGTACAGTTGAAGGCGCGTTGGTGTATATTTAACGTGGGCACCATCCCCGGTAGGCCTACACCCACAAAATTTTGAATTTTTTATTAAAAATTTGCCAATTCTAGTGTAAAATGTTGTGAAAAAATTTAAAATTTTATTTAACTTTCCATCTGGTCATTCTTGTTGTAGTCATTCTCATCACTTTGATCCTTTTCATCACTGAAATGTGTTTCTTCATCCGATTTTACAAAATTATTTTTTTCTTGCACATATTGTTCCAATTGTCTCCACATTTGAACTTCATGAGGAATTCTGTTGAATATTGAAGTGTCCACAGGTCCATACAAAATTGGTGCATCCGGTTGTTTGTCCAAAGTGTCTGTTAAATAATCTTTAATAATTGAACTGGAGAATACTAGCTGTCTTAAATATCTTGTTATCGGTTCCGTTGCACATGTCAAAATAAAAAATTCTTCTCTGTTTAGTTGAATTTTTATGTCGTGTTTGGTTGTATCTCTGAATCTCATTTGATGTTCACCTCGATGTTTAATAATATCAATTTCCAAGTCTGAATCCAATAGTCCTACTTTTGTTTTCCTGCCAAACATGTTGCTATTAAAGTAACATTCCAACAAATGGAGGTGTTTCATAAAAGATTCCCAAGCGTTGGCTGTAAACAAAATCATTTTTGTTCCGTGAGTTAAAATTACTGTAGGTGAATAGTCGGTTGATTTCATAACTCCAATTAAAACACTTTTATCCAAACTTGAAGAGATTGGATAAAAAATTCGTAAAAATACCTCCATCAAAATATTTGGTGAAATATTTTCTTCCACATTTCTTTTCCTTTTAGACAAATATTTTTTCGTTTTACCTTTTTCTTCTCCTTCTTGATCTGCGCCGTGTTGCTGTCCATTCATGTCCAAAAATTCTGAAATTTCTTTTTCTATATCGCATTCTGTTGTAACACTAGTAGAAGCCATATTGAAGATGATGCTACCCATACGATGTCAGGCAACAAACTGATCAGGAGCGACCTGCGCGCTCCGCTTTTATAATCGCGCCCGTGATTGAAATTTTACAAAAACGAGTTTTTATAAAACATTTTTAACAATTCCTGTCAAAGGTGTGTAAGTGACAATTTTATCGTGTAAAATTAAACAATATGCGGTAGTATTTGCTGGTATGGCTTTGGCAAATTCCATTTCTATTTTTATATCCACACTTGATGATTTTACCGATTCATTTTGTTTAGAACAATCGATTACTACTATTGGGTAGTTATCTAAATATTTTTCTGGTGAAAGCAAAGGCGTATTTGTTTTACCGTAATATGAATTTTGAAATCTCGCATACATATCGTATAGTATGCTGAATTTTTTATCTGCAAACGATACATTTAAATTGTCATATGGGAAAAATTGTGAATTTAAATACACTTTAATATTTTTCAAATCACAATGATCAAATTGGCCCGCATGTTTAGTAATATCGTCTCTCCTAGCTGTTTGTAAACCAAATATAATATATCTGGCCCGTTCCACATAATTTGATGTTTTAACAGTCCAAGTGTGTCGATCCGTAGTAGGTAAACTGGGATGTTCATGGAATTCCCAACTTCTAAATGGAATTACAATATCACGGTCAGCCTTTAACTTTCTTAATAGTAGCATTCGATGCTCGTCAGCTAATTTAACATGTGGAACTCTCCATACGATTTTGTCCAACGTTAATTTCCATTCTAAAGTCGCATCTGTTGTACCACTCGCAGCTTTAATAATATCTTTATCATTTGAAGATCTCAATAAAACTAATTCTTGTTTAACATTTAATATTATTTTCCTATAATCTTCAGCGAAACCAAGCAATAAACGTAATGGAATGTAGAAATCAAAGAATCCCTTTGAATTTGGGGTGATTGTATCAATTGTAGGTTCAACCCATCCGGCGGGTATTAATAAATTGGTATCAGTCGGTGATATAGATGTTAATCCTTTTAAAGTTGTTGCAATACCTACTTTTTTAGTGGAATCTACTGTAACACCTGATATTTCATATCTGATTTCATCAAACAAGAAAGCCATTGCGTTATTTATAAATGGAACTACTGTACCCACACTATTGTCCTTTTTTGTTACTTTTCCTTCGATATACAAGTAACTTTCACATGGTAGTGTGTAAATGTCTTGATGTTGTATAGGAATACGAATTTCATCGTTATTGTTCAATTTTGATGAAGTGTAAGGGTTGTGAGTGTGATATTCTTTTTCCCATAGGGTTTCGTCGAATGTCGGACCCTGCACTATATCCAGTATATCCATAATCGGTTAATTTTAAACCAATTTTTTCTAAGAAACGAATGTTCTCGCGTGTTAACTCCTCCACAGCTGAAGAGCTACTAATGCGGCTTCCCGTAGGTTGTCCACTTTTAAATGATAAACCCATGATTTTTGTATTAAAGTGTCGATTTTAAATGTAATCTAACTGTAATTGGCTCTTCTCGGAAATCTATCAAGTTACCGTCTTGATCCAATACGTTCAACACGATGTCTGAAATGAAAGTGGTGTTCAACGGCAGATATACTAGGTTTTGTGGCTTTTCAACAATTTTAAATCCTGGAGGTACACTCGGGTAAAAAGTATGTATTATATGAGTATTTGCTCCATCTCTGTAAGCTCCCTGTATAATGTTACAAGTTATATCTATACTATTAACTTTTAGTATAGTTACAGTTTGTTTGCCGGAATGTGTTTGATTTGGTTCTAAAATTTGGCTATCTTTGGAAAATCCTAACAATTCACCGATTGAGTGTTCTTGATTAAAATCTATATAATATTTGGAGTTAATTTCAGCTTTCATAGTATTGTTATTACCTTTTAATGTTATATTGTCTTTTCCCATTTTATTTTGCAAAAATTCATTAATATGATCAATTTCATAAGAACCTGTGGGTAAACTGCAAACTTCTAAGTCTGTAAACTTCCCACTGGCATCTTTTCCTTTATAATAATGCAATAAGTTGTTTTTATCTTCTGTAACATTGGGAATAGAGTTGTAAGTTGTAAAATCTAACAGTGCCGCCTCCCAAAATCTTCCTTTTTGCAAGCGTAACGCTGGGAAAAGGATACTTCGTAAAGTGGACGATTTCCCTGTTAATGATACCGTATAGGAAGACATCTCAATTGTGACTGATACTTTTAGCTAGGAATTCCAAACATAAATGGCCGCATATTAAAGTGTTATCAGGTTGTTCTCTTTTATAGTTGTAATATATGTTTTTAGCAGATTTAAAGTAACGCTCAAGTTCTTTAGGTGGTGGTAAATTGCCAAAACTATCAAAGTAATATATATTATCACCTAATTTCTTATAACAAACCCAATGAGTGCCAGGACCTTCAGAATTATCTAAATTTACAATACCTGTTTCGTTTTTCCACATTTTAACTGGTAAATCATCTTTCATAAAGACACCGCGAAAAAAAGGTATTTTTAAACATGAAATGTATTTAAATAATTCGATATTTGTTAACGCTTTATGTGGTATTACTAATTGATTTCTTTTATTTAATATGCACGATACGGTCTTAGGTATAGACCTGCCCCGTTTTTTACCATTGACCATACTGTTGGTTTTTTGCTACCCTTTCTGGTGGAACGTCGTTTTCTTCTAATATTCCCCCCATGTTTTGTCTTTGCCGATCTCCTTTTCACTCTTCTCCTCCTTTTTCCACCTCCTACTGCTGTTTTAGCCTTCATACCTGCTGTTACCGCTAAAGCTGCTGCTTTTTCTGCAATACTAGCGTCACTAGACTTTACTCGTTGCCAAGCTATATCCGCGAGCTTTTTATCGGCTATTGATCTATTTTTTGTATCGCTAAATGTGGAATATGCTATATCGTATTCTTTACAAGCCTGATCTAACTTATTTATGCCTGGATCGCCTCTTTCCAATCGTTTTTTTTTTTTCAATTTAGTTCCTGGTCCACAATACTGATAACCTCCCGGTATGTGAAATTCGTATGGTAAAGCGTCTATTGCTCTATTTACGACAGATCCTACTGGAATTCGATTTAAAGCTTTACTTAACAGAGAAACCGCTGTGGATGTGATACCGCCTCCTTTCCGTATAGTGTCTCGATATGGACTGGTGTAATGAAACGCCATGATTGTCTATATATTCGAAAAGCGTAACCTATGTGTTACCTCTATGACAGGTTGCACATAAATGATGTAATTTAAGGTGTTATTTAATTAAATATCAATATCACCCCAATCTGATGATCTAAATTTTTGCGTATTAGGGTTAATAAAGTATTTATTAAAAATTTCCCTTTTAATCCAACCACCTCTAGCGGATTCAGCAAAAGTATTATGAGTCGTTTTTCCTTGAAGAATATCCGATGTAAAATGATTGTGTAAATCAAATAACGCATTACCTAAAACTTTTACAAGAAAATTAACAGTGACGGCATTATCCACATGTTCAGGGTCTTTAAGGTCTGTTATACGTTTATTATTACAAGTATACACTTTACTATCCTTTAATAATGTTGTGATGGTCTGTCCTACAGTTGCAGCATCATTTGGATCTCTTCCATTATGCAAGTTTTTTATTACTTTATTATTACATGTAAAAAATCTAAAAGAATGATCTGGATCTAGATGTACGGTTTGTGATAAAGCAGCTGCATCTTGAGCAGTATAACCCAATCTCATATTTGATAACCCTTTACCCATGCAATCCCAAGCATTATTTTTGTATGTTAATAAATTAAATTTTTCATTACCTTGAACAAAGTCATCCCCTTGCTTCGATACTACTTGATCTTGTTTTACAAAAGAGGTTGTTTCTTGTTTTAAGGTTTCCATCATTTGACCCACTGTTGCACCATCTGATGGCGCCGAACCATCTTTAACATTTGCTAAACAATTATTAAAACAATCTATAACCCCTACATCACGTATGATACAATGATCTTTAATATATTTTAGATTTACAGCATCGTTTTCAGTTTTTGGATAACCTATATCATTAATAACAAATTTATAAAAAGAAAATCCATCTTTTGTCTTTTCAGGTATCAAGGAATGTAAATAGCGTCTATTTACGCTGTCTTTTGCATCTTTAGGGTCATCTACGTTGGATATACGTTTATTGTTAGCACTATACGTTTTTCCATTGAATTTTAACGTATTTTTTAATTCAGATGACAAATAACCTTTGTTTATTGCATCACCGTTTTGGTTTGGTTTACCAACGTTGATAATTCTATGATCTTCTGCGTCATATGTGTTATTGTGTAGTCTTAATGTTGGTGATATCTTTTCCTTTAATATTTTTAAATTTACTGCATCGTTTTCGTCCGTGGGATCTTTTATGTTTTTTAACCTTTTATTACTAATATCATAATCTCCTTCAGGTGTTTGTGGTAAACCAGCACCTCTTTTTAAGTTATTCGCGTAATATAATCCATCCGAGGAATACCGTCCGAACTTGTCGACACTCATGGTGCAACTGATTAGCATTTTAAGGAGTAACGCATTTTTATGAGATTACCCCTCGGTTTCTAAGTTCATCCACTAAAGCCACCCATTCGTTTTCCAATCCAGTGTGACCCGCTTCTTTGGCTTCATGTATTAGTTTCATTCTATCCACCAATTTATTGATATTATTGTAATAAATTACATTTGTATTGTATAGTTTCTTCATCAATCCTTTACCGGTGACTGATTTGCTTCTTTTTCTCGGTTCTGGGGAACTTAAATCTAAAGTGGATGCTACTAATCTTCTTTTTACAGGTTTTCTTCTTATAATTGGTATTAATTTGGAAACAAAATCTTTATATTTTACAGATCTATTTCTATATATGGGTGCTTCAGGTAAATAATTTCTTCTATATGCATTAGTTTGTTCCAAAATTTTGCTATACACTTCCAAATCATCATTTTTTACCAATGCTTTTAAAGGTTTATTTTGAAATAATAATTCAAATAGTCCCCTTGTTCCCTTATATATTTGATCACCTACGCGAATATTATCATATTCATCGACATCTAATTTGCTATTACCAATCATTATACCTTCTTTGGACATTCTTGCTCCATAACTGTGGTATTTTTTAGTAGAATCAGTTCCAATTAACAGTTTTAACAAGTATTTCCTTCCTAAAGGTCCTTTTGTATGAATATTTTCACCCAATAAGCTTATGTTTGATGGTTCTCCTTCTGTTTTTTCTTCTTCACTCGCTATAGATACCACTTCTTCTTCACTACCAGCATATACATCTTCTCTTTCTACCGTTGTATCACTAAATATGGAGGCTTCCGGGTCCTCATCGCTAATTTCTTCTGATATTACACTTTCCCTTTCATATTCTGTTATCGGCGCAATAATATCACCTTGAAAAGGAGGTTTAGTCAATTTTTTGTTCAATTGTTTCAAAGGTTCAGTAATAGGTTTAAAAGTAGATTCGAGGAATTTCTCCCTTTCGCTGATACCTAACTTTAACGCTCTGTTTTTTGCCCGAATAGAATCACTAAGTGATTTAATTTCCTTTACTAACTTTTCTTGGTTAACCATGTTTGTAGCAAGACGTGCTGTACAAGAATGATTGTGTGATATAGTGGTTAGTGAATTAATATAAATTTATCGAAACCTATTCTGTATCGGCCGTTATTTAGTGGTTGTTCCTTCATAATTGTCAAAAATCCATAATTTTCAGCCCAAGCCTTACCACATATGTCTTTAAACCGTTCATATGACATATCCGCATTGACATTATCGTAATATATGTGTTTTAAGTTAGTTTCATCCTGTTTGAATACAATTAACACATTTGCGTTGTCTCTTATCAGTTGTTTTGGTATTTTACTATAAGTCTGGCCTATGTAAATGCTATCTATATTGTTATGTCGTCCCATAGCGAAATAGCTCCTGATAGTGTTTTGGTTTTCACAAGATACGTCATCAAATATAAAAACTGAAAATGGTTTAGCTTCATGAGGTTGCATTACGCTTTCACTTGCATCAAACTTGTAATATTTCACTTCTGGCGCATTATTAAATATTTTTTCTAATAATTGGTATTTGGGTTGTTGTAATGATTTGGAAAAGACATACAAGTTATTGAAACGCAATCCTTTTGGGTTTGTAATCAAATTGAATACTACATTTGTTTTACCACAATTGGATGGACCGGTTACAAGACAACGCACTGTGTTTGGTAACAAAACACCATGTTTGCCGCTGTTTAATTCCGAATTGTCCACCGTGAGTTCATCAATATTATTAATAGTAAAACTATCCTTTTGCTGTATTATCTCCATCCTTTGTAAAGGTTAAACCTAAAATGATGCTCCATCATTAT